>CATNUY010000313.1:455000-605000 GCA_951217065.1 Baccha elongata
AGAAAAGACCAGTCCTCAACAAGCTCTTTAATTTTTATATTACTAAAGTCTCTATAGCTTAATTGAACAGGAACTGAAACTTCATTAAAGTAAATGTCTTATGCGATTCTCAAACTTTTTGGTTAACGCTTTCTCCATTTCTTTGAAGGAATTACACAAGTTAATTATAGTAATCTAAGTAGCCAATTGAATAGTAAAATAACTTTTTGATGATAAAATAAAAGTATTAGATATGAAAATTTATTTATCTGTTTTAATAATGTGGCAGAAGCAAACACGAAGAGGTTTGTGCATTTAAGTTATGAGTTTATTCGAAGGAACATACTCGTCGTTTTCTCTATTGAAGGTCCTGTGGTGGATCCTCTGTAGCTTTTTGAGTCGCTATTAGTTTCAGAACTCAGGGAGAATGTTCGTGAAGTTGGACGTCACCAAGAAGAAATCTAGGAGAGATGGAGTCCTGGGTTACGTGAATCTTGGTTGTTGTATTACCACCAGTTCATGGAGTTCACGGTTATCCTGCAGCCAATCCACAATAGTTCTTGCTTGAAGTGAGTCCACGTTGTCCAACCAAAGTTGATGACGTGCATTGAAGTCCTTCCAATGACACAGTAAGTGTGATGGTTTGCCAGATCACTGATGATCTGGACAATGTGTCCGAATCCGTCACATTGACTAAAGCGGCTGTTGTTTTCATACAACGTAGTCCAAACATTCTTACCTGCTTGCTTTCGAGATCCGAATTGAGAAGGATTGCTATTCTTCTTCCTTCTGTTCATTTGTCCTCTCTGTAGGATTTATATCCATCGAAGGTGATGTGGTTCCTTGCTTTCCTGTAAAAAGTAAGTCGGTTTCTTTGACTTTAAAAAAGGGTTAGTGAAATACGTCGGGCTGTGGAATAAATTGAATAACATTATATGTGATAAAAGAGAGATGAATTTTTGTATACAGAATTCGAGAATAAATTTACCTAATACCATACTTTTTTCCCTATCGTTCAGATTACCGTAGTTGCTCAGAGTCGGAACTTTATTCTTTGCCTTCTGTAGAAAGGAGAAAAGATCTTTCGGTATCTCCAAAGATGTTAATTGTTGGTGATGATGAATTTTTCTGGCTCGGCTTCTCACTTGAGGTTGGTTGAGTTTTAGGCTGACGGTGCGGTATTCCTCTTGATGAAGGTGCTGATGATGATAATGGCGTCGGTTTTTTGGGGCTGGTTTTGATGTAGCGGCTACGCTTGCAAATTACAAGCCAGTCACAACAGCTTTTGTTGCTGATTTTACAGCAAACTGGTGATGTTCCCGTTTTTGTGCTGCTGAATTGATTTTATCGCTAATATTCTTCTTCCTTTTGGGCATCAACTATAGCCAGCCGGGTGTCTAGTTTGCTGGCAGTTTACGCAGAAAGCCTTGTCATCATGGGTGTTGTCAATCGTTCTTGAGCAGCCAGAAGGTTGATGGTTTTCTTTGGGCAGTTGCTAGCAGCATGCCCAAATCATTGGCAATTCTTACACTGCGTGATGGAAGTGGACTTAAATTTCTCCCAGTGAACTTTCTGGTGCATGAGTGGTGTTTCGGAGTAGATGGATGGAATGTCCACTGTCTTTGCAACCTCAACCATAAAGCTGTTGAACTTCTTGTCCGATCGTGTCTTGTAAGAGCAAACTGCTAACACTGCTACGTCTTCTTCAATGAGTGCACTCTTTACCTCAGCGTCATCATAGCTACAATGGATTCATTTAACAAGCAACATCTTTTTTTCCTTCTTGGGTGTGTAAGCATTAAATTCAATGCTTTTTTCAGACAATCACGGATTTTCGAATTTTTCTCCATTGTCTTTGTAGTTGGCGCCATTTTCGGAGAAGTTAATGGAGAAGATGTATGTCGGTTTTTTTTTGTTGGCCGTTATACAACTTGGAAGTCCTCATTCAGGTCAATAATTACTCCGCTGGCATCTGTATCTGGTACACCTTTCACTACTTCTAATTGAATGAGTAATTTTTCATTTTGTCCCCCTACTTCTTCAGAAAGTTCTTCTTCGGAATGTATGGATTCGTCCGTCATGTCCATACTTTGATGGTCTTCTCTATCTTCTTCGTATAGCTGGTCAATCTCCCAGCTTTGCGTGAATTGATACCAAGAACTCCTTTCCATGGGTTTTGATATCTGCCTTAACCTGTTTTAGGGCCCCGTATGCCTCTCGGTTTTTCCCATAGTTATTACGGAATTTAACCACTTGTTAATTACCGGCTTTATCATTATCTTCGTGTAATTTGTTTTATACCTGAATAATTACTGTTAATAGTTTTTATTACACTATGGTATTCCAATATTTGGGTATAATAATGTGTATGTTTTATTGTTTTGGGTTTTTTTGGGAATAACTGCACTGGAACGACTTAATGAATTTATAGTAAGTAAGTAAGTAAATAAGTAATTCATTTATTTACAATTTTTGATACATTAACATTGGTTTTTTTGAATTTGAAAGCTTTGGCTTTGCCGTCAGCTCGACTAACAACTTTAATTTCTTGATTTTAAAGATACTGTTATTTTAATTTTCAGTTTTCATTTGATATTTTTGATTTTTATTTTTAATGTATGTATGTATGTATGTATGTATGTATGTATGTAGGTATACCTAATGTAGATTAATCATATTCTGTCATGATCAGTTTCCTAAATCTGCAAATTTCCTTCAGATAGTTAGAAAGGTTTTGCCAGTCCGGTCCATCCAATATTTGTATTGTCTCCTGCATTGAGAGAGTAAATTTTCCAAAATACGCGACCCTTTTATGTCCAAAAATTGGACATATGCTTATAAAATGAAAGCAGTCTTCTTTGGATCTTGTATTACATAGTGTACAGAACTGGTTAAAACTCTCATTGTAAGGTCGTCCGTTGAGACATAATACTTCGCTTCTTGCTTTGAAGATTAAAGAAATGTCTTTGGGCTTAAGATAATCATGGAAATAATTATTGTTACTCAGATTATAATTCCGCTGGCTATATATTATTCGGATTTCTGATTCGATAGCAGTTTCTACAAGTTGATTCCGAATCGAGTCTTCACTAAGCTGAATTATTCTATAAAGTTTTTCTTTCACACCAAGAATGTTGTTTGGATCAATTTGCAAATCTTTCTTGTTTCTTACTTCGTAAAGCAGCATCATTTCACTTAATCGCTCATCTCGAAAACCTAACACTTTAATGAGATAATCAGCTTATAGTTTAAGAGTGCTGGTTAATATCTTTGGTAGGAAGGTTTCTAAGTAAATCGTATAATTTGGAGTGTTGATTGGTAAATAAAAAAATGTTTGATGAAATTTCTCTGAAGTTTCTCAACTTCTTTATACTCTTCCATTCCGCAAACTTGAACTGCATAACACAGAGTTGACTTCACAATTGAATTGAAGATTTGGTATTTGACAGACAAATGTATTTGGTTATTTGAAAAAAATTTAATTTTAATCATAATTGTCAAAAACAACAGTATACAGAACAGCTGATTTTTTTTTTTATCATTGTTGACAAATTGATTGAAAACAAAAGATTGAATTTTGTGAAAATTGTGAAAATTGTGTAGTAATTTTAAGAAATAAATATAAACATTGAGAATTTGTCTTTCCACTTATATTGGAAGAAAAAACTAAAGGAATAAAACTAAATTATCAATTGTTTGAAACAGGAGCCGATTACTTCAAGGAGAGTATTAAATATGAAAAAGATAAACAACAGTATGGAACTCTCCCAATATGCTAGATCCTTAGATCCATGTGGCAAAATTCGATATTTATCGAAAATTGAAAATATTAGAAGAGATCCATACTTGTTTTTGTATGAAAGTAAGATATTTCCAAAAAATGTAACATCTTATATTACCCACAGGTATTTACTTGCAAATAAGTCAAACTGCACGGGAAAGGAAAACAAAAACAGCAACAGTGTTTGCAAAGCTGCCACTTTTATATGTATATACAGATGTATATGTTGGTTTTGCTAATTAAAATAAATTTTTAAGCCACATAAATCACAAATTGCACACAAAAAAGAATACCGCATTTAAAAATTATTTCCAAATTGCTTTCTGTAAGATCTTGAGTTTGACAGTTTAAAAAAAGCGCGATACATATTTCAATTTGTCATCTGTATAGTGTGAGCTGTCATATTTTTTAACAAGATGGTTAAATTCCCTATTATTGGCGATATTTCTTTGACATTCAAACAGACTTCTGGACAAACCACCGAGTAAGAAGCACGGGATATTACAGTCGTGAAATTGCAACAATTTGTGAATTTATTTCTATCTAAAAAGAATACTTGCGAATCTCTTCCCAATTGCAGTCTTTTTACATAATCAACTTAACTCCTCGAAAAGGTACTTTTTATGCTCCTGTTTTAGTGAATGTTATCGAAAAAAGAAATTTTGGGAGATGTGAAAGATCAAGGTGTCATTATTGTATTTAAGTTTAAAAAACCCGCCGAAAACAACGAAGAACGCATGACTGGCCTATAACTCTTCACCTCTGATCTATGCCCCCCCCCCCCACGTAACTTCCCAGTACGGGAATATTTCCCCAACCCAATGCGTTGCACAAAATGCCAAATTCTAGGACATACCGCTTAAAGATGTACACTTAACCAATCTTGCGTTTCCTGCAACCTTCCGCCGAGCTCACCAGAAGATTGCACACGCATCTGCTGTGCTAATTGCGAGAAAGAACATCCCGAATTACTTACACAATGTAAACGGTATATCCAAGCAAAAGAAACGTTAAAGACCAAAACGATAAAAAAATGCAGTATGGCTGAGGCAAAAGTCAACCCTCGTCTAGTTGTAAAAATTTGCGTACATATTTTCTTCTAAGAATATTTAAAAATAATTATTAAAATAAATCGGTCTTTCGGAAAACTGATTTTGAATTTCTTAAGAAAACTTTTACTTATTTTATTAAGGAAATCATTTGTTTTGGATTTGGGTTTGAATAGTTATCAGATTTACTTATACATGCATGCAAATATATGATTAAATTAGCTAATAACATACACTTCCACATTGCTTGAAGTTTTTCGTAATTTCATGTAGATAACGTTTTCACATATTTTCGACACTGACATGCTTGTGTTTTGTTTAATTCTTTTTTAAAACGCCCAGTGATATCCAGTCACTTTGCTCTGGAACAAGCATGAGGTATGACTTTGTTGCTAGGCTCACTTTGGTGTTATTTGCCTAAATATTATTGATACTTTCATCCACTCGAATGCTCGAACCAATTTCACAGGGTGTATAAGCGCTGCCAGTACCCATAAAGGGTTCATACGCAACTGTCTCTCTTCGGCAATAGCAAGTACTGACAATCCTTACTGACCTTAGCTCTAAGTATACCAGATTAGCTCATTAA
The DNA here is from genome assembly GCA_951217065.1 of Baccha elongata. Taxonomy (NCBI): domain Eukaryota; kingdom Metazoa; phylum Arthropoda; class Insecta; order Diptera; family Syrphidae; genus Baccha; species Baccha elongata. The sequence continues at coordinate 460,399 of CATNUY010000313.1, forward strand.
AGTTCTCTTTGTCTTCATGACTATTCGTTTTTCCGTGAGTTCATCTACCCTCATGACACCTGTGATTACCCGTTTCCTTTTAAACCCCCCCCCATCGTTGGATAAATTATCTTAAAATAAAATTTCAACGATATATAATGCTGATTATAAGGGAATGAAATTTTTTTAACGAATTTAAATTCTTTAAAAAAAAAACATTTTAAATTTTCACTGAGTTCTGTGTCACACTGACATAGCTGTTTTCTTCTGTTTTTCATGGAAATCAACCGAAATAGTGATAGAATTATCGAATAAAAAGAACTTGTATATTATTTTGACGTCGAATTTATTATGATGGATAAAAATTTCGTTTCAATGCCTGATTATTATTATTTCGTCACTTTATTGATTTCGAAAATACTTTATAGCCGACAGTAGTACATATATTATTATCAACTGATTTAATAATAATAACTGGTCTTTATCAAAAACGTTGACACTATTATTCGGTTGGATTAAAATATGATAAGAAATGACAGAGCTATCAGATATCATTCAAGGTAACTACTTTATTTTATTGAAATAAATTGATACCAATAATTATTATGAAGGTGAAAATCGATAAGTAAGAATTTAACTGCTCTACAATATCAAACTCAAGAAATTCATTAACGGATTTATAAAGAGTGTCTATTAAAATGCCTGCTTCTGAAAAATCCCAACTTACTGTCAAAGCGCTAGTGGTTAAATTTTCTTTTCCGATCGCAATATAAATACAAGTCAAGTTGAGCTTTTTCTTGATGATTTATGTTCGTTTACAGATTTGATTTCATAATATTCTAGCTGAATAAGTTTGAATTTTATTTTATTTAAAAAAAAAAAACGTTGTTTCCACATGATTCGAAAATCGCTTAATCTTATTAATAGTCTAGTGAATAAAGTATTCAACTTGGACAAAATAAAGGAAAAGCAGAATTTTGGTACACTAATTGTGTTTTAAGGAAATTGCTAGAGGTCCCAATCGGTATGAGCGTCGCTAACGATTTTGCGGGCGGTCAAATAACCCCCAAAACCGTTTTCCTCAATAACTCTCCAACTATCATCACTTGAAATAAAAACTATTTGCAAGCTTGTAGCTTTAAAATGCCTTAATATTTTTTTTTCATAAATCTAACCGTTTTCATAAATAAACAACTCGCTGGGTCTATATGAAGACTGCAATTTAATCAAAATAGGTCCAGCTATTTTGAAGTCCATAGCATCATATATTATTATATAACTAGCTGAAAACCCGCCGAAAACGTCGGTGGAAATAAACTATTTTTGGTAAGATTCAAAGGGGTTTTAATTTAAGTAATTTTTTTATTCCTGTTAAAAGAGAGGAATCGTGACATCGCCATGAATTGAAATAATACGGTAGACAACATTGTCTACAGATATAAACTCCATTTTATTCTTGAAAAAAAAATGAGGTAGGTAAATATATACTTAAAATATGCTAAAATATCAACTTGCCGTTAAAGCTTTAAAATAAAAATTATATGAACTTGAAATACCAAATAAATGTTAACTTACTTGAGTTTTAATGAAGTACAGTAAGGCTTTACAACTGTATTTATAATAAAATCTCAATAGGGTACTTAACTTTTAATCACATTTAAGTAATACTTAAATGAAAATCGGTATTTATAATAATTTTTTTATGTTCAAACAGCGTCCATTAAGTTCAACTTAATTTAAATGACAATTTACCTCATTTAAAGGCAAACTAAAGTTATGAAAATCTTAACATTTTGTAATCCCCCTAACAGCTTCACTCGGTAAACACTCCCATTCTCTGCTTCTGCGCGATTCCCGGAAAATTGTAGGAATGTACCATTTGAAGTGCACAGGCGCTCGTACTCAATGTAAAATATTCCATATTATAAAGTTTGTATTAAAATGCATGAAGTCTCCTTGAATTCTTTCTATAAATTCTGATTGACATAAATCAAAGCACTTTAGATTTTAATTTATGATTGGTCAATCAGGAAATCGGCAAACTTTAGAAATAAACCACATAAAGCGTTAAATACAAGTGAAAAACTGCACTGTTTAAAAAACAGATATTTTTTTTCAATTCAACACGTTTTTGTCGTAATTGATTCATGGAACGATATATAAAGTGCTACATCTGCAACTTTCCCGAAACATTTTTTCCAAAAAGTTCATCAAAATAAAGGTCTCCATCAAAATCCAGCTTTGTCGTAATTTTATATTTTTTATCGAATTTTCCTGTGCTATTAAGGAGAATATACGTATTTTATTTGTATAACTATATTATGTTAGTGAACAATTAGGTGCGTTTCTCCAGTTGTTTCACAAATTTAAAAACCTGTGGTTGATATAGGAAAAAGACGTACAGATGGATTTACTCTTGTTTTTTAACGATCTTGAATACTCCTATTTATTTTGACGTATCAAATTAAGGTTCACACACGCTATATTTCACTTGAAAATCATTTAAATGGACTGATATGTGACTAATATTTGAGTTTTGAGATTTAAATTTAAGAAAATGAATATTTGTCTGCAGTCAAAAAACAGCTGATTTGTGGATTCTATTCTGTTTCACGAAACAAACGTCCACTTACTTAAGTATCAATGAAAAATGGATTATAAATAAGAAATGTTAAAAAGTTGCTCAAATGTAACTTAAATATTTAAGAAAAATTAACTAAATGAGATTGAGACCTGTATTAAGAAATTCTAATAAATACGGCTGTTTTAATCTTTTAAATGTAACAGCATTAAAATAAAAAAAAAATAGAAAAGTCCTCATAAATGGTTAACTAACCCGAGTTCAAAAAATTATTTTAACACAGTCACAATTCCTTTTAAGTAAGTAAGTTATTCACTAAAATAAAAACTTTTCCACTTTATTTTTCACCAAAACTTAGATTTACACTTTAGTTGTCACAAAAACTTTGATTAATACATTTCTGCAAAATGTATTGTGTTCAATGTTAGAGAAAAATAATTCAGTAGATTAAGATGGACACTTAACCACAAATGGTAAAAAAAGCTTAAAGTTTTCTTTTCGTGAGGTAAGTTTTAACCGGTTCAAAGTTCATTAGATTCTTGTCTCTACTTATCCATTTCCAGAACACAAAAACGGTTTTGATTTCAGATAAGTTTTAATAGTATAGATGCCGCTGCAATTGAGTTGGAGAAAAGTATTCTTCTGTTAATACTTGGTCGTACTGCTATGGGCAGAATCAAAGATGAATTTAAGTACTTTGTTGTGTTGGTGTCACCAAATATTTAAAACAATTATTTTATGCCCAATTTTTTCGAGTTGCGGAAGTGCAACTTTGGTGTCTTTTTTATCCAAACTGTGAAAATTTGTCCAGAAATGTATTTTTCAGGACCTATTTTCACATTTCCCCTATCTAACAGCATGAAAACCGTGTATGTCGGTTTGGTGATTGCTGAAATACAGACGAATTAAGATTGGACCTTAAAAATGCTTAATTTTCGCTCATTTTTTATTTTAAATTTAACCTTTCCGGCTCAAATTTCCAGTATTTAATTTGTTTTTGTGCTTGTCCCTGATAAGCATATTTTTCTTTATGTTATGCGCGGATTAAAATAAAACGTCTTTTCATATCGAGGTCTAATATCAAACTCTAAACTTTATTCATAATCAAATATGTACAATGTGTACGGTCGATCATTTTGGATCAACCAATAAGTAAATAAAAGATATTGTTGGTAGAGAGATGCTGGACACACAGCGAGTTTGGTAATTGATACTCGTATTTATTTTGCACATCCGCTGTATCATAACGAAAGATGATGGCACCCATTTAAAAGTATTTCATGAGAAGTGATAAAGAAATAAGCAAACCTAAATTATCTCATGGGTGGCATTTGGATATTGTGAGAAATAAACAAATGCATATTCAGAAGGAATATCCGTTGAAGATTTAGTGCTGACACAACACCTCCCTCCATAAAACAAAACATATAATTATAAAATAATATAATATGTTTTAAGCTTAAATGTAATTAAGAATAACAATATAATTTATATATTATGGTAACATTTTATCCTTTTTATTTTCTGGTTCGACTTAAACAATTTTCTGATTTTGATCGGATACATAAACTATTTGACTTTGAGAGGGTCTACAACGTCTTTTATTAAAACAATTTTTAAACAAATTGAAGGTTTGACCTCCTTTAATACAAGTTATGGTGAAATAAATTATTCCTATTGTTGTCAATAATCCAGAATTTCCAATCAATGCACCTTGTGATTTTTCTGGTAGATTCTCTAATAATTTAGATACAAAATTTCTTTGAATATTTATCTTGGAGGATAAATCCTTTAAGGAATTTAAATTACTTCCTTTTATTTTTATAATTTTATTTACTGGTAAAATGTCTTTTAATTTTACATTCTGACAACAGTCTTTGTCAATTGTATAATGTATTATGTCATTATTGAATTCTTCTTCAATATTTTCAGACGTAATAATGTCTGTTTCTAATGTGCTAAATTTACATTCGTTTTCTATATATAATATTCCTACGTTTGATAAGATGCCAGTTTCTTCCTGTTTTGGTTTACAATTACATTTGAAGGTAGTATTTTCAGTTACGGCATATAAATACTTATTGTTATTGATTTTGTGAAAGAATTCCACATTATTTTCTATTATTTTTAATTTACATTTATTATTTCCTCTCTTCAGAAAAACATTAGTTTCGCAAACATCATTTTTAATTGTACTTTCAAGTATTAAATTTTCACAGACATATGTATTTTCATATTTAAAGCAATCATTTATGTTACGTTTCAAAGCAAAATTTGCTCTATTTTGTGTTATTGCGAAAATATCATTTTTGTTTTCAAAAATCGTGAACTGTTGATTTATAACATAGGGCAAAGTAATAATTTCATATATTTCTACTGTTTCATCCTTCAAAATAGGAATGGATATGATAACATGTATCATACTATCTTTTTCGTAACATTTTACATCAATTTGCTTAACGATAAATTGATAGGTTGATAGACTAGGCGTAAATAACTTTTTATTCTCATATTTGCTGTTAATTAAAATTGCAATAAATTTTTCAGGCTTGATTATAAAAGGATGAATTATTTTTAGTTGTAAAAAGAGTACTGCATCTATTATTTTATCTAATTCTATTTCTAATTCTAAACTTTTATCAATTATTTTAATATGTACTCCCTCTAAATATTCTTACGCATTTTCTCTTCTTTCTATTTCACTTCCATGCAAAACCATTTTATTTAACTCTTCTATAGCTTGGTTTGTCTTATTTTCAATACGATAAAAATTACTATTTAAAATTTGATTTTGTTCATTTACTTTTCCAATTAAATTAATTTCTTCCACTAGTCCTTTTTTTAGAAATTCTTGGTTATCTTTTGTGACCGCTATAACTTTATTATAATATTCAGCATCAGAATTATCCATTGTCCCAAATTATGTTTTAAGCCCTGTTCCAATAATGTTTATTAATCCTCTTCGGATTCTACTTTTCTTCATACCCAATAAATTATATATTGTAACCATTTTATCTGATAAATTATCATAATTCCGTTTTCCTTTTTCAGCCAAAATCTTGCATTCTCCGAATAATTTTAAACAAACTTCGTGAATATTATTAGTTTGCATTTTGATAATATCTATACTTCCTTCAACTTCTGCCAGATCAATTCTATTGACAATTGAAACGTGTCCATCGATCGTTTTCATTACTCCAAGTGATCTAAAGTAAAATCCGTTGTGATCATCTAATTTCTCGATGTTGATGCTTGTTGCAATTCCGATTGCGATCGCCCATAGCCTATAAAAAGTTTGACACGACTTTTATTATATATGGCTAATTTACCATTTCTTTTGACAATAATATTATTTTCTTCCACAGAAGATACAACAAAAGGACCTGACCACTTTGAGTCTAATTTCCCTGTACTAGGCTCTTTCACGTAAACTCTATCTCCTGTTCGAATATCTCTTAATTTTGGCCCTAATTTTTGATCATATCTAACCTTTGACTTTTCTTTATTATTTAAAAGCCTTGCTTTAGCTTTTACTTCCATTGCTAACAACTTTGTTCTTAGTTCTGTCGAATAATCGTGAGTTGTTTGAATTTCTTTATAATCTACATCGCTAGGTTTATTAGCTGTCCTACCAAAAACAAGTTCATAAGGCGTAAAGCCTGTGCTGGCATGCTGTGTCGTATTATAACAAAAACTTGCATACTTCATATATTCATCCCAGTTCTTAGAACTACTTGAGTTTTCTTTAGTTACTGTTCTTATATATTCAGTAAGTCTAGCATGCGCTCTTTCAACACTACCATTTGACTGTGGATAAGATACGCTTGTAGTAATATTTTTAAAACCAAAAATATGGGACAATTCATTCATTAGAGAATTGCAAAATTCCGTCCCATTATCAGATAGAATTATCTTTAGTACTCCGAATATGAGTATCCAATATTCTACAAGAGCCTTAGCAACTATACTTGCTTCTTTACTTTCTATTGGAACAAATTTAATGAATTTTGACAAATCATCTTGAATTGTTAAACCGTATTTGTTAACAATTTTGTCTTTAGTGACATAAGGACCAGTTAAATCTATGCCGATTTTTTCTAATGCATGATCTGCACTTGTTACTATAGTCATTGGGTTTCTTGATGGATGTCTGTCTATTTTTTCGGTTTGACAAGCTTCACATTTTGAAACAAATGTAATTACGTCTCTATATTTATATTTTTCTCGTATATTGTTAATAGTGGCTTTTTGTCCACAATGTCCTCCTAGGAGACCATCATGACATTGCTTTAAAATTTAATTTTTTAGTTCATCGTCTGCAACTTCTTCTATTAAATTGTTATTTTCTACTTCTTTTGTTGTGTTATTTAAAATTTCTTCACTTTCTTCTTCTACGTCTATATCTATATGTTTATTTTCATCGACCTCTTCTAAAATGTTAATATTTCGGCTAAATTCATCAGCAACAACGTTTTCACATCCCTTTTTATATTGAATAGAATAATCGTATTCTTCCAATTTTAAACGCCATCGGATTAGTCGTGACCCAGGATCTTTGACATTAAAAAGCCATTGTAAAGGCTTATGATCAGATCTAATTATAAAATTTCTACCGTAAATGTATGGTCTCAGAACTTTAACAGCCCAAATTATTGATAAACATTCTTTTTCCGTTGTGTAATAGTTCTTCTCAGATTTGCTTAATGATCTGCTAATAAACTGCAATGGCAAATCTTTTCCATCACTTTCTTGACTTAATACTGCCCCTAAGCCATAATTGCTTGCATCTGTTGTAATAATAAAGGTCTTGTTATAATCCGGATATTGTAAAATTACCACATTTTTTAAAGCTTCTTTAAGTTTTTTAAACGAAGTTTGTTGCTCTACAGTCCACTTATACTATGAATTCTTTTTTAATAATTTACTTAAGGGATACGCCTTTTTGCTAAAATTTTTAATAAATTTTCTATAGTACCCGATCATTCCGAGGAATGATTTTATTTCTTTTTGGTTGTTTGGTGGTTTGAATTTCTCTAGTGCTTCGACTTTTTGTGGATCTGGCTGTACGCCGTCCTCTGTAATAACGTGCCCTAGATATGCAACTTCCTTTTTGAGAAATTCACATTTATTTATTTGAAGTTTTAAATTAGACTTCCGCAACTGTTTAAATACCTCTATTAATTTTGTATTATGCTCGTGTAGAGTTTTTCCGTAGATAACTATGTCATCTAAATAAACGAAGCACTTAACTCCTTGCAGGCCACTTAAAACAGTGTTCATTAGCCTTTGAAAACACGCCGGTGCGTTTTTCAATCCAAACGGCATTTTAGTGAACTCGTAATGCCCATACGGTGTTGAAAAAGCAGTCTTTTCAATGTCTTCTTCAGCGACGGGTATCTGGTGAAAACCAGATGTGAGGTCCAACACGGAAAAATATTTACTGTTGCCTAACTGGTCTAATATTTCACAGACATTCGGAAGAGGATAGTTGTCAGATATAGTTACTTCGTTTAATTTTCTGTAATCTATAACTATCCTTCATTCAACCTCTTTGCTAGCATCTCTTTTCTTGGGGACTACCCATAAGGGTGAATTCCAAGGTGACTTGCTGTCTCTAATAATTCCTTCCTCTTTTAATTTTTTCATTTGCATATCCACCTCCTTTTCGTGAATTTTTGGATACCTGTATGATTTCATGTAGATGGGTTGGCTATTTTCTTTAACTCTAATTCTATGTTTTACCAAATTCGTAGTAGTCAGTTTATCCCCTTTTAGACTAAAAACATCACAATACTCTCTAGCTATAGCAAAGATACTATCTAACTCTTCATCATTCATATGATCTGTTCGAAGATTTTTTAATATTTCATGATTTCTATCGTTGGTCATTTCAAGTGAATTGATTTCCACACTCTCGGCATTTTCATTCACACACTCATTGGTAATGAAATCCTCTAGAGGGTATCCAATAGCCTTAAGTTCAATATTATTTATTTTGTCATTCAAATTAATGATTTTAACTAAACCCTTTCCATCACTACGCACCAAGGTAATGCAATCTGGGAACAATATGCCATTTACTTCTTCACTAAATATTACAACTTCACTATTTTCTGGAAATCTATTACCTTCACTATCTTTTAATTCGATAAATCTAAAAACTTCACATCTGGGGGGTATTTCTTCTAAGTAATGCCCTTCAAAATGTATGCTTTTTAAAATTTTTAATTCTTCGTCTTTAAAATCGTTCTTTTTACACAAATCTTTATTTTGTCTGAAATATAAGGGTATACTTTCATTATTTCTCCTAAGAGTTTGATTGTGAAAATCTATAATGAAAGCGTTGGCCTTAAGAACATCATTTCCTATTATTCCATCATAATTGGTTAAATATTCTTTATTTATCACATGAAATTCAATCACATAATCAGAGTTTTCTAACACACACAAATTACAGGTTCCTAAGCTTTTTATAACAGCATTTCCTATCCCTTTAAAATTAAGAAATTTATTTTCTTCTAAATCATTTTCAAAAGTATTATTTGTCTTAATAAGGCTTACTGCAGCCCCAGTATCTATTAACATTTTACAATCTTTGTTTTTATATTTCATTATAATGTGAGGACTTTCGGTTATATTAAATAGCGAAATGTTAACCTCACCAACTATTCGCTTTTGCGAAAACCCAAACTATTTTGTTTAGTTTGGTTTCTTTCCATGAATGGTGGATTTTGGAATTGACCAATTGGATGTCGCCTTTGATTATTATTATTACTGTAAGTGGCTTGCCTATTGTGTCTGTTTCGACAGACATTTGCCTTATGACCAACTTTGCCGCATGCAAAACAGGTTATAGTATTTATTTGTATTATGTTTTTATTAGTATAATCTGTATTTTGTTTGCTACTATTTGGGACTCCTATCCTGCCTTCCTCTTCCAAATCTACTTGCTTCATGTCGTTTGGTTTTCTATTGTTTACATAGGAACCTATTTTTTCGTTTAAACAATTAACAAACGCGTTAAGGATATTCATCTTTATATAATCACATTTGCCTTTCCAATCTAATTTGTCTGTTCCCATGATTTCATTTTGTAGCATTCTACGCTGCAAAGTTTCACATCTCTGCGTAAATTGGACAACTGTTTCCCCATTCAGCTGTTTTAAATTGATTAACTCTCTATGGAGTTGAAGATTTGAAAAATTTTCTTTGTATACTTTGTTCAATTCAATTTTTAATTCGTCCCATGAATTTAAATTCTTATTCATTAATATGGCAGATGCATTGCCACTAATACAAGATTTAGCAAAAGCCAGCAATGGTTTTTGCTGTGATTCATCTGCGAGCTCAAATGCGTTTTCACAATTTTGTATGAAGGAGAAGGCTTCCGAAGCTTCTCCTCGAAATTTGGGAATGAATTGAATAAGGACACTCAATGGGATATTATTGTCAGGCATGATGGTCGAAATATATGATATCACTTCAGCAAAATATTGATATATGTACTTATAATATAAATAAATTATATTTTTCGCAATAAGATTTTCAACTCGAATCTACCATATGGAATGACCAAAATAATGTGATTTTAACCATTCAAAACAAACTTCACATTAAATCTTTAATTTCATTAATTTTTCATTTCACAACAACGACATTTACTTGACATTATCTTCAGGTAGGTATTATACTTTAAGTTACTTTATTTTTCATAGGTAGGTACATATATTAAATGTAGTGATTTTCGACCTATTAATATGCTCCCGCTGTATGAAAAAATTATTGAAAAAGTGACAATCATACAACTTCAAGATCATCTTGACAATAATAACATTTTAAGTGTTCTTCATGTGAAACCTGTGTTAATTATGTAATTAGTGACTGGAAAAAAGAAATTGACAATAAAAATAGTATAATAGCAGTATTCCTAGACCTGAAACGCGCTTTTGAAACAGTGAATCACATGATTTTACTGAATAAGCTCGAAAAATATGGTATAACGGGTACAGAATTAAAATGGTTTAAAACTTTTTTGACCAATAGAACCCAAAAAACTTCTGTAAACAATAATATTTCAACTGCTGTCAATGTAAATATAGGCGTCACTCAGGGATCAGTTTAAGGTGTTCTACTTTTCCTATTATACATTAATGACATGGAAAAAATTATTAAATACTGTAAACTCGTGCTTTTTGCTGACGATGGACTACTTTATATAACCGGAAAAAATATAGGAGAACTAACTGTGAAAATGAAACAAGATTTAAGTGCAATATATACATGGTTAAACATGAACTAATTTATATTAAATATAGATAAAACGAAATTCATGACTTTAAATGTCCCTTCACAACAAGACATTATAATTTCAATCGACAACACACATATAGAACAAATAACATCAATAAAATATCTCGGAGTCTATATAGACAATGAATTATCATTTAACGAACATATAGATTTTATTTGTAAAAAAGTGTCGAAAAAACTGGGTGTCCTCAGAAAAACGCGTCAAAATATATCAAAAAATAGTGCAATAAAAGTGTTTAATGTAAAGCCCCATTTTGAATATTGTGCCAGTTTATTGTTTTTATGTAACATATCTCAAAAGCTTAGATTTCAAAAGCTGCAAAACAAAGCCATGCGGATAATTCTGAAATGCTATAGATACACACCAATAATAACTATGCTAAATACACTAAATTGGCTTAATATAAACCAAAGACTTTTTATGATGGCGATGATATTTGTCTTCAAAATAAAACACAACATGTGCCCTCAATATATTCAAGCAAGTGTTCCTGAACAAAGAGTGATCCCGTACAATCTACGTAACGTTGAAGAGTTTAACATCATCCGAACAAGAACTACAAGAGCCCAAGCCAGCATATTATACATGGGACTTCAAGTTTTTAATAATCTTCCTTCCAATATGAGAAATATAAACAGCTTAAATTGTTTTAAAAATGAAATAAGTTTATATGCAAAATCTAACATTATATAAAACAAATTCCTAGAAAAAAAAATAATGTATTCAACTCCACATTTATGTAAAACAAAATGTACAAAACTTAATGGCCATTGAGCCAAATAAAAACTTAAAATTAAATTGAATATTATTTCATAATTATTAAACAACTATTATTTCCTTCTAGGCTTTCTTTAATATACTTTTAACATTATTTAAGCACTTTTACACACATATCACAAGTTTTTTTTTTTAACTTACGTTATTAATATAATCTTCATATTGGAGTTTTGGGTGTAGCTGCTTTATTTCGACTTCGGGTAGGTACTTGCTCAGATTGTGATTCCTCAAGGTTTACGTCTTCTTATTCGTTAACACACAAGTGGTTTATTATATTTTATATGTGATTTATTATCAACATTGTTTTTACTGTCCGACGTTATTTGGATTTCGATTGTGGATTGTTATTCAATTAGAAATGACATTGAGCGCTGCAATTATTTAGGTAATTGCAAGTTTTTTTTTTTTTAACTTCAATTATAAATTAAAAGTCACTTCACAAAAACACAATCACTTGCACACGCAGAGATTTAGGATTTTAACTTTTGTGTGCATATCCCGGTGCAGTGCATTAACGCCCGCGGGTGTTAATTCCAAAAACAAAAGGAATTTACCCCCGCGGGTGTTAATTCCTTTTTTGATTTGGAATTAACACCCGCGGGCGTTAATTCCTTTTTCTGATGGGCTTTAATTCCAATTTCAAATGGAAATATAACCCATTCATCAGCAAATTGACAAACACAGTACTTTTATGATGAATATTTTTATTTATATTTACAAAATTGTGTTTAAAAAAATATAGAATTCTTGAAGATCAAAAATAACAAAACAAACATTTCCAGAGCATTTTTCGTTGAGATATAAAGTAAATTTTGAAAATTATAAATTAGGCATATACTATGATTGAATTTTTTCACAATTTGTCTGCAATATGGACACAATATCTTAGAATTACCATAATTTTTGCAGCGATCGCTATGTATTGCAAAACATGATCCACAAAATTTGAAATGGTTACATGGACCGAATAAATCTTCAATGACCAAGAGTACCTACAGTACAAAGAAAGATATTTAAAATTTTACACAAACGAAATTTCGCGTGAATTTGTAAAATTTTACATTTCTTACTCTGTACTGTTATACTCTTGGTCATTGAAGATTTATTTGGTTTGTGAATTTTAAAAAATTCGCGCGAATTTTTTAAAATTCACAAACCAAATAAATCTTCAATGACCAGAGTATAACAGTACAAAGTAAGAAATGTAAAATTTTACAAATTCACGCGAAATTTCGTTTGTGATGTTCTATTTGTTTGTACTCACTCCAAAAGAAAATAACAACCGCGGGACTTAAGTAGAAATAAAGATATTAAAGTTAAAAAAAAACTTTATTCATAATATAATTAAATCTTAAGACAGAACGTTACATTTCGCGGTTATATTTTAGACTAAATTAATAATGTTAATTATTGTTGGAGGCCGCCTCAGGTAGCTGAACACTAATCATGTCGTCAGCGTATTTCGTAGTTCCTGGAATTGTTATTGCGACCAATCGATTGCAAAATTGGTGGCTCGTGTTGCTGACGATGGAATATTCGCATTTGTCAATAATATGACATCCGTTCCGTCTGGGGTTGCTAACCTGGACGTAACCTCTCCCTCCTTTAGTTTGAAACTCTCCTGAGTTACATATAATGTTTGCTTTAGCTTTTTAAAATTAATGTATACATAAATTATTATAGCCATGATTGAAATTAATACAAATATACCGATACATACATTTAATAAAACATGATTTTTTTGTTTAAATTTGAGTTCGTTAATATGCTCTATATTTTCAATTTGTTTCATAATAATATCATTAAAACTAAGTTTTTCCTTTGTCATATTAAGGTTAATTTCGTAAGGAATAATGAACCTTTCTTCAAATATATCTTTCTTGTTTACAAATGTTTTGTTTTTGAATTTGATTTCACAATTGTTAAAGTTTAATAGAAAATTTCAGTTTAATTTTATAATTCTTTCGTCACAAGAACTTGACAAATTTATATTTTGAACATTCTTTAATAAAATCAATCCATTTTCTATTTCAAAAGTTTTCATTTGGAAATTCTTTGTTTTCATGCAAATGCCATTATATAAACATAAATTAGATTTTTTCAAATTTTTAAGGTCAACATTTTTTTCATATTTGTATACAGTTTCATTTAGTTTTATAATTTCTTCGTCATTCATTATCAATTCTTCAAAGTACATATTTGTTAAAGAAGTGACTAAATATTTGTTAGTCTCTATAATTTCATTAGGTATTTTAATTACAAAAACAATTTTTTCATTTTTATATAAGGCTGTACCAATTTTTATATTTTTCAATTTTTCGAAACTTATATCATATTTTATTATTTCTTCTTTACTTAAAATGTTACTTCCCATTATACCTGTTCTACTAGAAGGAATATTATTTTGAATGTGTTCGATATTGTCTTTTATAATTCCAATTTTTATTAATGATTCTAAGTATAAAAGTTTGCTATTCAATTTTACAGTTTCGCTTTTTATATTATTAAATTGATATAAAATTTTGAATCTATCTTTTTCAATAGTTTCTTTTAAAGTTAAAAAGGTTTGGTTAAAACTATTATTAATGAAAACTTGTTTGTTATTTTGAGTTATAAGTTTGTGATTATTGTCGTCAGTTTAAGTAGTAACACTAGTATGATCCATTTGGCCTGAAAATTTAGTTGGTCTTTTTATATTAGAAGGATGTATGTTTTCTAGCTTAAGTTTTCTATACCTAGGTTCGTGTTTGTGCCTGAGTGCTTTATAATTTCTAACTAAACCTTCGTCTCTTTCTTCATTATATTCTTCTCTATCTTTATTTAGTTTGTTGATTACTCTATCTTTTATATTTTTCATATTTGTCAGGACCTTTTCTTTATCTATTCTTCCTTCTAAGACGTCTATTGGTTTACATTTAATTGATGAATGCACTGATTTATTGTACCACTCTACGCACTTATATATTCTTTCTTTTGTTGTTAGCTCTGATTTTTCTGCGGTGAGTACTCGCATTTTTTCGCAAATTGTATTATGAAACCTTTCGATGTCGGAGTTGCCAGTTTTTCTTTCCCTTTTATATAATCTATACTAATGTTATATTCCCCGAGTTGTAGTAACCATCTCTGAAGTCTTTGATTTATATCTTTTCCCTTATGCTTTGTTTGCAACCATTTAAGTGGTTGATGATCTGTAAGTAAGTCAAAAGCTCTACCGTAAATGTAGGGTCTAAAATAGTTTACAGACCAAACTATTGCTAATAGTTCTTTTTCTGTGACGGAGTAATTCCGTTCATGATCGTTTAATGTACGACTTGCGTAACATACTGGGTGTCCTTCCTGAGTAAGAACAGATCCGATAGCAAAGTCACTTGCGTCGGTTGTGAGTTGAATTTTTTTGTTGAAGTCTGGGTACTTCAAAACCGGTGAATCTGTGAGGATTATTTTGAGTTTCTCGAAAGCGGCTATATAATTTGGATCATTCATATTTATTTTTGTATCCTTTTTGAGATACTTAGTCATTGGTTGCGCGGTTTTCGCGTAGTCTTTAATAAATTTTCTAAAATAACCAGTTATGCCTAAAAATGACTTTATTTGTTTGGTATTTTGTGGTAACAGAAGCTTTTGAATGCTTTCAATTTTATTTTTATTTGGTTTTACCCCTTCCGTCGTTAAGACGTGTCCCAAATATTCTGTTTCTTTTGCAAAGAACTTGCACTTATCAACTTGAATTTTAAGGTTGTGTTGCCGTAGTTTATCCAGAACTTTTTGAACGCTAATAATGTGTTCTTTCAAAGATGAGATAAATATTAGAATATCGTCTAAGTAGAAGACGCATATTTGATTTATGCATTCTCTAAGAACTGAGTTAATCAATCTTTGAAAAGTCGCCGGGGCATTTTTAAGCCCGAAAGGCATTCTTGTGAACTCATAATGCCCGAGAGGAGTCGAAAAGGCTGTTTTTTTTCTATCCTCTTCTCTAACTAAAACTTGGTGGAAGCCTTTAGCTAGGTCTAAGGTTGTAAAGTATTAAGACCTTCCCAATTTATCTAGTATAGTGTCTATATTAGGAATTGGAAATTTGTCATCAATTGTGGCTTCGTTGAGCTTTCTATAGTCGACCACAATTCTCCATTTCTTTTGTAAGGAATTGTCTAACTTCTTAGGCACAATCCAAAGAGGACTATTGTATGGAGAATTACTTTCTTGAATTATACCTTGCGAAAGCATTTCTTTAATTTGTTTATTGATCTCTTGTTCATGGATTTGGGGGTACCGATAAATTTTTGCGTAAATTGGTCTATCTGTTGTAGTTACGATTTCATGATGAATATCTTGTGCACAACTTAATTGTTGTCCTTCGCGAAAAAAACAAATCTCTATTTTTCTTAAGGAGGTTCTCTAAGTTTTTTCTTTCTTCTGTATTTAAATGATTACCAAGAAGACAATTTGGTACGTATTGGTCATTTTCTATATTGCTTTCTAAAATATGTATTTCTTCATACTTGTGAGGACATGCATTTACAAATTTTATTTTATTCCCATGAATTTCTATATATTCTTCCTCTAAATTAATTTTTGCATCTAAAGGTTTTAGTAAGTTCAATCCTAATATACCATCAAAATGTTTGTCTTTAAAGGATGTAAGTTTCCAACACATTTGAGCTTTTTCATTGAATTCATTTGGTAGCTCTGTTAAATTTCGGTCACTATTGTTGTATTCCCGTTAAGGGTATTAAATATTACTCTTTCTTTTAAAGGAACTCGTTTGTAATTTTGTAATTTGGTCTTGTCGAGTAATGTAGTAGTTGAACCTGTATCTATATATTAAACATTTTATTTTATTTTCTCCTATATTCAATTCTATTATCGGTAAGTCCGAATTGGAGGCTGTGAGTGAAAATTTACTTCTTCAACAGATTGTTGAACATGATCGCATTCCATTGGTGTATGATTATTGTGTTGGCCTAATGCCCTCTGATTTAAATTATTATTGTTATTGAAATTGTTTCTATATTGGCCCGAATTGTTACGATTTTGGTTAAAATTGTTTCTATATTGACCCGAATTGTTTCTATTTTGGTTAAAATTATTCCTATACTGACCCGAATTGTTTCTATTTTGGTGATAATATTGATCATTATTGTATCTATGATGTCTATACTGATCCTGTGGACTATTCTGAGCTCTGTTTGTATTGTTATTAGGGGTATTCGAATTTTTATGGGTTACTGGTATTTGTCTATTAAACTTCTGCCTACCTGCCTGGATCATACCCGTTTCTTCGAGCGTATAGTATGCGTCTCGTAAATTATCTATTTGTCTACTTATTACAATGCTAGCGTGATTAGGATCGAGTCCATTAATAAAAGTTTTAACTATCATGTTTTCATTAGCTACTGGTGAGAATTCATTCGGTTTTTCTATATCAAATTCGTATTTAGTATTTAATTTATCTAATATATCTCTAAGTCTTTCGAAATACTCACTAACATTATTGTTTCTGGTACTGATGGCTTGGTGGTGTAAGTTGTAGTAAGTTTACCGAACTCCAAAGTTCCTGATCAATTCAGCTTTTATGTTGTCCCACGTTGGATTCGCTCCAGCGTCCTTATTGCTTGTAA
This sequence comes from Baccha elongata, assembly GCA_951217065.1. Classification (NCBI taxonomy): domain Eukaryota; kingdom Metazoa; phylum Arthropoda; class Insecta; order Diptera; family Syrphidae; genus Baccha; species Baccha elongata. Next base: position 477,668 of record CATNUY010000313.1, read on the forward strand.
TGCTAGTCCTTCAATTTTGTTTAACACATTCCTTTGAAGAATGTAAAACTCCAATGGTGTTCCCACAAAAAATGGCAGGAAAATCTCCACTTCCCTGATAAATGAAGTCAGGGCGTACTCTGATGTACCCCAGTATTCTCTGATCCTTGAGGATTCCTTCATCAACTCCGTTACTCCTATAGTAGCTGGTGCAGGACCTTGTGGTTGTGCTGGACCTTGTGGTGGAGCTTGAGCCTTTTGACCGTGATTGCCTTCGTCTGTTGTATTCTGCATCTTGATTTACATTACATTACATATTATTCTACTCCGTAGATAAATCTACGAAGTAGAGACACATATAAGCACTAGCAGCTTAGGCCATCGGCTTAAACAACACAAGAGAAATAGACTGATACATGACAGAGACATACACAACAGAAGAAAGACAGAGAACAGAGAACAGATGCCAACAGCACATGGATAGCACATGAACGGTCACCCATCCAAGTACTAACCACGCGCAATGATGCTTGATTTCGCTGATCTATTGGGAAGCGATGCTTTATCAGAGCCAAGGCCGTTGACGCATCTTGATTTATTTTATGTTTTGTTTGATAATATAAGTTTATCACTTTGTTTGATAATATAAGTTTATCACTTTTAACTTTTTTCTTTATTTTATTCTTCTTTTTTTTTATTAATAGTTAATAGTCGAACTAAAATGATTTACAAACCGGCGACCCAATATTAATTTCAGTTTAACTTGGTATCACTTTGTTCACTCTTCACTGCCAATATTAATTTTAGTTTAATATGGTAGATATGTCACTTTGTTCACTATTTTGCACTATTTTTATTTTTGTTCTTTAATTTCAATCTTCGGATTGAAACCCTCTCGACTGCGCCACTTAAGTAGAAATAAAGATATTAAAGTTAAAAAAAAACTTTATTCATAATATAATTAAATCTTAAGACAGAACGTTACATTTCGCGGTTATATTTTAGACTAAATTAATAATGTTAATTATTGTTGGAGGCCGCCTCAGGTAGCTGAACACTAATCATGTCGTCAGCGTATTTCGTAGTTCCTGGAATTGTTATTGCGACCAATCGATTGCAAAATTGGTGGCTCGTGTTGCTGACGATGGAATATTCGCATTTGTCAATAATATGACATCCGTTCCGTCTGGGGTTGCTAACCTGGACGTAACCTCTCCCTCCTTTAGTTTGAAACTCTCCTGAGTTACATATAATGTTTGCTTTAGCTTTTTAAACTTAATGTATGTGGAATAGTACATTTTGCTAAACATTATAAAGTAAAGCCAAAAAGTGTATACTTTAAAAATCATGCAATCAATTATATAATAATGAACAGTTCATAAAAGCTTTTGTAAAACCTATGTAAAGAAATATAGTTAAATAAATAATCAATCGAAAAGTAACTGCCAAGAAGTTAAGTTTAAAAAGCGAAAAGTTTAAAGTTAATTAAAGTCAAAGTCAAGTTAATCAGTTAATTTTGTTCTAGTTATAATTTTTATTTTTAATGATTAAATTTATCTAATTAAAATTGAATTAATTTTTTATACAAATTAAATGAAGTGTTTTTATTTAAGAACGGACGGACGGAAAAGAAAATCTTGAAAAACTACATGGTGTCAGAAGTGGGATAACGGTTAAAACTATAATAAACCAAAACCCGTGCGCGAACGCGAAGTTAATAATAACTTTAAAAAATAAAATGTTCTATGGTTTGTGAAGACAAGTGAAATTAAAAAAAAAAAAAGCGCATATTTAAGAATTTAACCTAGTGTTGAGTGTCAGTGCGAAACAATAAATTTTACATCGGTAAAACCTTAAAACAAAAGTGGTATAACAGTTTCGTAGACAAGTGGATAAAAATATAAAAAAAGAAAAGAGAATATTCTCATACAAAGTGGCGCTTAAATTTAATAAAAAATAATAAACCTGTGAAAAGTTTGTGCAAATAAAGAAAAGAAACCGAATATTCGAGAATAAAAGCATGTGCTTTATATAATCTGATTAAGTACATAAGATAATCGGGTGAGATCTTTCTATTTTTTATATTGTATGTTTTCTATATACTACCAATCATACAGAAGCTTTCGGCCGCACTTGCATGATACAACATTTAGGCATTATTTTAATTTTCACACAAACCATATTTGATATTATTCATTATAAGATTTTATGCATTACATAATAAAATTTGCATTCGCACGTTACGTAAACTTTAAAGGAAAAGCTTTTTCGAAAAGAAATTAGAAAAGAAAAAAAAAATAATTGGGTTTCGTCGGTTGGTCGGTATTCGTGTGTTCATGAACCTGTCCGAAAATTTATCTCAGCTTACTGTCAAACAGTTGCAGAAGTTATTGAAAGATCAGGGCTTGTCTTACAGATACAACGTTAAGACAGATTTAATTGAAAGAATTTTGAAGTTTCCCCAATTGTTTAAGACAGTAGAGACTAGTAAAATTGACGAAATTGAGTTAGTCGAGAGTGAAGCAGAAGAAGAAAATAGTAAACAGAAAGAAGAAGAAGAAAGTAGTCAGGTAGATTTAATTTCGAAAGATAAGAAAAAGCTCTCGTCATCGAAAATGACTGAAGGGGCAGATAACAAACCTGTTCATAATAACATTCAATTAAAAGACGTTGAGGAATCTCTCGAGAAGTTCACAGGCGAAACGGGTAAACGAATTGAGGAATGGTTGGCAGATTTTGAACAAATATCGGAAGTGTGTAGGTGGAATGAGGTTCAAAAATTTTTTTACGCAAGAAGGTTGCTGTCTGGTGCTGCTAAGCTGGCTGTCGAAGCGGAGTCTGGTGTTGTTAGTTGGGCAAAATTTAAAGAAGTTCTTCAAACCGAGTTTGCAACAGAAGAGGTTGTTAACGTTCATCGTATATTAGAAAATACTAAAAAAATGTCAAGTGAGTCTCTGTTAGAGTATTTGTACAGGATGAAAAAACTATCGTTGCGGGGAAACGTTGAAGTACAACACCTTATAGGTTATGTCATTGCTGGTATACCTGACGATACGATAAAGAGAAGAAAAGATCAACAGTAGAACATAATTCAGTAGTGAAAAGTAAAGAGCAGTCCAAGGATAGGCATGGTTCGAAACGTTGTGGTAATTGTGGTTCCTTGTCACATTTAGCTGGACAGTGCCCAAGTAAATCCAAAGGAGCGCGTTGCTTTAAATGTAGTGAGTTTGGACACATATCTCCTAATTGTCCATCAACTTCGAAGAATCAAGGTGGTGCAGGTGGCTCGAAGGACAATAAGCCACGGGTTAACTTAGTGAAGGTTTGCGATTTAACTATGCAGGTTGAAGTAAAAGGGAAGAAGTTTACTGCACATCTAGATACTGGAAGCGACATAACGATAATGAATAAATCTGTGAGCGATGAAATTGGAGTAGACAGTTTTGATGGCCCTGGTATAAGAGTATCTAATTTTGGCAACGACGAGAAGAGAACGATGGGGTATACGAAACGGTCATCGAATCGGAAGTGTACGAGTTGAACTTTCATATAGTACCTGATTGTTTTATGAGAGAAAGTATACTAGTTGGAAAGGATATCTTAGATATCGCTGCCATTTTTATAGACAAGGGAAGAATTATAACCTATAAATTAGAGCCTGATAACGAGAAGCTATTTCTTGCACGTGTAAATCTGGTACATCGTTCAGGGAAAGATGAGATTAACGAAAATTTAAAGGGTGTGAAAAATTATGAAGATAGAAAAATGCTTACCGAAATTATAGATGCGTACAGTCCAATGAAACCAATCGAATCGAGTGTAAAGTGTAAGAGTGTATTTTAGCAGATGACATACCTGTTTATGAAAAACCCAGGCGTTTAGCTCCAAAAGAGAGAGATTTTGTGAACCAGCAAATTGAAACATGGTTAAAAGAAGGGACAATTAGAAAGAGTAGCTCTTGTTATGCAAGTCCTGTAGTTTTAGCTCACAAAAAAGATGGAAGCTATCGATTATGCATTGACTTCAGGAAAATTAACTCAAAAGCTATACGAGATCGATTTCCTTTATCAAACGTCGAGGACATTTTGGAGGGTCTCTTCGATGCCAATGTTTTCATTACCCTGGATCTCAGCAATGGGTTTTTTCATGTTGATATAGAAGAGTCTTCGACTAAATTCACAGCGTTTGTTACGCAAGATGGCCAGTGGGAATTTTTGAAGGCACCATTTGGGTTTTGCAACTTACCTGCTGCTTTTCAAAGGCTAATCGACTCGATTTTCAGAGAAGCCATACGTGAAGGGTTATTGTTAAATTTAGCTAATAAAGAAAACACCGACTTCAAGAAAGAATTCACAGCAACTGATTTTATTTAACATAAGAGAATATAATGTAAAAACTTAAAGCTTAAATGAACAAGGTTTGAAGTGAGAGCATTGCCATCTTTAATTATTCAAATACAGGTTTATTATTTTCAACACTCCCACTTTTGAATAAATATAATTTAAATAAAAAAATTATCAAGCCTTATTGTTAACAACTCCAATTAAATATCTAAATTTTTCAAATTTATCTTTGCTTAAGGCTTTAGTAAATATATCCGCAATTTGATGTTCAGAAGGAACATAATTAATACAAAAATCACCTCTTTCATACCGTTCGCGAATGAAATGATATCGCACATCAATGTGTTTTGTGCGCTTGTGAAACTCCGGATTTTTTATAAGACGAATCGCTCCCTGGTTGTCCATGTTAAGTTCAGCCGCACAAGACATGTCTGTTGGTATGAGTTCTGATACGAGGCGCCGAAGCCAAACCATATCTTTCACCGCTTGAGATGCAGCCACGTACTCGGACTCGGTGGTCGACAGAGCTACACATCTTTGTCTTTGAGATGCCCAGGGAACAGGTCCACCTCCAAACGTAAAAATAAACCCAGAGGTAGATTTTCTAGTGACAATGTCTCCAGCATAATCAGCATCGCTGTAACATATAAGAGATAAATTGTTAGCTTTTTTAAAAATTATACCCATATGCTTTGTGCCACTAATGTATTTGAGAATTCTCTTGACTGCATTTACATGCATTTGAGTGGGTGCGTCCAAGTAGCGTGAAACTACTCCCACTGCAAACGCGATGTCCGGGCGAGTTGCAACTGCCAAATACATGAGGCATCCAATAGCCTCTCTATACGGGAACTTTATATCCTTCGAGGATAAGACATCTTCACTGTAATAAGAGTTTTCGGCTGGAGTAGAAACTGGCTTACAGTCTTCCATGTTGAACCTTTTCAACACATGTTCCGCATAACTTGTCTGACTGACATGAATCTCACCGCTTGGCATGCGTGATAATCTCATTCCCAAAAACCATTCCGCATCCAAAACTGTTATCTCGAACTGTGATTGTAGAAATTTAATCAGCTTCAAACCATCCTCTTTCTTCTTTGCCGCAATCAGTCCATCATCGATGTAAATAGTCAGCATAAGACGACTATTGGAATCATTTCCCACGAAGACGCAAGGATCCATTTTGGAAACTTTTAAGTTGAATTCCTTAAGTACTTTGGTGAATTTTTCGTTCCAGCAACGAGATGCTTGCTTTAAACCATACAGGCTTTTCCGAAGTTTGCATACTTTTCTAGAGCCATCGTTAAAGCCAAGAGGTTGACGCATATAAATGGTCTCATTCAAATCTCCGTTCAAAAAAGCAGTTTTGACATCGAATTGCACTAGTGATAGACCTTCATAAGCCGCAATAGCAAGAACTGTACGAATGGAAATAAATTTTGCAACAGGGCTAAACGTCTCAATGTAATCCACTCCGAACTCCTGTGTAAATCCACGAATAACCAACCTCGCTTTAAACTTCATTCCACCATGCGCATCCAAATTCTTCTTCTTAAAAATCCATTTGTTATCAATGACTTTTCTATTAGCTGGCTCTTCAACCATGTCCCAAGTGTTATTTTTAAGGAGACTGTCCATCTCATCTGCCATAGCTTCTTTCCAGTGACACGCATCTTCACAAACAATGGCTTCTCTATAACTTATCGGTTCACCCTGCACAAGGAAAGCATGTTTTTCAGCAAAATTTAACATACCTGAATCAATTCGATTTCTTCCACTACGCAGACGCTTGCTCCAGAAATTTTGCTCATCATCATTTTCATCGGCTGATTCGAAAACATCATCTCCTAAGTTGATTTCTTGACCATCTGCTTCTGCCATGTCTATGGAAGCTTTTTGCACTGTTTTATGGACCTCCTCATCGTAAAAATTGTGTTCATTAATGTTCAGTTTATTGTTTAGGTCTTCAGGCAAATCCTGAGTTTGAAAAACTGCAGAAGATTCGGATTTTCCTTGCTGCTCTTGAAATTCATTTTCTTTAAATGTTACATCCCGTACAATTTGAATATCTCTTGATCCTGGTGTCCAAACTCGATATCCCTTTGAGTTTTCTCCATAGCCCATAAACAGGCCCTTTTCTGCTTTTCTGTCAAACTTCTTGCGCTTCTGCTTAGGTACGTGTATGAAAACCACAGATCCAAATATTTTTAGGTCTAAAGCCTTACACTCACTGCCCCACCAAAGTTCGTACGGGTTTTTGTCTTTTACTGGACTAACACCAGTTCGGTTCAGTACAAAAACTGCAGTGTTCACTGCTTCTGCCCAAAATTTCTTTTGTAACCCGCTTCCACAAATCATCGTTCTGGCAGCTTCAACTATGGTTCTGTTCTCACGTTCAACACTACCATTCTGTTCCGGGGTGTAGGGCACTGTAGTTTGATGTCGAACAGAGTGTTTTTCCAGAACAGATTTAACCCCTTCGTTCAGAAACTCGGTTCCATTATCCGTACGAATTGTTCTTACCAAATTTCCACATTCACTTTTTGCTCTGCTTAAGAACTGCTCAACATATGCACAAACTTCAGATTTATTTTTCAAAAAATACACAATCTTGTACCGCGAAAAATGGTCTTTGAACAAGAGAAAATATTTAGAACCACCAACTGAAATTTCTTCAATCGGGCCACAAACGTCAGCATGTATTAATTCACCCGGTCGAGATGCTTGGAAACTACTTTGAGGAAATGGTAGCCGATGCTGTTTACCGAAGACGCAGTTATCACAAGAAAAATGATCATCGTCTTCGAAATCAATTTGTTCTTTTCGCAGCTGACTACGTACCTGAGCAACGTTCTGGTGAGCCATTCTATCATGCCAAACTTTTATTGGTAAAACATGAGCAGCAACATTAGCTTGTTTTAATGTTGGGGATTCCACCTTAAAACTCATTTTAAAAAGCTGCTTGTGCCTGACTCCCAAGGCCATGATTGAACCATCCTTCTTTACAAATTTACACTGAAAACTATCAGATATAATGCTTAAACCCTTATCTAAAGCGCGAGTCTGCGAAAAAAGATTCATTGAAATCTTTGGTACAAATAGCACATTTGACAAATATTTTTCAGTCCAAATCTTTCCATTTGATGCCAGAATATTTATGTCCCCAATTCCTAGTGCAAAAATCTTTTCTCCACTGCCAATCTGAATACTTACAGGGTCCGAAAATTGCTTATAACATGCAAACCATTCCTTTCTGCACGTCATATGGTCACTGGCTCCGGAATCCAAGTACCAATTTTCATTTATCAATCCATCCCCTGCCAATAACGCATTAGAATTAAACAGACATTCCCCTTCAACCTCACTTTTGTTTCCAGTCCACATTTTATCATCGCGTTCGACACATGGGTTGACTTGTTCTGACCCCTCACTTGCACTTCCAGTCCATCGATAAGCTTTATTAAAAATTTCATTGTTTTCCCTTTTTGCCTCACTTGAACTTCCAGTCATAACTTTTTCATCTGCGTTAGAAATAAGAGCATTTCCCCTTCGTGCTTCACCTTTACTGCCAGTGTACCTTTTATGATCAGCTATCGCCATTTTATTAGGGCAATCTCTCTTCCAATGCCCAAACTCATGACAAGTGAAACATTTTCCAGGCTTGGAAGACTTCAAATTTCTCTTTTTTGTCTTCTGCTTTGCTACTAGGGCAACGGATGTACTTGCCTCATGCGATGACATGCGTGTCTCCTCCATCACTAACCGTGACGTTAGGTTTTCAAGAGTTTGCTGTTCTTTGGCCGTGGACTCCCATGCACAATAAAAATGTTTAAAATTATCAGGGAGAGTCATTAAAACTTTAGTAATAATCATACTATCGGAAATTTGCTCTCCAATATCTTTTAATTGCCTTACCACGTTTTCTAATCTAGATATATGAGTTGAGACATCATCATCTGGATCTTTTTCGAACCCGTAAAACTTCTGCAGTAACATGTGGACATTAGCCTTGGAAGTTTGCTCGTATACCGACCTCAGTTTTACCCACATTTCCATGGCGGTTCTACAATTGACGATATGTCGAAGCGGAACAGACCCAATACTTGTTGCAATTATCCGTTGCGCTTTGCTATCTTGTTTCCTCCAAGTTGTGAACTTAGTATCAAAAACTGTTTGGGTTTCAGTTTCAACCTTAACTGGAGCTAGAATTTGACCATCTATATAGTCAAATAGCCCTGAGGCATTAAGCAAAATTGTAGCCTGAAATTTCCATACGGAATATTGATCAGCCGTTTGCAGTTTTTCGATTTTAAAATCGGAGTTATCCATCTTTCTCAGTTGTTTGATTTTCTTTATATCTAAGCTATCTTAAATAAAACGTGACTCCCAACTTAATAGCGCGAACCAACAAATAAAAAAACTTGTACTTAATCTTTTATTTTTCCCGCGTGTTCTGGGCCCATAACCTGTTAAATTTAGCTAATAAAGAAAACACCGACTTCAAGAAAGAATTCACAGCAACTGATTTTATTTAACATAAGAGAATATAATGTAAAAACTTAAAGCTTAAATGAACAAGGTTTGAAGTGAGAGCATTGCCATCTTTAATTATTCAAATACAGGTTTATTATTTTCAACAGTTATTACGAATCTATGTTGATGACATAATTATTTCGGGAAAGGACGTCAAGGAGTGCATAGAGAAGTTTGTGAAGGTCTTAAATATTTGTAAAGAAAATGGTCTTATGATCAATTGGAAGAAGTGCAAATTTTTGCAAAAGAATGTGGTGTTTTTAGGGCACATTGTGGAAAATGGAGCGATAAAACCTTCAGAAGAAAAAGTTATTGCTGTTAAAAATTTCCCAAAACCTAAAACGGTGCAACACGTTATGAGCTTTTTAGGGTTGACAGGATTTTTTCGGAAGTTTGTAGAGGGATACTCCATCATTGCAAAGCCACTGTCAGACCTAACCAAAAAAGGGGAGAAATTCGTGTGGGGTGAAGTTGCATACGGATGCGAGCAAGGAAGGATTTGGTGCCGTTCTGTTACAGAAGCATGATGATGGTCATTATCACCCAGTTTTCTTTCTCAGTTATAAAACCAATAAAACGCAAAGGGGTTATCATAGTTACGATTTAGAAGTGTTGGCTATTATTAAAGCTTTAAAGAGGTTAAGAGTTTACTTGCTAGGGCTGGATTTTGAAATCTACACGGATTGTAAGGCGTTCAAACTCACAATGGAGAAAAAGACTCTCAATAGTAAGGTAGCTAACTGGGCAATGCAGATTGAGGAGTTTCAGTGCCAGGTTCATCATCGATCAGGAAGTGCTATGCGTCATGTTGACGCGTTAAGTAGGTTTCCGGCTGTATTGAAAGTTGAGGATGGAATGTTTCAAGCGGTACAAAAAGCACAAGCAGCTGATGATTTTTGTGCGGTCACTAAAAAGTTGTTGGAGAGTCAGCCATACCAAGATTTTGAAGTACGCAACGAGGTGCTTTATAAGTTTGCAGATGGTCTTCGTTTGTTAGTAGTTCCAAAAAGCCTACGAAAGCAGATTATAACAAGCGTTCATGAAAAGGGTCATGCTGGTGTGCAGAGGGTTGAAGCCATTATTCGTCAAGACTACTTTGTCCCTAATCTAAGAAAGCACGTTGAAGGTGTTGTCAAGAATTGCATTGCGTGCATTCTGGTTTCAAAAAAGCAAGGAAAATTGGAAGGTCTGCTAAACCCAATTGCAAAACCGGATGTACCATTACACACATACCATTTGGATCACCTTTGACCACTACCATCTACAGCTAAGTTATATAAGTATCTGTTAGTGATTGTTGATGCTTTTTCCAAATTCACCTGGATCTATCCGGTAAAAGCATGTAATACGGAAGATGTTGTCAAAAAGATGGAGCTACAGAGTGAAACGTTTGGTTTTCCACGGCGAGTTATCACGGATAAGGGGGCAGCATTCTCTTCGAATGACTTCAAGAACTACTGTGAAAAGAAGAACATTACCCATCATATGGTTACAACTGGAGTACCTAGAGGAAATGGCCAGGTCGAGCGTCTAAACAAAATCATTATTGAAGTACTTGCGAAGCTAAGTTTGGAGGACCCGATGAAATGGTACAAGTTTGTAAGTCGTGTTCAAGGTGCCATTAACTCTACCATATCCAGAAGCACTCAAAGAACGCCGTTTGAGTTACTGTTTGGTGTTCCCATGTTTTTGCCAGAAGACTTAGAACTTAAAAGTCTTTTCGAAGCAGAAATTCTCACGCAGTTTGAAGAAGGAAGAAAAGAAATCCGAGAGCTTGCTAAAAGTCAAATCAGCAAGGTTCAAGAAGAGTCTAAGAAAGGTTATGACAAGAAGAGAAAAGAAGCAGTAAAATATAAACTCGAAGACATGGTGGCTATCTTACGCACTCAGTTTGGTACGGGATTGAAATTATATCCAAAGTATCTTGGTCCATATGAAGTAACCAAAGTGAAGCGAAACGATCGATACGAGGTTAAAAAGGTTGGAAATCACGAAGGTCCAAATCTTACGTCAACATCAGTCGACTACATGAAGCTATGGCGAATCTATGATGACAGCGATGACGAATCGTCTGAGACAGACGAAATCCAGGATGACCGTGTGGAATAGTACATTTTGCTAAACATTATAAAGTAAAGCCAAAAAGTGTATACTTTAAAAATCATGCAATCAATTATATAATAATGAACAGTTCATAAAAGCTTTTGTAAAACCTATGTAAAGAAATATAGTTAAATAAATAATCAATCGAAAAGTAACCGCCAAGAAGTTAAGTTTAAAAAGCGAAAAGTGTAAAGTTAATTAAAGTCAAAGTCAAGTTAATCAGTTAATTTTGTTCTAGTTATAATTTTTATTTTTAATGATTAAATTTATCTAATTAAAATTGAATTAATTTTTTATACAAATTAAATGAAGTGTTTTTATTTAAGAACGGACGGACGGAAAAGAAAATCTTGAAAAACTACATGTATACATAAATTATTATAGCAATGATTGAAATTAATACAAATATACCGATACATACATTTAATAAAACATGATTTTTTTGTTTAAATTTGAGTTCGTTAATATGCTCTATATTTTCAATTTGTTTCATAATAATATCATTAAAACTAAGTTTTTCCTTTGTCATATTAAGGTTAATTTCGTAAGGAATAATGAACCTTTCTTCAAATATATCTTTCTTGTTTACAAATGTTTTGTTTTTGAATTTGATTTCACAATTGTTAAAGTTTAATAGAAAATTTCCGTTTAATTTTATAATTCTTTCGTCACAAGAACTTGACAAATTTATATTTTGAACATTCTTTAATAAAATCAATCCATTTTCTATTTCAAAAGTTTTCATTTGGGAATTCTTTGTTTTCATGCAAATGCCATTATATAAACATAAATTAGATTTTTTTAAATTTTTAAAGTCAACATTTTTTTCATAAAGTTGTTTTTGGAAATGGTGTAATTATCTGCGTGTGCTATTTGATTGTTATCAGTTGGAGTTTCTGTGTGCTCGAATTTTGGCTTAATTGGTTTTCTATCGTACTTAGCCCGATTACACGTATAGCAGTTATTAATATATTTTTGAATCAATTCTTTAAGATTTTTGAAGTATATGAGTTTTCTTAGACCTGCGTAATTTTCGTTTATGCCTGCATGCCCTGTTTCATTTTTATTATATTTAGCTATCTGTTTAAAGGTTTTTCATATTTTGTGCATGGTACATACATTTATAAAATTTTATTTGTTTTGTGGGGTCAAACAACTCGATCAGCTTTAATTGTACTAAATTGTACTCGTGTTCTAATAGTTCAGAAAAAATACCTATTCGTCCTTTTCTTTTTATAAATCTGCTAAATATGTCTATAAGTCTTTCTGCTTGAATATCTTCAGAATTAATATATATGATTCTTTTATTATTAAGTATTTCAATTTCTTTGCTTTTATCGTTCGTAAGCATAACTTGTGTATAAAATCTGTTTACTACTGTATCTAATATAGGGAAATGATCATTTTGTTCTTCTTCTTGTGAACGAATCGTGTTATCTATACTCATGTTATCAATTTCAAAGTTAAAATTTGGAGCTTTCTCTCCCTCCTCAGTTGTGAGCGTCTCGATCACATTTATTTCACCTTTCTTCAAATATATCTTTATTGTTTACAAATGTTTTGTTTTTGAATTTGATTTCACAATTGTTAAAGTTTAATAGAAAATTTCCGTTTAATTTTATAATTCTTTCGTCACAAGAACTTGACAAATTTATATTTTGAACATTCTTTAATAAAATCAATCCATTTTCTATTTCAAAAGTTTTCATTTGGGAATTCTTTGTTTTCATGCAAATGCCATTATATAAACATAAATTAGATTTTTTTAAATTTTTAAAGTCAACATTTTTTTCATATTTGTATACAGTTTCATTTAGTTTTATAATTTCTTCGTCATTCATTATCAATTCTTCAAAGTACATATTTGTTAAAGAAGTGACTAAATATTTGTTAGTCTCTATAATTTCATTAGGTATTTTAATTACAAAAACAATTTTTTCATTTTTATATAAGGCTGTAATAATTTTTATATTTTACAATTTTTCGAAACTTATATCATATCTAATTATTTCTTCTTTACTTAAAATGTTACTTCCCATTATACCTGTTCTACTAGAAGCAATATTATTTTGAATGTGTTCGATATTGTCTTTTATAATTCCAATTTTTATTAATGATTCTAAGTATAAAATTTTGCTATTCAATTTTACAGTTTCGCTTTTTATATTATTAAATTGATATAAAATTTTGAATCTATCTTTTTCAATAGTTTCTTTTAAAGTTAAAAAGGTTTGGTTAAAACTATTATTAATGAAAACTTGTTTGTTATTTTGAGTTATAAGTTTGTGATTATTGTCGTCAGTTTAAGTAGTAACACTAGTATGATCCATTTGGCCTGAAAATTTAGTTGATCTTTTTATATTAGAAGGATGTATGTTTTCTAGCTTAAGTTTTCTATACCTAGGTTCGTGTTTGTGCCTGAGTGCTTTTTAATTTCTAACTAAACCTTCGTCTCTTTCTTCATTATATTCTTCTCTTTCTTTATTTAGTTTGTTGATTACTCTATCTTTTATATTTTTCATATTTGTCAGGACCTTTTCTTTATCTATTCTTCCTTCTAAGACGTCTATTGGTTTACATTTAATTGATGAATGCACTGATTTATTGTACCACTCTACGCACTTATATATTCTTTCTTTTGTTGTTAGCTCTGATTTTTCTGCGGTGAGTACTCGCATTTTTTCGCAAATTGTGTTATGAAACCTTTCGATGTCGGAGTTGCCAGTATGACTGTTTGGTTTAGTAAAGTGTTCTTCGATATTTTCTTGTCTTAAAAAATCTTTTACATTTGTGTTTTGAAATTCGTTATCTAAAACAATTTTATTAGGCTTGCCCTTAATTGAAAAGTATAATCTCAATTTTTCTTTGAGGGTAATGCTATTTTTGTCTTCTAAATAAAAGGCTATACAATGTTTTGAGAATTTATCTATAAAAGTCATAAAGTTGTTTTTGGAAATGGTGTAATTATCTGCGTGTGCTATTTGATTGTTATCAGTTGGAGTTTCTGTGTGCTCGAATTTTGGCTTAATTGGTTTTCTATCGTACTTAGCCCGATTACACGTATAGCAGTTATTAATATATTTTTGAATCAATTCTTTAAGATTTTTGAAGTATATGAGTTTTCTTAGACCTGCGTAATTTTCGTTTATGCCTGCATGCCCTGTTTCATTTTTATTATATTTAGCTATCTGTTTAAAGGTTTTTCATATTTTGTGCATGGTACATACATTTATAAAATTTTATTTGTTTTGTGGGGTCAAACAACTCGATCAGCTTTAATTGTACTAAATTGTACTCGTGTTCTAATAGTTCAGAAAAAATACCTATTCGTCCTTTTCTTTTTATAAATCTGCTAAATATGTCTATAAGTCTTTCTGCTTGAATATCTTCAGAATTAATATATATGATTCTTTTATTATTAAGTATTTCAATTTCTTTGCTTTTATCGTTCGTAAGCATAACTTGTGTATAAAATCTGTTTACTACTGTATCTAATATAGGGAAATGATCATTTTGTTCTTCTTCTTGTGAACGAATCGTGTTATCTATACTCATGTTATCAATTTCAAAGTTAAAATTTGGAGCTTTCTCTCCCTCCTCAGTTGTGAGCGTCTCGATCACATTTATTTCACCTGTTTCGCAATTAATTCGACTCATAAAATCTGCTGCTTTTTTTTCTTTCCCTTTTATATAATCTATACTAATGTTATATTCCCCGAGTTGTAGTAACCATCTCTGAAGTCTTTGATTTATATCTTTTCCCTTATGCTTTGTTTGCAACCATTTAAGTGGTTGATGATCTGTAAGTAAGTCAAAAGCTCTACCGTAAATGTAGGGTCTAAAATAGTTTACAGACCAAACTATTGCTAATAGTTCTTTTTCTGTGACGGAGTAATTCCGTTCATGATCGTTTAATGTACGACTTGCGTAACATACTGGGTGTCCTTCCTGAATAAGAACAGATCCGATAGCAAAGTCACTTGCGTCGGTTGTGAGTTGAAATTTTTTGTTGATGTCTGGGTACTTCAAAACCGGTGAATCTGTGAGGATTATTTTGAGTTTCTCGAAAGCGGCTATATAATTTGGATCATTCATATTTATTTTGGTATCCTTTTTGAGATACTTAGTCATTGGTTGCGCGATTTTCGCGTAGTCTTTAATAAATTTTCTAAAATAACCAGTTATGCCTAAAAATGACTTTTTTGTTTGGTATTTTGTGGTAACAGAAGCTTTTGAATGCTTTCAATTTTACTTTTATTTGGTTTTACCCCTTCCGTCGTTAAGACGTGTCCCAAATATTCTGTTTCTTTTGCAAAGAACTTGCACTTATCACTTAAATTTTAAGGTTGTGTTGCCGTAGTTTATCCAGAACTTTTTGAACGCGAATAATGTGTTCTTTCAAAGATGAGCTAAATATTAGAATATCGTCTAAGTAGACGACGCATATTTGATTTATGCATTCTCTAAGAACTGAGTTAATCAATCTTTGAAAAGTCGCCGGGGCATTTTTAAGCCCGAAAGTGTAATGGAACATAAAGGAAAACGAAATCAATCAATCTACACGTTACGACAAAGGACCAATGGAAATGCTATCACATACTCCACAACGCGTCATTAGAAAAGAACGACTGCAAACTATATATCACGTAATTGATGAAAAATTCTGAATAGGACAGTTTCATTATCTGTTATATTTTCCACTTATGCAAATAGTTCATAGTCCTCGTCATGAGTGTCCATCTGTGTATGTACACAACAGAGAACCAAATCCGAATCACATCTAGAAATAATCCATAGAATGTTGATTGTGTTGATTTCACTTTATGTAGGATCCACATCATAAAAATTGAGTTTTGGATCAATCGATCCGGGAAGGAATACACAAACTCACAACAGAATAATCTTGCATCTTTGAGGTCACTAACCAACAAACGATTATCTTTGTGTCTCTTCCCTGCATCGGGAGAACCTGACATACGTAGATGGCATGTACGTCTCTATATCACACCTAGAATTGATAGGCTTGATACTAAAAAAAAGAATTGTGATTCGAAAATCAATATCCGATGTCCATAAATTCCTAATTCAGCATAAATCACCTTATTCCTATATCGGCTTGTCTCGTTACAAACAATTGTCTCCCACAAAGTACTTATAAAAAAAAAACAAAGGAGAGGGTTTAATTCTCCAACCCAATGTCTCGACGTAGGTATATATACTTCGTAGGTATACTATTGTTTGTACTTCGACTCACTTCATGGATCCTCTAGAACCTATTTGTCCCCGTCGAATTTTAGTACCTACGTATCATATAGGTACGTCCAAGCCCGGACAAAAAGGGTGACTATCACTTTGCTACTGCTTCAGGTCTCTGAAATTCGCCTTGGCTCAGCTCATCGGTTCAGGGAGGCTAATCAGACAATAGAAGTGTAGTCGGTGTTACATATTATTTGACCTGAAAGAGTCACGCTGACGACTGACTCAAATGTTAATTTAAAAAGGCTAAGCTAATGAGCAAAAGGACCCGATAACGGACATTGAAGATATGAAACTTCGAAGAGAGATAAAAAGAGACAAAAAAACCGCAAAAAGACATAAAAATAGTTGTGTACTAACCCAGAAAACATTTCCCAAAATGACAATACTATTGTGTCGGAATTTTATTTGTTCTTCATGTTCTGGATTTTTCACTTTTCCGAAATTATAATGCGAAAAATCTTCAGATGTGAGGAATGTGGATGGATTATTTTCCTCAAGTGCTTTACATCCGACCAAAGTGAATGCTACTACCATTATTTCAATCGCAGTCATTCACCCTACGCTTCTGAAATGCACCAAAATATCTTATCAGAAACTCCCACTTTGTGTTAGGAGTAATTAAACTCCTTTACAGAACCATTGTTGTTGTTGTTGTTGTCGTTGTTATTGGTGGTGAAGTAATTATCATTGTTGCTGCTGCGGAAGTCGCTTATCCCATGTTGGATAAGATCCCAGCCACGACACCTGGCCTAGTGTTTACTCTACTCCATCTCGACTATTATCTGAAAAATGTTTGAATTATCTTCCCGAAATTCGCAGCTAAGTGAAATTCCAAAGAAGTGAATAAAAATTCAAAGAAAAGTTTTCTTTCAAGAAATCCTTATATACAAATTTATTGTTATATCTTACAGCTAACTTAAGTTTTCTTATCCAACTATCTCTGCCATAGGCCTCTTAACTAAAATTTGTTTCTAACAAAATCGGTTTAAACTCATATCCAATACCTACAATTCTCAAAATTAATAAAATTGATCATATTTTTTTTTCCGGATTTATCTAATTAGATCTTCAAAAAAAATTAAGTTTCAGTTACTAGAATCTTTAAGTTAATCTCATTTAATTTAATTTTCTTTAAAAGTATAAAATTGATTGCACGAAAAATTAAAACATGATATTCTGAATTTTCAACCAGATTCGAAATATCTGTCAACTATGGAGAAATATCATTTTTTTTTTTACGAAAAAGTAAAGTATCAAAATAACTTTACTCCTTTACCGGAATTGGGACAAAAGTTCGATCTCAATGATAACAGCTCACACGAATCACAAAGTCAATCGATTCATTCGCCTTTTTTTTTCTTCTTTAAACACGTTTTCAGAATTTATTTTTAAGAAAGAATTTACCGATATAGATCCTTCGCAAGGATACGGACTTTAATCACACAAAACGTAGGACGTCTCCAATCAAGAATTTCATCCCACCCCAAAACACAAGAAAGAAAGGTATATAGGTATGCTTTCCACCAAAATGGGTACTCGCAGTTATTAAAATGCAAACTTTAAAATATATACAAATTTTTCAATATAATTTCGGTCCGCTGTGGAATTACAAAAGTTAATTAAAATTATAAATATATTTAATTAAATTCAATATAGTGGTCCAAAGAGTTCAATAAATAAGGTAGGTACGACGCGAAGAAGGTGCACCCTATTCAACAGTGTATTTATCCTGACCAGACAAAAAAAAAATTTATAAAGACTTAAATTTCTTTCAGGTATCAACTGGTTGACATAAATTTCCATCAATGGGATTTCAATCACCGCAAGTGATTCTTGCTCGCCAATGTATTACTTCACAGCATATGATATTTTATATCTTTATGTCGTGAAACGATTTCGAAATACTAATTTTTTTTTTGCAGACAAATCTTACACGTATGTCAAAAGCTACGAATCACGTATATACTGTATCTATTAATATTTTTTTTTTTTTTTTGTGTTACCAGTCTGGGTACACAACAGTATTTCTCTATTGATGATTTTACTTTTGGCTAATTATTAAAAGGTAGGTATCCGTACCTATAAATTTAACTTCGACCGAACAATTAACGTAGGTAACCGTACCTATTATATTGCGTACAACCGCTTTACTGAAAATGTAAGTATTTGTATTCACAAACAATGATTATTAACAACCGCAAAAATACATGTAGGTAAAAGTACCTATTAAGTTACTATCATCCACTTATGAACACGAAGCTTATTAATTTTTTTTTATTTCTTTTTTTATAATCGAATGAATGTTTCGATTTGGAAATCGTGAAGCTTGTATTTACCGCATATGCATTATGATCAAAACTCCAAGTGAGTATGATTCATGAACAAAAGAGGTTATTTTAAATAATTTTCGCACTTAAAAATTCTTCATAAGTAAGCAACTTCAAGATTTTCACATTTACTTTTACTTTAATATGAGTTTGATCGGAACTCGGTTTGAATCCAATTCGAAATAGGATATAACAAAATTTGTGTTTGTAACATATATCAATTTCATAATAATTTTTTTTTGAAATTTTTTTTTGAAATTTTACTGGAGGTGATTTGACACGGAACAATATGGTCCCAAAGACTTCATAAATAATGACTCTATATTTTATTTTCTTTTTGCTTATAAAAAGAGAAGGATTTAATTTTTCATAACCTTAGGTTTTCACACGTATGCATATTATTTTTAAATTTTTTTTTTATATAGGGTGCTTATAGATATAATAAAAAGGCAAAACGGAATAGAATATATACTGTATATAAAATAGAATATAATACTGAATTACAGTACCTTGTTATACTGCTACTTATTCTTTTGTGTGCAGCTACATAAATCCGCTACTTGCTGCATCTTTTATTTTAAAGTTGAGATGATCTGCCACTCCATATATTTTGTCCGTCACTGTCCTGATGTCTTGTCCCTCGATGTAAATTCTTAGCTTTAGCCGCTTAGGCTAAAAATCCCTCGATGTTCGTTGTTTCGTCCTGTCGTATGTAATGTTGTATCTTTATGTGTAGGTAGTCCCTCGTTGATTTATTTTTTTTTTCGTTATGTGTGGCTGGCTGTGGCTCGCACACCAGCCTGTATCTTTATTACAATGATGTATTAGTTCGTAGATTTATATTTTTTGGTTCCCAGAATGATTTTAATTAATTTTGTTGTTTTACAGCGGTGTATTAAGCAGGTACATCCCTTTTTTTTAAATTTGCAAGAAAAATGTTCCGGCTCGTCGTTGCTCGTCTCGTCTCTGATTCATAGAACATCCAGAGGTACTTCTGGGTACTTTTTCCTCGTTTTCCGCCTTCAGTCAGGCAGATTGGTTGAAAAGTGCTTTAGGGGTATTCACGATATCTCTTTTTCGGGGCTCGTAGGATCTTCTTTTTTTTTTCTTCTGTTGATGTGGAATGTTCCGTCGGCCTTCGTGAGATGCTTCTAAGATGATGATTCGCCAATCTGCCTAAACGTGTCACGTAAAAAGAATTATTAGAAGGTTTTTTAAAAGTAAAAATTTCAAAATCTAGTTGGAAGAGCCAAATCTACCAAAAAGCTTTCTAATTTTCGTTTTACTAACTAATTGCTACTAGTCGACTGTTTCTAAAAATGTTTTACTAATAAATTTTATAAAAAAACGTCTTTACCGCCATGTGCTTAAATCTGTACCGCATGTACAGTCATTTATGCACCATACTGTAATTATGCTTTTTCTTCATATGTTAATTTTCACTATTCTTTTATACTTTTTCTTTGATTTTTATAATTGGGATTTTTAATATTTTACCTGACTGTCTCCTGTAAGGGTACTTGGAATGTCCACCTTGTCACATACGTATGACTGCAAGACGCTGTGATGCTGGATTGGACTTTTCGTGTGCTTTGGTTGCGTCGCCAACAGATGGCTGAAGCACAGAAGTTCCACAAAGATTTTTTTTTTCTCAAGCACAATTTTTCTTTGAAATTTAATGACACTTTGTTTCTTCACTACCTCACGTCTGAATGAATAAATGCACTAAAAAGATTTTTGTCACGCTTTAGTTCTTTTATTACGCCGCTTATTTGAATATTTTATGATCACAAAAAAAAATTTTACTCACATGTCGGCCGGTGTGTTCTCCTTGTATGGCGTATGTTTTTTCCTTGAAAATTTTTTGATTTTCACTCACTTCTAAATTATGTACGTTGCCAAATTAATCTGGTCTATGATAGGGTTTTAATCCAAAAGAAAGCGCGCTCAAATTTTTCTTAACTTTTTACTTCGGTTCAGACAATAATTTATCACGACTTCACCCTTAATAGTCTCTTATTTACTTTAAGTGTCATGATTATCATATGTTTGTCTCGCTCTAGTCGTTCTTAGCTTTAAGTTTGAACGTACGTTCTCTGTTGCTTCATGCTTATGGCATGACTTAAGGTTGCGTGTGTATTTTTACGAATTTCAGTGTGACTGATGAATAATCGCATCGGATTAACTTCTCAGTTGTAAATCTACAACATTTATGTGTTTATATTTTGTGCGTATGATATTCGTATATTTTGTACAATTTAATATGTAATGAGGGGTAATTGTATTTTTATTTATCTTTAGGTAAGTTTCATTTTCGCAAAAATATTTGTGACAAATTTTTATTTTTGCTCATGTTAAATCTTTTTCTTTTTCTTTTCAGATCGTTTTGGTTCGTGATTTTAATTGTTAAAATTTTTATTCTCTTTTCAGGTTTTACTGTTTTTTTTCAGTTTTTTTTCTTCTTTTTCATTCTCTTTTCAGATCATTCGTGTGCGTTTCTACTTTTTCGACTTTTTTTCTTATTTGCATCTTTACTACTGACTCATTATATTATTTATCTTCTATTTCTGTTATTTAACTAATTGTTATCTCAGACGATATGTGTGGTTCAATTTCTTTCTAGTTTTGGCTGACACAAAATTTTTCTGATTAGGTTGACTGATGTCAAATAATTGGGTTATTCGCTAAATTTTCTATTTTCTTCTAATTTACCAATTTTTACTTTATAGATGCCAGTGATTCTAGGCGTTAAACCGTGGTTCAAGTAATTATCTGATTAAATAAAACTTTTCTCTTAGACGATGAATTGGAACTTAGAATGGTATAAAGATTGATTTGATTCAGTCATTGTTACTTTGCACTACCCTCGCTGTGCCCTGATCATTTTCTATTATCTATTTTACTTCTAGTGATTTCTATAAGTTAACTACTTGGTTAATTCGCATTAAATGATGCACTTTTCTTACTTGATTTTCACTGTACTAGGTTTTACTAATTGGATGATTACTACATATTCTGAAACAAAATAAAGTTTTCTATGCGGATTTTTCTTATTTTGCCCTCTTATGCTACTTAACACAAAAATTTTAATTGGCTCGACCTTTTTTTACTAGACTTGATATTTTGTTTACTTTATCCTCCAGTGCAACCTATTCCATCCATATCTCCATCTGCTCTCGATTACAGGCTGCCATTTTGCGTTCGGGCTGTGTTGACATTTTGCTCAATACAAAAATTACGTTCTGCTGTGTGTATGTATGTGCTCTCCTTGGACTAGTGAGTTTCGCGCGCAGACTACTCCACCATGATACGACTTTTCTTTTCCAGCTACCCCTATCGTTCACCAGATGTAGTTAATATTCTGAGTGGGAATTATTTTGTAATGTGGCTTTCCGAATGCAGAGGTTTGTGTCTATGACACATTCCACCAAATTGGATTCTTCCTATCAACATTATTCGGAATGTTAAGGAAAATAAAATAGATTTTGTACTTTAGGAATATCTCGAAAATTTTCGAGTTGGTACGTTTTATACTGTAGTGGCATATTAGGCGTAAATAATATTTATATTATTGTACTGTCGCGATAATGAAGTGGTTCCCTACAAAACTTCATAGTTGCTTGTTGCGTGAGCTCGAGCAACGATGATGAAACGGAGACACTTTTCGTTATTTTCGTGAGTTGGCTTTGTACATGTTCCGCTTGAGATTACGTATTCACCCACGACCCTTTTGTGTCTCATGCACGGACTGTAAGCCGGGCAAAAAAAAATAGATAATTCTTCAAATGATTTACGAAACGACCTTACTTTCGTAAGTCTTTTGTATGTACTACTGTCTCGTAACCATTTTTATCTTTCACTCTATATAAGTTGTTTCCGATCAATTTTATTACCTGTGTTTTTATAAACTTAGGGCATAATTTTGCACTACGATGTTTAGAAGCATCGCTTAGGATGTGATTGCGTCTAAGCACTTCATCACCTACATTGTATGATATAACTCGACTTCTCAGGTTATATATCTTTTCATATCTGTCATGAGCATGACTAAGGGCTGTCTTGAGATATGTATGTAAGATATTCATCTTGGCAGATTTAGGTAGCCAATCAATCTCTGATTGATTGAGTCCTCCTAGCTTTTTCAAAAGTTGATAGTCTGCCCCATGCTCTATCATTCTTTGCCCAAACAAAGCCTCATATGGCGACATATTAATGGTACTATGTACCGAAGTTCTCAATGCACTGCTAATTGATGACAAATGCTCATCCCAATTCGACTGCTTCTCATCGATATATGATCTGATTGCGCTCAAGATCGAGCGATTCACCCTCTCGCTCGCATTAGCTTGAGGTGCATATGCTGCAGTTCTCACATGGGATATACCAAAATTTTTCAAAAGAGCTTGAAATTCATTACTTATGAATTGCGATCCGTTATCGGACAGTAGAGTTTCCGGAACTCCAAATAACAAAAAGATATCATTAATTAAAAATTTTATTACTTCTGCTGAAGTTGCTTTCTTTAGAGGTTTAATTACCACAAATTTAGTGAGTTGGTCTACTACAATTACTATAAAAGTATTTCCTTTACGCGATCTAGGGTATGGCCCTAGGAAATCTGTAAAGAGATGTTGAAATGGCCTTTCTACTATATAGCCTTTGCCCATTTCCGCACGAAGTGTTTGGTTGGGTGCTTTTGTCTCTTTACAAGTGTCACAATTGTTTACAAATAACTTTGTTTGTGCTGCCATCGCTGGCCAATAAACTTGTTGACGAAGGCGATACAGGGTCTTGGCGATCCCGCCGTGTGCTGCTCGAGGTGGGTTGTGAGCTTAAAAGATCAACCTTTCAGTTAGCTTCGATGGAATCCAAAGTTTCCAAGCTTGATCGTCCTGGATGGGGTTACCTGTAACGTGTCGGATATTTTTATATAGAAATTGGTCGGATACCTGTAGATCCGGCAAACGTTCTTTATTTTTCTCAATGTGCGAAATAATTTGGAGGTATTCATCCGACTTGAAAGACGGATCCTCTAAATCAATATGTAGCACTTCTGATGTTCGTTTACACCTAGTGCCTCTACCTCATACATACGTGAGAGTGCATCTGGTAGAACATGTTAACTTCCACGACGGTGCTCCACCGAGAAATCAAAGCTCTGAAGCTTCAGACTCCATCTAGCTAACCTCAGACTCATCAACCATTTCAAGCTAGCGTGGTCGGTAATTACCAAGAACCTGTATCCTTCAATATACGGACGGAACTTGTAAATACCCATAACTGCAGCTAAACATTCGCGTTCTGTAACCGAATAGTTACGTTGCGCGGAATTCAATTTGTGGGAATAATAGTAGATTGGCAGTTCGTTGCCTTCATCATCCCTCTGACATAATACACACCCGATTCCAGAGATACTTTAATTTGATTAAAAGCCGCTAGCGCCCCTTCGCCAAAAACAAACTTAGCCGCTTTTTCAAAGTGTCGGAAATCGGCCCGGCTACCTCTGAAAATTTCGCAATGAACCTCCGGTACCATCCAGCCATGCCCAAAAATCGGCGAACTTGTCGAACTGAGGTGGGTACCAGGAAATCTACTATAGCTGAAATTTTTGGCGGGTCAGCCTTGAGACAGCCTTGCCCAACGACGTACCCTAAGTATTGCAATTCCTGGAAGCAGAACCGGGACTTTTCGACATTTATCGTAAGCCCTGCTTCCAGTAACCGAGTTGCTACTATTTTCAGAACAGAAGTGTGTTCTTCGAAAGACTTTGAGATGACTAGCAAATCATCCAAATATATAAAAACTTGATCTCTAAGACTTGATGGTATGACTTCATTCATAAGATAAGTCAGACTTTGAGCTGCATTTGACAACCCAAATGGCATAACACAAAATTGATACAGGGGTCTACCTGGAACTGTGAAGGCAGTCTTTTCCCTGGACTCCTTCTCCAGAGGTATTTGCCAGAAAGCGTCCTTCAGGTCCACGCTAGAAATATAACGTGTCTCTGAAAGGCGTGCTAGCAATCCCTCTATATGCGCAATTGGATTCGCATCCTTCTTTGTTACGGAGTTGGCTTTCCGAAAGTCCAAGCACATTCGGTTCTTCCCTGGTTTTCTGACTAAAACAACAGGTGAAGACCATGGGATTGAACTCTCTTCAATCACTCCCAAAGAGATCATGCGGTCCAATTCCGCGTACACTAGGGCTTGTACCGCTGGAGATATAGGGTAATGGCGTTGCTTTATGGGCAAAGCATCCCCTGTATCAATCTTGTGCTCCACAAGATGTGTACGCCCCAGTCCTTTTTCTGCAAAAGATGGAAATAACTTGATGGTTTCTTTTAACTGTAATTTTTCATCTGGAGTTAATTTACATTCCTCGAAAGTTGGCTTCTCTGGTTTGTTTTCCGTGATAGGACTTAAAGCTGAAATTATGTGAGGTGCTAATCTAAACATTGACCAGAAATCTACTCCAAGATAAAGTTCTTGGTTTAAAGAAGGAACTAAGAATAAACTCATCACATGAGATTCTTCTTTAAAATTTACTTTCGCTTTAATAACGCCAATGACAGCTTGTTTCTGACCATCAGTTGAAACATTTGTGTCAAATTTCTTGTAAGGAATATTGCTCTGCTCTAACCAACTAACTGCTTTTTTGCCTAGGCAGATTACGCTGGCCCCTGAGTCTAGAAGTCCCATCCAAGTTTCGTCAAGAAAGTTGACTTTCACATAAGGACGTGGATCATCTGTTTTAATTGCTAGTTTAGTAGAAGCTATAGATCTATATTGTAGTTTTTTTAAGTATATTCGGTCTCTCAATTTTTGTATTTTCTTCAGGTGCTTATTATATGTATATATTCGCTTTCGGGCCAGATTATACTCAATCTGCCTTTGATGAAGGGATTTAATAGGTTTTAATCTTGGTATTTTCGAAATTTGTATTAATGTATTTTCTTTAGTTCGGGTTTCCGGGTTTTGTAGAATTGTAATCTTGGTTTCAGGTGTTATTAATGGACTTACAACGGATTTTCCGAGCTTTCCGTCTTCGTCAGTGCCCTCTCGGATGACGTCTGACTCTTGGTTGGGTTTCCCGCACATCTGGTACAATTTGGAGATAGAACGTCTGGCTGGCCGCACCTGTAACAAAATATACGCCTTTGCAAATCGTCGCAATCACGAAATCCGTAACCTGCCTTTAGACAATTCCAGCACTTGACTAGTTCTAAATACGGTTTTGTATCTCGGTTGCGCTCCCGATGAAACGCTTCCAAAGCCATAGACATTTCTTCTGATTGGAAATCCGTTTGGATCTCTATTTCGTGTACTTGCTTTCGAGGTGGGTTGCTATAAATGGGTGGTGCTCGGTTCCTCATTGGATCGTATTGTGCCAGGTACCTTTCCATATTACGACACGTAAATACTAGATCTGCTAAACGTGTAGATTTGAATGTTAGTAGTAGTTCTCCCGCACATTCTGTTTAATGATCTCAGCCAATTCCTCATTCGGCCTGGGATTCTTCATTTTGGAATTTATTTTCAGGATCGCATCATAAAATGAATCGAAGCTTTTGCCTTGAGCCTGTTTTCGTTCTGCCAATTGCCTGGACAGTTCCGAATCAGTCTCTAAGCTTCTATACTGCTCGATTAATGCTAACTTCAATGCTGCCCAAGTCGAATAAGGTTTGTTTTTCATAAACATCCAGCACCATATTTCTGCTGCGCTGCCGACAAAATGATGAAAGTTGGCAACTATTTCCTCCCACAAGGCTCCATAACTATCTTTCACCTTGTCGAGGCGAATCAGAAATTCGTCGATCGACATGTTTTTAGCATTGAATGTTATTCCCCACTTGTGGTAGTGTGGCGATCGTAATACTGAAGAAGCTGGTGATGGCATTGGCACACGATACCCTCGATTAGCGGATGTATTTTCGAATCTTATCTGATCCAACCGTTCATAGAAACTGGGATCATACCGTCTTGATGCTTCAGCTAATTGCGGTGATGGTGGCCTTCTCGGTCTTTCTGTCGGAAAATCAGGTGCATTATCTCTATTGCTTTCAACTCTAGGTGGTAAGGTTTCGCGTCTCGGTGGTTCTCTCTGTAACTCTACAACGTTGGGTCTCGTAACAGTAGCTGGGTTTGGAATCCTTCCGATGTCGTACTGGCGTGTATCAGGAGTAGGCATATCGCATAATGAAACTACTGGAGCTGGTGGTGGTATTGCTGCTGTATTCTTCTCTAAGGCTGCTTTGATGACTTGACCAACTTTCTCAAGGATTTGCGTTTGACTTCGTTCTATTGCCTCTTGTAGATTTTTCCGATACTCAGCTCGTCCGAATCCTACAGTTGCTTGCGCTATTTCTTTTATATATTCTTCCCATCTGCTATCTCTCTGATACGACGCTTCATGTCTACCACCCTGTTGTCGAGACGGATGTTGACTTCGTTGTTGAGTTAGGTCCACCTCCATCACTTCTCCTAAGTTTTGGTTGATTTCCTCTTGAACATTTCCTGAATTTGACGGACCAGCTGCATCTTCTATCTGACTGATATCTGCAGCGGCGGCTGTTTCCATCGTCATGTTGTGAAACAAGTTTTGCCGTCTGCGATACCGTGTGTCATGATCTTCGGGTGTAGCTGCTCTGTGTGGCTCAGGCGTTGTGTGAACAGGTGTCTTGTCATCCTTTTTCCTTTCCGATCTGTTCCCGTGATTTTTCCCGTGGCGACCCATAATCAAAATTTAGAAATAACTTTCGGTAAGAGCTATTACGATGTGAATTAATAAAAACTTTTTGAATAAAGTTGTTGTTATTAGTTTCAGAATCCTGACAAAAAAATTTTTTTTTTTTTATATAACTTAATATCTACTAACAATCTGTACTTACTACTTCTTAATAACTTACTACCTACTAAACTTATTAACTATCAAAACTTACTAACTATCAAAACTTACTAACTATCTTAATCCTAATATTTCTATAGGGTAAACCCTCTGAATATTTACAAAATGTGTGCTGGTATTTTACTCTAAACTAAATGAATGAATTTAATTCAAAACTTGACTACTAAATTCCTTAATTACGGATCTTAACTACAATTTGTTACTCGACAAACTAATTACTAACTTGTGCCTCTAGGCAATAACTAAAATCTAAAACTCAAATGCTGCCTCTAGGCAAAAACTAAAATCTAAAACTCAAATGCTGCCTTAACGCCACCAGGCACCTCCAATTCCCAAGTCCAAACAAGAACTTGCAAAAATTGCTAACTCAAAATATTGCCACCAGGCATAACTTAAATCCTCAAAAAAAAATAAACTGTATATTAAATCTCAATATTCTATATGCTAAATTTCAAAATTCTATATGCTAAAACTTAAAAATTTTTACTCTAAAACTCAAAAAAATTTTTACTCTAAAACTCGAAAAATATTTTTTTTAAATTTCAAAAAAAATTATGTTTTCCTTAATCTTCATTGTGGTTCGGAGTCGTGACTGGAATTTTACCTTCCATGAACAACCTCCAACAACATTATTTCTTCTTTACTTCAACACCCTTTAACAACAACAAACGTTCTTATATCGGGATTCGTCTTCTGTAACTATTGGTAATCTTCTGCAATTTTGTTTCGCCTATCACTTCCTCCCCGCAACAGCGGACCTAAGGAAGAACAACTTCATCCCTTAGCGGAAAACAGACTTAAAGTTCAAGACCAACTAGTTACAAAAATTTATTACCAACAATTACCTTTGTCAAGGGTAGCAGATGACCAAAAAAAACTATGTTATTTGTTTGAGTTGGATTGTCTTTCGTATTGTTTATGCAATCTGGCTTTCGCGGCTGACATAGTCAGGGCAAGGATCAACTAACTATCGGTCGAAAGTACAAACGGCTAAACTATAAAGACTTCTCTAAGTTGGAACTACTTCCATTAGAAGCTACTGCTATTAGATTGGAACATCCAACACGGACATCTAATTTCGAGTTAATTCTTTTATAAAGAGAACAAACAAAATTTTATCTTACGAGTGAAATGGTATTTGAACAGGTTGTCGCTACGGACATGATCTGGGAAAAAGTTCAACCAATCACCGGTCGACACTTAAGTCAACTACCCTTCGATGTTGAATCTCAATAAGATTTCCAACTCTCAAACAAAACTAGACATGACTACTTTTCTTATTAGAAAAACTTAACTTCAAAAAAATATTTTACTTTTTCTACCATTTGACAAAAACTCTCAACTATTTTTTTTTTTTTTTTTTAAATCTCTTCAAAATTTTATAATTGCTCGTTATTCGGGCCCCACGTTGGGCGCCATTTATGTAATGGAACATAACAACCTTACACAAACACCGCGCCAATGGGGACCGAAACCTAAAAATAATACATAGAAAAATCTATGATTCAGGATTTCGTTCTTGCGAAAATTTCCGCACCTGCGAAATTTCGTAGCCCCACGTTGGGCGCCATTTATGTAATGGAACATAAAGGAAAACGAAATCAATCAATCTACACGTTACGACAAAGGACCAATGGAAATGCTATCACATACTCCACAACGCGTCATTAGAAAAGAACGACTGCAAACTATATATCACGTAATTGATGAAAAATTCTGAATAGGACAGTTTCATTATCTGTTATATTTTCCACTTATGCAAATAGTTCATAGTCCTCGTCATGAGTGTCCATCTGTGTATGTACACAACAGAGAACCAAATCCGAATCACATCTAGAAATAATCCATAGAATGTTGATTGTGTTGATTTCACTTTATGTAGGATCCACATCATAAAAATTGAGTTTTGGATCAATCGATCCGGGAAGGAATACACAAACTCACAACAGAATAATCTTGCATCTTTGAGGTCACTAACCAACAAACGATTATCTTTGTGTCTCTTCCCTGCATCGGGAGAACCTGACATACGTAGATGGCATGTACGTCTCTATATCACACCTAGAATTGATAGGCTTGATACTAAAAAAAAGAATTGTGATTCAAAAATCAATATCCGATGTCCATAAATTCCTAATTCAGCATAAATCACCTTATTCCTATATCGGCTTGTCTCGTTACAAACAATTGTCTCCCACAAAGTACTTATAAAAAAAAAACAAAGGAGAGGGTTTAATTCTCCAACCCAATGTCTCGACGTAGGTATATATACTTCGTAGGTATACTATTGTTTGTACTTCGACTCACTTCATGGATCCTCTAGAACCTATTTGTCCCCGTCGACTTTTAGTACCTACGTATCATATAGGCACGTCCAAGCCCGGACAAAAAGGGTGACTATCACTTTGCTACTGCTTCAGGTCTCTGAAATTCGCCTTGGCTCAGCTCACCGGTTCAGGGAGGCGGATCAGACAATAGAAGTGTAGTCGGTGTTATATATTATTTGACCTGAAAGAGTCACGCTGACGACTGACTCAAATGTTAATTTAAAAAGGCTAAGCTAATGAGCAAAAGGACCCGATAACGGACATTGAAGATATGAAACTTCGAAGAGAGATAAAAAGAGACAAAAAAACCGCAAAAAGACATAAAAATAGTTGTGTACTAACCCAAAAAACATTTCCCAAAATGACAATACTATTGTGTCGGAATTTTATTTGTTCTTCATGTTCTGGATTTTTCACTTTTCCGAAATTATAATGCGAAAAATCTTCAGATGTGAGGAATGTGGATGGATTATTTTCCTCAAGTGCTTTACATCCGACCAAAGTGAATGCTACTACCATTATTTCAATCGCAGTCATTCACCCTACGTTTCTGAAATGCACCAAAATATCTTATCAGAAACTCCCACTTTGTGTTAGGAGTAATTAAACTCCTTTACAGAACCATTGTTGTTGTTGTTGTTGTCGTTGTTGTTGGTGGTGAAGTAATTATCATTGTTGCTGCTGCGGAAGTCGCTTATCCCATGTTGGATAAGATCCCAGCCACGACACCTGGCCTAGTGTTTACTCTACTCCATCTCGACTATTATCTGAAAAATGTTTGAATTATCTTCCCGAAATTCGCAGCTATGTGAAATTCCAAAGAAGTGAATAAAAATTCAAAGAAAAGTTTTCTTTCAAGAAATCCTTATATACAAATTTATTGTTATATCTTACAGCTAACTTAAGTTTTCTTATCCAACTATCTCTGCCATAGGCCTTAGACCTCTTAACTGAAATTTGTTTCTAACAAAATCGGTTTAAACTCATATCCAATACATACAATTCTCAAAATTAACAAAATTGATCATATTTTTTTTCCGGATTTATCTAATTAGATCTTCAAAAAAAATTAAGTTTCAGTTACTAGAATCTTTAAGTTAATCTCATTTAATTTAATTTTCTTTAAAAGTATAAAATTGATTGCACGAAAAATTAAAACATGATATTCTGAATTTTCAACCAGATTCGAAATATCTGTCAACTATGGAGAAATATAATTTTTTTTTTACGAAAAAGTAAAGTATCAAAATAACTTTACTCCTTTACCGGAATTGGGACAAAAGTTCGATCTCAATGATAACAGCTCACACGAATCACAAAGTCAATCGATTCATTCGCCTTTTTTTTTTCTTCTTTAAACACGTTTTTAGAATTTATTTTTAAGAAAGAATTTACCGATATAGATCCTTCGCAAGTATACGGACTTTAATCACACAAAACGTAGGACGTCTCCAATCAAGAATTTCATCCCACCCCAAAACACAAGAAAGAAAGGTATATAGGTATACTTTCCACCAAAATGGGTACTCGCAGTTATTAAAATGCAAACTTTAAAATATATAAAAAAATTTCAATATAATTTCGGTCCGCTGTGGAATTACAAAAGTAAATTAAAATTATAAATATATTTAATTAAATTCAATATAGTGGTCCAAAGAGTTCAATAAATAAGGTAGGTACGACGCGAAGAAGGTGCACCCTATTCAACAGTGTATCTATCCTGACCAGACAAAAAAAAAAATTTATAAAGACTTAAATTTCTTTCAGGTATCAACAGGTTGACATAAATTTCCATCAATGGAATTTCAATCACCGCAAGTGATTCTTGCTCGCCAATGAATTACTTCACAGCATATGATATTTTAAAAAACGAAATACTAATTTTTTTTTTTGCAGACAAATCTTACACGTATGTCAAAAGCTACGAATCACGTATATACTGTATCTATTAATATTTTTTTTGTTTTTGTGTTACCAGTCTGGGTACACAACAGTATTTCTCTATTGATGATTTTACTTTTGGCTAATTATTAAAAGGTAGGTATCCGTACCTATAAATTTAACTTCGACCGAACAATTAACGTAGGTAACCGTACCTATTATATTGCGTACAACCGCTTTACTGAAAATGTAAGTATTTGTATTCACAAACAATGATTATTAACAACCGCAAAAATACATGTAGGTAAAAGTACCTATTAAGTTACTATCATCCACTTATGAACACGAAGCTTATTAATTTTTTTTTTATTTCTTTTTTTATAATCGAATGAATGTTTCGATTTGGAAATCGTGAAGCTTGTATTTACCGCATATGCATTATGATCAAAACTCCAAGTGAGTATGATTCATGAACAAAAGAGATTAGGTATTTTAAATAATTTTCGCACTTAAAAATTCTTCATAAGTAAGCAACTTCAAGATTTTCACATTTACTTTTACTTTAATATGAGTTTGATCGGAACTCGGTTTGAATCCAATTCGAAATAGGATATAACAAAATTTGTGTTTGTAACATATATCAATTTCATAATAATTTTTTTTTGAAATTTTTTTTTGAAATTTTACTGGAGGTGATTTGACACGGAACAATATGGTCCCAAAGACTTCATAAATAATGACTCTATATTTTATTTTCTTTTTGCTTATAAAAAGAGAAGGATTTAATTTTTCATAACCTTAGGTTTTCACACGTATGCATATTATTTTTAAATTTTTTTTTTATATAGGGTGCTTATAGATATAATAAAAAGGCAAAACGGAATAGAATATATACTGTATATAAAATAGAATATAATACTGAATTACAGTACCTTGTTATACTGCTACTTATTCTTTTGTGTGCAGCTACATAAATCCGCTACTTGCTGCATCTTTTATTTTAAAGTTGAGATGATCTGCCACTCCATATATTTTGTCCGTCACTGTCCTGATGTCTTGTCCCTCGATGTAAATTCTTAGCTTTAGCCGCTTAGGCTAAAAATCCCTCGATGTTCGTTGTTTCGTCCTGTCGTATGTAATGTTGTATCTTTATGTGTAGGTAGTCCCTCGTTGATTTATTTTTTTTTTCGTTATGTGTGGCTGGCTGTGGCTCGCACACCAGCCTGTATCTTTATTACAATGATGTATTAGTTCGTAGATTTATATTTTTTGGTTCCCAGAATGATTTTAATTAATTTTGTTGTTTTACAGCGGTGTATTAAGCAGGTACATCCCTTTTTTTTAAATTTGCAAGAAAAATGTTCCGGCTCGTCGTTGCTCGTCTCGTCTCTGATTCATAGAACATCCAGAGGTACTTCTGGGTACTTTTTCCTCGTTTTCCGCCTTCAGTCAGGCAGATTGGTTGAAAAGTGCTTTAGGGGTATTCACGATATCTCTTTTTCGGGGCTCGTAGGATCTTCTTTTTTTTTTCTTCTGTTGATGTGGAATGTTCCGTCGGCCTTCGTGAGATGCTCCTAAGATGATGATTCGCCAATCTGCCTAAACGTGTCACGTAAAAAGAATTATTAGAAGGTTTTTTAAAAGTAAAATCAAAATTTCAAAATCTAGTTGGAAGAGCCAAATCTACTAAAAATTTTCGTTTTACTAACTAATTGCTACTAGTCGACTGTTTCTAAAAATGTTTTACTAATAAATTTTATAAAAAAACTTTTTTACCGCCATGTGCTTAAATCTGTACCGCATGTACAGTCATTTATGCACCATACTGTAATTATGCTTTTTCTTCATATGTTAATTTTCACTATTCTTTTATACTTTTTCTTTGATTTTTATAATTGGGATTTTTAATATTTTACCTGACTGTCTCCTGTAAGGGTACTTGGAATGTCCACCTTGTCATATACGTATGACTGCAAGACGCTGTGATGCTGGTTTGGAGTTTTCGTGTGCTTTGGTTGCGTCGCCAACAGATGGCTGAAGCACAGAAGTTCCACAAAGATTTTTTTTTTTCTCAAGCACAATTTTTCTTTGAAATTTAATGACACTTTGTTTCTTCACTACCTCACGTCTGAATGAATAAATGCACTAAAAAGATTTTTGTCACGCTTTAGTTCTTTTATTACGCCGCTTATTGGAATATTTTATGATCACAAAAAAAAATTTTACTCACATGTCGGCCGGTGTGTTCCCAAGTTTTTTCCTTGTATGGCGTATGTTTTTTCCTTGAAATTTTTTGATTTTCACTCACTTCTAAATTATGTACGTTGCCAAATTAATCTGGTCTATGATAGGGTTTTAATCCAAAAGAAAGCGCGCTCAAATTTTTCTTAACTTTTTACTTCGGTTCAGACAATAATTTATCACGACTTCACCCTTAATAGTCTCTTATTTACTTTAAGTGTCATGATTATCATATGTTTGTCTCGCTCTAGCCGTTCTTAGCTTTAAGTTTGAACGTACGTTCTCTGTTGCTTCATGCTTATGGCATGACTTAAGGTTGCGTGTGTATTTTTACGAATTTCAGTGTGACTGATGAATAATCGCATCGGATTAACTTCTCAGTTGTAAATCTACAACATTTATGTGTTTATATTTTGTGCGTATGATATTCGTATATTTTGTACAATTTAATATGTAATGAGGGGTAATTGTATTTTTATTTATCTTTAGGTAAGTTTCATTTTCGCAAAAATATTTGTGACAAATTTTTATTTTTGCTCATGTTAAATCTTTTTCTTTTTCTTTTCAGATCGTTTTGGTTCGTGATTTTAATTGTTAAAATTTTTATTCTCTTTTCAGGTTTTATTGTTTTTTTTTCAGTTTTTTTTTCTTCTTTTTCATTCTCTTTTCAGATCATTCGTGTGCGTTTCTACTTTTTCGACTTTTTTTCTTATTTGCATCTTTACTACTGACTCATTACCTTATTTATCTTCTATTTCTGTTATTTAACTAATTGTTATCTCAGACGATATGTGTGGTTCAATTTCTTTCTAGTTTTGGCTGACACAAAATTTTTCTGATTAGGTTGACTGATGTCAAATAATTGGGTTATTCGCTAAATTTTCTATTTTCTTCTAATTTACCAATTTTTACTTTATAGATGCCAGTGATTCTAGGCGTTAAACCGTGGTTCAAGTAATTATCTGATTTAATAAAACTTTTCTCTTAGACGATGAATTGGAACTTAGAGTGTTATAAAGATTGATTTGATTCAGTCATTGTTACTTTGCACTACCCTCGCTGTGCCCTGATCATTTTCTATTATCTATTTTACTTCCAGTGATTTCTATAAGTTAACTACTTGGTTAATTCGCATAAAATGCTGCACTTTTCTTACTTGATTTTCACTATACTAGGTTTTACTAATTGGATGATTACTACATATTCTGAAACAAAATAAAATTTTCTATGCGGATTTTTCTAATTTTGCCCTCTTATGCTACTTAACACAAAAATTTTAATTGGCTCGACCTTTTTTTACTAGACTTGATATTTTGTTTACTTTATCCTCCAGTGCAACCTATTCCATCCATATCTCCATCTGCTCTCGATTACAGGCTGCCATTTTGCGTTCGGGTTGTGTTGACATTTTGCTCCATGCAAAAATTACGTTCTGCTGTGTGTATGTATGTGCTCTCCATGGACTAGTGAGTTTCGCGCGCAGACTACTCCACCATGATACGACTTTTCTTTTCCAGCTACCCCTATCGTTCACCAGATGTAGTTAAATATTCTGAATGGGAATTATTTTGTAATGTGGCTTTCCGAATGCAGAGGTTTGTGTCTATGACACATTCCACCAAATTGGATTCTTCCTATCAACATTATTCGGAATGTTTAGGAAAATAAAATAGATTTTGTACTTTAGGAATATCTCGAAAATTTTCGAGTTGGTACGTTTTATACTGTAGTGGCATATTAGGCGTTAATAATATTTATATTTATAATAATATTATTGTACTGTCGAGATAATGAAGTGGTTTCCTACAAAAGGCATTCATGTGAACTCATAATGCCCGAGAGGAGTCGAAAAGGCTGTTTTTTTTTCTATCCTCTTCTCTAACTAAAACTTGGTGGAAGCCTTTAGCTAGGTCTAAGGTTGTAAAGTATTAAGACCTTCCCAATTTATCTAGTATAGTGTCTATATTAGGAATTGGAAATTTGTCATCAATTGTGGCTTCGTTGAGCTTTCTATAGTCGACCACAATTCTCCATTTCTTTTGTAAGGAATTGTCTAACTTCTTAGGCACAATCCAAAGAGGGCTATTGTATGGAGAATTACTTTCTTGAATTATACCTTGCGAAAGCATTTCTTTAATTTGTTTATTGATCTCTTGTTCATGGATTTGGGGGTACCGATAAATTTTTGCGTAAATTGGTCTATCTGTTGTAGTTACGATTTCATGATGAATATCATGTGCACAACTTAATTGTTGTCCTTCGCGAAAAAACAAATCTCTATTTTTCTTAAGGAGGTTCTCTAAGGTTTTTCTTTCTTCTGTATTTAAATGATTACCAAGAAGACAATTTGGTACGTATTGGTCATTTTCTATATTGCTTTCTAAAATATGTATTTCTTCATACTTGTGAGGACATGCATTTACAAATTTTATTTTATTCCCATGAATTTCTATATATTCTTCCTCTAAATTAATTTTTGCATCTAAAGGTTTTAGTAAGTTCACTCCTAATATACCATCAAAATGTTTGTCTTTAAAGGATGTAAGTTTCCAACACATTTGAGCTTTTTCATTGAATTCATTTGGTAGCTCTGTTATAATTTCGGTGTCTATTGTTGTATTCCCGTTAAGGGTATTAAATATTACTCTTTCTTTTAAAGAAATTCGTTTGTAATTTTGTAATTTGGTCTTGTCGAGTAATGTAGTAGTTGAACCTGTATCTATTAAACATTTCATTTTATTTTCTCCTATATTCAATTCTATTATCGGTAAGTCCGAATTGGAGGCTGTGAGTGAAAATTTACTTCTTCAACAGATTGTTGAACATGATCGCATTCCATTGGTGTATGATTATTGTGTTGGCCTAATGCCCTCTGATTTAAATTATTATTGTTATTGAAATTGTTTCTATATTGGCCCGAATTGTTACGATTTTGGTTAAAATTGTTTCTATATTGACCCGAATAGTTTCTATTTTGGTTAAAATTATTCCTATACTGACCCGAATTGTTTCTATTTTGGTGATAATATTGATCATTATTGTATCTATGATGTCTATACTGATCCTGTGGACTATTCTGAGCTCTGTTTGTATTGTTATTAGGGGTATTCGAATTTTTATGGGTTACTGGTATTTGTCTATTAAACTTCTGCCTACCTGCCTGGATCATACCCGTTTCTTCGAGCGTATAGTATGCGTCTCGTAAATTATCTATTTGTCTACTTATTACAATGCTAGCGTGATTAGGATCGAGTCCATTAATAAAAGTTTTAACTATCATGTTTTCATTAGCTACTGGTGAGAATTCATTCGGTTTTTCTATATCAAATTCGTATTTAGTATTTAATTTATCTAATATATCTCTAAGTCTTTTGAAATACTCACTAATATTATTGTTTCTGGTACTGATGGCTTGATGGTGGTGTAAGTTGTAGTAAGTTTCCCGAACTCCAAAGTTCCTGATCAATTCAGCTTTTATGTTGTCACACGTTGGATTCGCTCCCAGCGTCCTTATTGCTTGTAATGCTGGTCCTTGAATTTTGTTTAACACATTCCTTTGAAGAATGTAAAACTCCAATGGTGTTCCCACAAAAAATGGCAGGAAAATCTCCACTTCCCTGATAAATGAAGTCAGGGCGTACTCTGATGTACCCCAGTATTCTCTGATCCTTGAGGATTCCTTCATTAACTCCGTTACTCCTATAGTAGCTGGTGCAGGACCTTGTGGTTGTGCTGGACCTTGTGGTGGAGCTTGAGCCTGTTGACCGTGATTGCCTTCGTCTGTTGTATTCTGCATCTTGATTTATTTTATGTTTTGTTTGATAATATAAGTTTATCACTTTTAACTTTTTTCTTTATTTTATTCTTCTTTTTTTTATTAATAGTTAATAGTCGAACTAAAATGATTTACAAACCGGCGACCCAATATTAATTTCAGTTTAACTTGGTATCACTTTGTTCACTCTTCACTGCCAATATTAATTTTAGTTTAATATGGTAGATATGTCACTTTGTTCACTATTTTGCACTATTTTTATTTTTGTTCTTTAATTTCAATCTTCGGATTGAAACCCTCTCGACTGCGCCACTTAAGTAGAAATAAAGATATTAAAGTTAAAAAAAACTTTATTCATAATATAATTAAATCTTAAGACAGAACGATACATTTCGCGGTTATATTTTAGACTAAATTAATAATGTTAATTATTGTTGGAGGCCGCCTCAGGTAGCTGAACACTAATCATGTCGTCAGCGTATTTCGTAGTTCCTGGAATTGTTATTGCGACCAATCGATTGCAAAATTGGTGGCTCGTGTTGCTGACGATGGAATATTCGCATTTGTCAATAATATGACATCCGTTCCGTCTGGGGTTGCTAACCTGGACGTAACCCGGGCGTTAGTGCCAAATCCAAAATGCATTAACACCCACGGGCGTTAGTTCTTTTTAATGGTGGGTCTTATTTCCAATTCAAAAAGGAATTAACACCCGCGGGGGTTAATTCCATTTGTTTTTGGAATTAACACCCGCGGGCGTTAATTCCATGGGTGATAATGCACTGCACCGTATATCCCACCGCTTTCACCAATTTGTTATACGCGGATTAAAATAAAACGTTTTTTCATATCGAGGTCTAATATCAAACTCTAAACTTTATTCATAATCAAATATGTACAATGTGTACGGTCGATCATTTTGGATCAACCAATAAGTAAATAAAAGATATTGTTGGTAGAGAGATGCTGGACACACAGCGAGTTTGGTAATTGATACTCGTATTGATTTTGCACATCCGCTGTATCATAACGAAAGATGATGGCACCCATTTAAAAGTATTTCATGAGAAGAGATAAAGAAATAAGCAAACCTAAATTATCTCATGGGTGGCATTTGGAAATTGTGAGAAATAAACAAATGCATATTCAGAAGGAATATCCGTTGAAGATTTAGTGCTGACACAACATTTAAACGATTTGCAACGCCACCTCTACATTATCATTTTCAAAACTAAAAATGAGTTAAAAGTGAACATAGCCGTTTTTGTTTGTTGCGTATTTTTTTACCAGTTTTGATCTGAAAATTTAAATCGGTAATTTAAAAGCTCTAAGCTCTACTTATCTATGTTCAGTATCCAAAAACATTGAAGTACCAACAATAACGAACCAACAATAATGAACCAAAAACATAGAACCAAAAAGCTTTCCCCAACAATAACGAACCATACTGGCTTTTATTATAATATATAATATTATCATAAACAAAAGTGTTAATATTTCGTGAATTAAGCCCAAATAGCGTAATATTTTTTAATAGATAAATACTGTGATTCATTACATTTATTTAAATACTAATTAACACCAAAATTTTTAGATTTTAAACTATTTTTATCGTGGTTCGTGCTCACGGGTTAACATGTGATCACGAGATTTCGTTTTCTGAGATTAAAAAAAGTCGAGATATCGTTACGCTCTTTTTAAGTTTCAGTGTTCTTCTGAACTTTTCTGTTGGCCCTAAGTGTACCTGACTTTTTAAATTTCATAGCCTGCTATGTTAAATTTTATTTTTAATTGTCGGAATGACAATCATAGACAAAAGACGTCTTTGATTAAAAAAAAAAGTGTTTAATTTTTGAAAAGTTTTTGTGATAGTTATTTCATTTCCTTCAATTGAAACGTAAGTTATATTCTTTATTTTGCTGAAAATAAAGATTTTCTTTGAATTTTTAATGACGTTGGAATGACAATAGTGGGCATTTTGTCGAAACAGAATGGGTCGAGGATTGGATATCACCCCAGGAAAGAAAACGGAAATTAAAACTTTGCTGATTCATTCGAGTTATTCCCAAAGACACATTGCGGATGTTACCGGTGTTTCAAAGTCTGTTGTTAATAGGCTTAAACTTAATTTGGACCAAAATATTCCCATTTCTCCCAAAAAATCCGGTAAATGTGGAAGGAAGCGGGTAACAACACCCCGCACGGACATGAAAATCCGAGACATCTGCGTTCTTAATCGGAAAAAAAGTGCATCAGTTCTTACAAAAATGATCCAAGATTCAGGAATAGCGGTTTCCAAAAGAATTGTGCTGCGACGTTTGGCAGAAGAGGGACTTTCGGGTCGTCGTCCTGCAAAAAAACCACGGCTCACTGAGGCAATGATAAAAAAACGTTTGTCCTCGGCTCGGGATCATCGTCATTTGACTGTTGATGACTGGTGGTCAACTATCAGCACAAGAGGTGTTGGGCGTCTCCAAATTGTCCAGGGAACCATGAGACAGGACCAATACAAAGAAATTCTCCGAACTCGTCTCATACCCCAACTAGGGGAATAGTTCCCAAATAACGAGTTATTTCAATTTATGCATGACTCAGCTCCTTGCCATAAAGCTAAAGTGTCACCCGGTACTTGAATGAACAAAAAATTTAAGTTTTACCCTGGCCTGGTAATTCCCCTGACATGAACCCTATAGAAAACTTATGGGAGATCACTAAAAGAGAAATGGCCAAAGAAGTGATTACAACCAAGGTAAGACTTATTGAGAAATTAATACAGGTCTGGCACCACTGCCCTGCAATAAAAGAATGTGCAAAAACATGCATTGAGAGCATGCCGAGACGTATTCAAGCAGTTATTGACGCTAAAGGAAACGTTACAAAATATTGATAATATGTAATTTTTTTTGTTCCTTTCAAATACAACCTATTTTTAGATTTTATTTATTGGAAAAATTAACTAAACTACTATTTATTTTAATTACAATTAATCAATCTTAATAAAAAGATACATTCCAATCAACTTAAACATAAATTTGCATTGATTTATTAAGAAAACATTAAATTTTCTTACATTTTTTCACTGTCCCTATTAATTTGGCAACCCACTGTAGTATTTAGATAGCCTCAGCGAGTAACCCAGTGAGATTTGGGAGGGTTAGGATAGGACAGGAAGAGCATCGCCAGGCCAGGAGAAAGGAGTTTTAAATAAAAACAGTTTAGGTTGTATCTAGCGATCGATTTATTTTGAAAACGGTTAATTTTACAAAAACAAAATTATAAAGACATTTTTATGTTGGAATTTGTCTAAGCTACAAGTTTTTCAATTTTTGTTTCCAGCAGTGATATGTAGGGAGATTATGAGAAAAAAAGCGGTTTTCTTTGACTCCCCGTAAAAACGTTAGCAGCGCTCATACCGATGAGGCTTTTTACAGTTTCCTAAGAACACAATTAGAAAACTATATACCAACATTCAGGTTTGCCCTAATTTTGTCCAAGTTTAGCTTACTTTTTCGCTTAATTGACTGGGACTACTTATTAATTGAATGTATTTTGTTTTGAAGCTAGCTAATTACAGACGTTTTTATCACATCGTGACAAAATTAACAAGTTTAAGAAAATTTACAGATGCTTCTGTAAGATGCAAAACTAAAGTGTACGAGTGCCCTCTCGAACATGCTCTCGTTGCAAATTACCTTTGTGTTAACGACTGGGAAAATCTGATTTTTTCCGAGAAAAATGAAAATAAAAGTAA
Organism: Baccha elongata; assembly: GCA_951217065.1. Lineage (NCBI taxonomy): Eukaryota > Metazoa > Arthropoda > Insecta > Diptera > Syrphidae > Baccha > Baccha elongata. The sequence continues at coordinate 519,097 of CATNUY010000313.1, forward strand.
ATGAATTTTTAAACAAATTGTTTTGGTTTTTTTTATTGCAGTATTGATATGGCTTAGCAAAACTTTTAGATATAAAATATTTAGAATTAATCCATACCATAAAAAAACCGTTCTATGAAAGATATTGTTAATAATCTTCTCCGGAAAAAAAAACTTCAAATGAAATGAAAGACATCAACGTTGGCAACAAATCCCGGATGTAACATTTCGGTGGGTTGCAATAAAGCCCGCGGACATAATGTTCATGGACATTATAGCTGCTTTAAATGAACACAATGACCATAGATATTTAGACCGATAGAAATTAGTCATAAGGTTTTTTTTTTTTTTTTTTTTATTTATTTTTTTGCCTTACAGTCTAACAATTTTTTTTTCTTAGTTTAAATAAACTTAAAACTATTAACAATATCAATTTCTTTAAAGTACCTAAATTTGTTCTGCATAACAATCTATTAAAAACCTAAAATCAATAGGTAAGTATGTATGCGTTTTATTTTTCATAGTTTTTTTAAACTTTGAACAACTTTTTTTTTTTATTCAATATAAGGAAAATGGCAACAAAAAACCTTTTGAAACTTTATTTTTTTAATTTTAAAAAAAAAAATGTATGCTAAAACTTACAAACTTACTTATTCTAAACGGACATATAGGCTCTGTTATGTGCTCTCTGGCCTGTCTAGATGCATATCAAATAAATAAATTCAATTATACATCCGGACCGACCACAAACCACATAACAGAGCCTTTTCTATCTTAACCTAAACCTATGTGTTGGCATCAGCCCAGTCGAGCCACCAGTATATTTTAGTATTGTATCTGTCGAAATTTCGTTCATCTCTTTCAGGTATGCTTACGCAGTATCTAAGGTCTGGATTTCCACTAACTAATTCACAAGGTTCATAGAAGATTCTTTTATCTGTAGCTCTTCTTGCCAGATGGTACAAAATAGGAACGTTCGTCGAATCGGACAAATACCTATATGCATCAAGATATAAAAATGCCTCTGGTGGTATAAATCCACTTTTCATCGTATTTCTGAAATATTCGGAATTAGGATAATATAAACCCTAAACGAGTTCGTTTTCGGTAACGTTTGCCGATCGAGCAAAATGGTTCCTCGCAAGGTTCAGGATGAAGTTATCGATTCTGGATACACGGGAAGCGTCCATTAGGTTTTTATTTGAAACGTAGTGCCGAAAGTCGGAATGTGCGCTTCTATACATCTGCATGCAAGCTCTCAGACATTTTCTCTTGAACATGCATATAAGATGGACTAATGTTCCACCATACTGAACTCGCATAAGTCAGAATTGGACGAACAAATGCTTGGTAGCAAACAATCTTCACATCGAATCTCAAACAGCTGGAGAAGAAAAGTCGTTTAAGTGACATAAATGCAGCTCTTGCCTTTTGCAATTGGGAATTTACATGATCATTATAATATAAAAATTTGTCCAAATGAACACCCAAATACTTCACAGCTGTCTTTGATTCGATATGAAGACCGCTTGAATTTGTTATTTTTAGGTTTTTCCAATTTTTTCTCAAGTCTGAATTACCGCGCCTTATTGGGCTGCGGAACAATATGGTTTCGCATTTGGTATGGTTTATTTTAAGCTTCCATTCCGAGCAGAATGCTTGCAACTTATCAAATTCACTTTGAAGTTTCGTTTGAATGTCCACAATTCTGGACCCACTTGCATACAGGGTTGTATCGTCAGCAAACGCTATCGAATCGTCGATTTCCCTAAGTATGTCGGAAATATATATACTAAACAGGTGTGGTGCCGAAACTGTGCCCTGTGGTAGACCATTAGTGACATTAAAAACTCTAGTTGTTGTGTATTGTCTATCGGTTACAACAAATTTCTTGGAGCTTACCATGGATGCAATAACCTTAATAAGGTAAAGTGGGAATTCATACCGTATTAATTTAATTAATTTAATTGTTTTTTGTGGGCTATAGGTCGATTGTTATAAGAAGATGTTATTTATTCCTTGCAACGTTTCGAGTATGTTTGTACTCTTCATCAGGCCTTTATTCTTGTACTAAAAACCCGTCGAAAACGACGGTGGAAATAAACTATTTTTGGTAAAGATTCTAAGGGGTTTTAATTTAAGTAAATTTTTTATTCCTGCTTAAAGTGAGGAATCGGAACATCGCCATGAATTGAAATACACATAAAGCGTTAAGTACAAGTGAAAAACTGCACTGTTTAAAAAAAAGATTTTTTTTTTATTAAACACGTCTTTGTCGAAATTGAATCATGGAACGATATAAAAAGCTACACCTTCAACTTTCCCGAAACATTTTTTCCAAAAATTCATCAAAATAAAGGTCTCCAACAAAATCCAGCTTTGTCGTAATTTTACCTTTTTTATCTTATTTTCCTGGGCTATTTAGGAGAATATACCTATTTTAATTGTATAAATATATTATGTTAGAGAAGAATTAGCTGCATTTCTCCAGTTGTTTCACAAATGTTTAAACCTTTGGTTGATATAGGAAAAAGAGGTACAGATAGATTTACTCTTGTTTTTTAACGATCTTGAATACCCCTATTTATTTTGACGTGTGAATTAGATAAGGCATTTCGCTTATGTCGATTTAGCAACAAAAAACACATAAATAAACAAATAAAGATTCACACATGCTATATTTCACATCATTTAAATGAACTAAAATGCGAGTTTTGTGATTTAAATTTAAGAAAATGAATATTTGTCTGCAGTCAGAAAACAGCTGATTTGTGGATTCTTTTCTGTTCCATGACACAAACGTCACTTTCTTAAGTATAAATGAAAAATGGATTATAAATAAGAAATTTAAAAAGGTTGCTCAAATGTAACTTAAATATTTAAGCCAAATGAACTTAATTACGTCTGAGACCTGTTTTAAGAAATTCTAATAAATACGGCTGTTAAAGTTAATTGACTGCAGTCAAAAGACTTACAGCCGTATTTATAATAAAATCTCAAATGGAACTTAACTTCAAACCACATTTAAGTGATACTTAAATAAAAATCGGTATTTATAATCATTTTTCATATTTAAACAACGTCGATTAAGTTCAATTTAACTTAAATGGCAATTTACATCATTTAAAGGGAAATTAAAGTTGTATAGGGGTATTCATGATCTGAAATGCGTAACTTTGTAATCCCCCTTACAGCAATACTCCCATTCTCTGCTTCTGCGCAATACTCAATGTAAAATTTTCCAGGTTATAAAGTTTGTATTTAAATGCATGAAGTCTCCTCGAATTCTTTCTATAAATTCTGATTGACGAAAATCAGGAAATGGGCGAACCTTAAAAATAAAACACATAAAACGTTAAACACAAGTGAAAAACTAAACTGTTGAAAAAACAGATATTTTTTTTCAATTCAACACGTTTTTGTAGTAATTGATTCATGGAACGATATAAAGTGCACACCTACAACTTTCCCGAAACTTTTTTTTCCAAAAAGTTCATCAAAATAATCCAACAAAATCCAGCTTTGTCGTAATTTTACATTTTTATCGAATTTTCCTGGGCTATTTAGGAGAATATACATGTTTTTATTGTATAAATATATTATGTTAGTGAACAATTAGGTGGATTTCTCCATTTATTTCACAAATTTTAAAACCTGTGGTCGATATAGGAAAAAGAGGTACAGATACCCCTATTTATTGCTCAAATGTAACTTAAATATTTAAGTAAAATTAACTAAATGACGTCTGAGACCTTTATTAAGAAATTCTAATAAACACGGCTGTTTTAATCTTTAAAATGTAACAGCCTTAAAATAAAAAAAAACTTAGAAAAGCCCTAATAAATGGTTAACTAACCCGAGTTCAAAAAATTATTTTAACAAAGTGACAATTCCTTTTAAGTAAAGTAAGTAAGTTGTTCACTAAAATAAAAACTTTTCCACTTTATTTTTCACCAAAACTTAGATTTACACTTTAGTTTTCACAAAAACTTTGATTAATACATTTCTGCACAATATATTGTGTTCAATGTTAGAGAAAAATAATTCGGTATGTCCATCTTAACCACCAATGGTAAAAAAAGCTTTAAGTCGTGAGGTTAGTTTTTACCGGTTTAAAGTTCATTAGATTCTTGTCTCTACTTATCCATTTCCAGAACACAAAAACCGTTTTGATTTCAGATAAGTTTTAATAGTATAGATGCCGCTGCAATTGAGTTGGAGAAAAATATTCTTCTGTTAGTACTTGGTCGTACTGCTATGGGCAGAATTAATAAAAAACACGTTGGTTATTCTGTACAGACTACTTTATTGTAAGTTTGAATAGATTAAATCCAATAATTATATGTGTCAAATACATTTGGTATAATATTAATGTTGGTAATGCTTGTTTTAAGAAGTGTTACAATATGTGTTACATAGATGGCATTACACTAGTTCATTAGGGTATTATGGGGTAATTTTGATATAAATACAACAAAGATGAATTTAAGTTCTTTGTTGTGTTGGTGTCACCAAATATTTATAATAATTATTTCATGCCCAATTTTTTCGAGTTGCGGAAGTGCATTTGTGTCTTTTTTTAGCCAAACTGTGGACATTTGTCCAGAAATTTAGTTTTCATGACCTAGTTTGACATTTCTCCTATCTAACAGCATAAAATCCGTGTAAGTCGGTTCGGTGATTGCTGAAATACAGACGGATTAAGATTGGACCTTAAAAATGCTTAACTTCCGCTCAATTTTTTTATTTTAAATTTAACCTTTCCAGTTCGGACTTCCCGTAAATTTAATTTGTTTTGGTGCTTGTCCCTGATGAATCAAAAAGCTTTCCAATAACAAAATAATACATAGTATACAATTAGTATACAATTTTTTTATAATCATTTTTGAAAATGTGACGTCAAAATTACTTGCAATAATTCTCATGAAACAAAGAATATTAAATTGAAATTGAAGATAGTTAGAAATCAATTTAACAGTAATTAAAATATGAACTCAATAGTAAAATCAAACATTTTTAAATTAATTATTTAAAAGAAAAATACTGACGACAGTTAAAATGTCCCATTACACTGCACCACACAATAACCTACTTTTGATCCTACTTTTTGTTGCTGGCCTTTTTATAATTTGGCTATAGGCATTGCTCAGATTGTCACAATCTGACCTACGGTTGACGGCATTAGTGTTGTCTAAGATATGCATCATTTCTAGCAACATTCGTTTGTTGTTCCGTTTGAAGAATTTCAACATTCTCTTAGTCCGGTGTATGTTTCTCTTCAATGCAATGCTGAGTTAACGCTGTTTTATGAGAAGCTCTGCTATTTAAATCAGACCTATGTCCAGAGATACGATTCTTTAATTTTTGTTTCGAGGTTCCTATGTAAACAGACGAATATGTCGTCTCCTTCCCTCCTAAGCAGTTTATGTTATAGACCACATCTGCTTTCTCCAAAGTCTCCATTCTTCCTTTGATATTGGTGAAAAGTTTATTTCTCAGAGAAAAAGCTTTTGGACAATCAAGGTTGGAAAGGAATTGAAGAACAGGGTGTCCCGAATAATTTTTATATTTTTATCATAAAACGAATTGTCGCTTATGCCAGAAATTCTGTTGACAAAATTTTGTGCGGTATTGGCAATCACATGTTTGGGTTGCTTTGAGTGGAAATTTATAATGCGTCCGGACGCAGTTACTTTTTTGTGCCAATCAAAAATTAATTTTCCATTTTGCCTTAAAACTTTCACGTCGAGATATGGGAGCTCACTATTCATTTCCACTTCTACCGTAAACTAAGTTTTGTGATTCAATGTGCTCTGCACTTCTTCGGACTTCATCACAACGAATAGGTCATCTATTTATTTGGCGATCACTTTAGGTTTTTCTATAAGTTTAGAAAGTACATTTTCCAAAAGATTTTTCATAACAAGATCCGCTAAAATTGGCGATGCTGGACTTCTCATGGGCAGACCTTGTTTATGTTGATAAATGTTACCGTCAAACTCCAAATAGTTGTTATCAATAATACAAAACCTAAGTTATTCAAAGAACTTTGTCTTTTTAATATTTGTGTGCTCTTTAATTCTATTGCAGTTCATTTTTATAATTCTATTCAAAGAAACATCATCAAATAAAGCCAAAATATCCCCGTTTTCTAGTTTAATAGACGCCACTTTATCGATGAAATCTATGGAATTTTTGACATTAAATTTTGAATTCTGTGTCAAGTTTTGAAAAATTTTTACCACGAATTTTGACAGCTCATAGCAAGTAGTTCTTCGATTAACTTATGATTTGTATTATTGATAACAACTATTTGGAGTTTGACGGTAACATTTATCAACAAAAACAAGGTGTGCCCATGGGAAGTCCAGCATTGTCTAAAGGCTCATTAAAAATCATGACAAACAGAAGAGTGTCAACCAAGCTGAAGATCCCCAACTTCTCCAACCGCATTATGACAGCCCTAATAAAAGACAACACAAAAGCAAAAATAGCCTTCAAGTCTGCTTCCTCTGAGAAATAAACTTTTTACCAATATCAAAGGAAGAATGGAGACTTTGAAGAAAGCAGATGTTGTCTATAAGATCAATTGCTTAGGAGGAAAGGAGACGAAAAGTTCGTCTGATTACATAGGAACCCCGAAACAAAAATTAAAGAATCGTATCTCTGGATATAGGTCTGATTTAAATAGCAGAGCTTCTCATAAAACGGCGTTAACTCAGCATTGCATTGAAGAGAAACATACACCGGACTAAGAGAATGTTGAAATTCTTCAAACGGAACAACATTATTTTAAACAAATGTTGCTAGAAATGATGCATAATATCTTAGACAACACTAATGCCATCAACCGTAGGTCAGATTGTAACAATCTGAGCAATGCCTATAGCCAAATTATAAAAAGGCCAGCAACAAAAAGTAGGATCAAAAGTAGGTGATTGTGTAGTGCAGTGTAATGGGACATTTTAACGGTCGTCAGTATCTTTCATTAAAATAATTAATTTAAAAATGTTTGATTTAACTATTGATTTTGTTTTTTATTTACTGTTAAATTGATTTCTAACTATCTTTAATTTCATTTTAATATTCTTTGTTTCTTGAGAATTATTGTAAGTAATTTTGACGTCACATTTTTCAAAAATGATTATGAAAAAATTGTATACTAATATATTATGTATGTATTATTTTGTTTCTTTTGTTTTTGTATTATTTTGTTTCTTTTGAGTACAAACATACTCAAAACGTTGCAATGAATAAACAACATCTTTTTATTTAAATCGACCTATAGCCCACAAAAAACAATTAGCTTACAATCTATAATACGAAGCAAAATACAAGATGCTTCGAATCCATTGGACTTAGAAGAAAATATGTAAGTTAAGATTTTATACGCGTTATTATTTAAAAAAAATATTTTATTGGTTCGAAAAACTGGCAGCGATTCTGCCTCTGAATTACAATTAACATCTTATTCTTAAAATCTAAACCTTAAATACCTATTCACCCGCATTGTTGTTTGTTCCTTTCCCACGCTGACTAGTTGCACCTGATGGGTGTTGGATGTTGGATGATGGCTTCGTCGATCTAATTCCATGGAAATGCCATGCAAGTCGTTGGGATGATGGCTTCGTCGATCTAATTCCATGGAAATGCCATGCAAGTCGTTGGTTCGACGTCAGCAGTAGGTGGGAACGTTGAATATTACTTTTATCCAGTCGTTGGTCCGACGTCAGCAGATTTGATGAACACGTGTTGTTTGCGGTTATTTTGAAGATAACTTGTTTGTGGTTAACTCTTCCGCCTTTACAAAATCGTACGTCCTCGTTCGACTGAATATTATTAAAACAGCGGAATTTGGTTTATACTGGATACTTTTGGTGATGATGATTTTATTGTGTTACTAAGGCAAGTTTCAGATGTGGATTCCAAATTAACAGGATTTGTTTCGAGAACTGTTTTGATTTCAATGGGTTGTTGTTTTTTCCAAGAATATGATTTCAGGAAGGTAAAGAGGATAAGTAAGACTACTTACGTTGATAGGCCAATATTGCTCGATAAATTTAATTTATTTTTGAATTTTAGTACTTCTATGTTATTTATGTTTTTTGTATGTAGTTCTTTTATCATCTCAAGTGATAGGAGTTCTTCAAATGTTCCATTTTGAGAAAACGGTTGCATTATTGCTGGTAGAGGTCTGGTAATCGAAACTTCGTTTGAAACATAAGTTTGGTCGTTTATTGTTATGGTTTTATTGTGGTATTGGATGATAAATGTGCCGGCTAACTTTATTTCTTTCGATATCAATTAGGATGCTGTTGTTGTATTGGTTTAAAAGTAATATTCCGGGAGAAATTTCCTCAACTGTTGGTATGTGCTGATTGTTAATTCTCGTGCAAACAGGCGGTTGACTTTCTAGTAAGTTTTTTATGCATGTTGAATTACTTATGTCTATAAGGTTCTTATAACTACAAATAGAGAGTTTATAATATTTTTTACAGTTTGATTTTATGCCAAATAATTTTTGTTTACATTTCATTACATGTTCAAATGGAATTTTGTTTATAAAATTGTCTTTTTTCACGGATTTTAAAAGAATTGTTTCACATATTTCGATATCTGTTGTAGGTAAGCTTAAGATATAAATAATCGTGGAAAGATTTGATGCGATTTTAACGTTATTAAATTCTAATGCTTCTTCAAGATTTGTATAAGGCATATTTTCTTTTTCCAGAATTTCTTTCGTAATATTGATTTCTGTGTTTGTTAAAATGTAGGAATTTACAATCCCGGCCTTGGCCCAATGGATAGCATAATTGATATTTATAATTTCTTCTTTAATGATCTCAATTTTATATTATTAATATTAGTTATTAATTCATTTTTTACAATTTCACTTGTTCTTAATTTCTTCAAAATTTCATTAGTCACATTAGTTATTTGATTAATTTTTTCGAAAGATAACTTATTTATTACGACCTGTTCGTTATTGTTTTCTAAGACGTTATTTATTTTATTGTTAATTATCTGAAAGTCTTCATGGTCAGGATTGCCAGCAATCCATTTCCATGCGCTTCCAATGAAATTAATTGAACGTTTGTTTTTAGTGACTGGCTTTAATTGGGTAAGGTGATTTTGGATCAGGGAAATTTCATGGGAAAAGTAGGGATAGAGTGTTTCACTAGTGCTAATATTTTGTTTGATTATTAATTGTATGTCGTCAATAAGTTTTTGGTATAGGTTAAGATCAATAGTATGAATTATTCGAAAAGTCCCCGTTTGCAATTTTGCTGTTCCCGTTTTTAGTGTTATCATTTGTGAGTTCGTGAAGTCCAAAATTTGAATTTCACCATTACTTAAGGTAAGGACTGATCTGAAATAAAAAGATAAAGAATTAGTTGCGAATATGGCCCTTGTAGACAACTTTCCCTGATTCTTTCTTCCGTTTTGATGCCGTTAATTACTGAAGGGTTAAGGTATTTTTTTAAAATAGCTGTTAGATTTTCTTTATTGAACTCGGGCTCGTTTATAATATGTTGGTGGTATCCAGGAAAAACTATTTTAAACTGGTAATTTGGGGTTTCAGATAAATTAAGAAATATTTGACTTTTAAAAACATTGATGGGAGCTTCTACTATAGGAATTAGATTTTGGGACGAACTTTCATCACTATGTTCCGTAGGAGTTAAAGAAAATATGTGGGAGTTTGGTGGGTGCGATAAGGAATCCGCAACTACATTTGAAGTGCCAGGTTTATAAATCAAATAATAATTATATTCCTCCAGAATCGCCTTCCAGCGTTTCATTTTGGAATTAGAATTTTTGTTACTGAGCGCGTGCGTCAGTGGCTGATGATCTGTAGTTATTTTGACCTTTCTTGATCCGTAGAGGAACATTCTTAGGAAAGTGAGTGCCCAAATAATTGCGAGCATCTCCTTCTCATTGGTCGCGTATGCTTACTCGGTTTTATTGAGGCTTCGTGATAAAAATGCGATTGGTTTGTTGTCCTGAGATAGGACTGCACCTAGTGCCGAATTGGAAGCATCTGTTGCTAATTCGAAGCTCTTTGTAAAATCTGGATATTTTTTTTTATTTATTCATTATTTTACATGATTTCTTAAAACTTAATTTGAACAATTTATGAGGTAGGTAATTTTTACAGAATAAGAAAATCATGATAAAATAGTTAGGTAAATCCGGTTGGCCAAAGGACAAGATTTGAATTTACAGCCAGAAGTTACAATTAACCAAAAACTAGCATTATTGATGGGGATCTTATCTAAAGTGTAACGATAAACTCAAATGTTAACAAAAACAAAATGAATAAATAATTTGCACAAAATTATGAAAATAATTAATGAATAACAGTTTATCATAAAAGAATAGTATTTTAAAAGCTTAAGTTATATAATTCAGTAAACTACCAATTGCATCAAAGTTCAACGAAAATAAAAGAATTTTAATATCTCTTAAATATGAGGATTTCAGTGTATCACATCGGATTCTGTCAGGCAGGTTATTAAAAAGACGAGGTGCAGTTACATCGAAGAAGTGGGAATACAGAGATTTTTTAATAGTAGGCACAATAACAAAGTTACTACTGTTGACTCGCAAATTATATGAAAGTAACACTTCTTCGGATACTAGAGCATTTTTTATTTTCCTTTGACGGAATCTGATGAAATCCACTCTTTAAATCAAGAGTGGTGAAGTATTTGTTTTTCCCTAAATTATACAATACTTCGTTGATATCGGGAATGGGGTAACGATCTGAAATTGTTACCGTGTTTAATTTTCGGTAATCTATTACCATTCTGTATTTTTTAATTCCCGTAGCGTCTTCTTTCTTGCTGACAATCCATACTGGTGAGTTATATGGTGACTTAGACGGTCGTATAATCCCGTCACGCAAGAGTTCTTCGACTTGTTTGTTAATTTCGGTTTTTAACGCCATGGGATATGGGTACGATTTGGTATAGACTGGATTATCAGTTGATGTTCTGATCTCTCCTTTCACGTTTGTAGTGAAGGTGAGTTTCTTGTCAGGATCAGCAAACAAATTGGGATATGATCTTAATATTTGTCTTAGGTGGGAACTTTGGGTTGTTGACAGGATGTCAAGATTATGTACTGATTCTACTTCTAATTGTTGTAGGGGAAATGTATATTTGAATGTGTTTGAACAACAACAACAACTTAAAGGCGCTACCACCAATTTTTAAACGAATTTTATTTACTCGTTTACGAATATTATTATTCGTTTCTTTCTATCTTTGGCTGGAGATATAGCTATTTCAAGGATTGCCAATTCCTTTCATCAGTCTCCTTTTAGTGGTATTGAGCTTTAATCCAATTTTATTATGAAAAACTTTTTCACATGCACACCGTGAGATTCGAACCCACGCCTTCAGATTTACTCAGTCTTCGAAGTCGTATGCACTACGCATTCCACCGCTTATGACCACTGACGACACAGGTCGAGATGTTATGTTTGTCTGTTTTTTCAAACTCATTTGGAGCTTCAACATTTTTCTAAGCGCCTCTAAGTATGTTGTTTTGTTCCGCCTCCATTTTCTCCTAACCTTAATTTGATAGACTACAATTCGTAGCATATATCAAAGGGGGAGAGGTTGGAAGATAGGTAACATACCAGATTATTTAAGTTATTATTGTTGTTATATTGTACTATTCGTACTAGAATGTCAGTTTTTATTACTGACCATTCTATTAATTTTCATTGAATGTGTTTGAACAACAACAACAACTCTCCCCCTTTGATATATGCTACGAATTGTAGTCTATCAAATTAAGGTTAGGAGAAAATGGAGGCGGAACAAAACAACATACTTAGAGGCGCTTAGAAAAATGTTGAAGCTCCAAATGAGTTTGAAAAAACAAACAAACATAACATCTCGACCTGTGTCGTCAGTGGTCATAAGCGGTGGAATGCGTAGTGGATACGACTTCGAAGACTGAGTAAATCTGAAGGCGTGGGTTCGAGTCTCACGGTGTGCATGTGAAAAAGTTTTTCATAATAAAATTGGATTAAAGCTCAATACCACTAAAAGGAGACTGATGAAAGGAATTGGCAATCCTTGAAATAGCTATATCTCCAGCCAAAGATAGAAAGAAACGAATAATAATATTCGTAAACGAGTAAATAAAATTCGTTTAAAAATTGGTGGTAGCGCCTTTAAGTTGTTGTTGTTGTTCAAACACATTCAATGAAAATTAACAGAATGGTCAGTAATAAAAACTGACATTCTAGTACGAAAAGTACAATATAACAAACGAAGAGCAAATCTCTTTCACCTCTTGCAAGATCAAAGTCCTGATGTGCTTTTGGCTAGCGAAACTAAGCTAAATCAGAAGCACAAACTGACTCATAATAACTACAATATCGTAAGAAGGGACCGGACAAACTCCTCACAAGGGGGTGGGGTGGCAATCTTTGTACGAAAGAGCATTAGTCATAAAGTAATTTATAAGAATGAAGTGCGCAGGTTCGGGTTGCTAGAAGCCTGCATCATATGCATTCCTCTCCACCAGGGGAAACGAATGTATGTAATCGCGGTGTACGCACCAGAAGCACCTCAGCCAGCTAATTTTACAGCAGAACTCGAAAAACTTTTTGAATGCCTTAGATTGAATTTGGAGGAGAACTTTTATCTCATGGCCGGTGATTGGAACGCCAAACATGAAGATTGGGGAAATCAAATACAAAATCCTAGAGGGAACCATCTATTTAATTGGATGGGTCGGTACAATATTGAGTATAGAATCGATCTTTTTGCTCCAGATAGGCCGTCATTTCCAAGAAGCGGTGCATTTCTGGACCTACTGCTAATTGACTCAAGACTGACAATTACTGATACAGTGACTCAAGATACAAAAAACTGTTTACAAACGATTGACTACGACAGTGACCACAACGGACTTTTTGCTGTGATTCAACTTCCAAACGAACTCGTGGAGTTAGAGGAGTATGTGCCTGAGCATACTTACAACTACAGTAAAATGCGATGGTCACGCTTGTTATGTATGTAGGTATATTATATTGTGCTTTATGTATAACCCCTAGATCCTAACTTAAAGTAGAAACCGTAGAATATGATATATAGGCTAAGTCTGTAATTATCTTTAAGCTTGAGTCTTGTAAGTGATCTTATGAAATAAACACTACCGTAGCTCTTATCTCGGACTTCTTATTTTACAATGTACTGAAGTGTATGTACATAACATTTTGGCGACGAGAATTGTTCGGTTATAAAAGTAATGCTAATGATCATTAACTGTAATCCGAATAAAAAGAACCCGTATTAAAGATCATGTGATATGATAAAATACTTCGTGTGTGAAACAGTTGTAAAGTTAGAGGAAAAAATAAAAAGAATTAAAACATTAAAACATTAAAACATTAAAACTTTTATTGAACAAAAATCTAAATAAATCGAAATAAAATGCCGGAAGGTGAAAAACCAAGCATAGCTAATAAAATGAGTGTTGGAAATTTTCGGGGCAATATTGAACCATTTATCATCGATAAAGACGATTTTGAACAATATGCAGATCGATTAAAGCATATTTTTGTGTTAAATGGAATTGGTTCATCTGAGTCAGAGGAGAAGCAAAAAGTATCCATTTTTGTGTCTTTTGTGGGAGCTGATTTATATAAAATCCTCCGGACACTTATTGCTCCAAAGTCAGAATGGGACCACACCTATGATGAACTAATAAAGATAATGAAACAATACTTTAAACCAAAACTAAACGTGAGAGCTGAGCGATTCAAATTCATGTCGCGAAAACTAAGCGATGGTGAAACTTTACAAGACTTTGTTGTGGAACTTAAGTCTATTGCCGAAAATTGCGAATATGGTGCTTTCTTGGACCAAGCATTGTCAGACAAGTTCATTTGGTCTCAAAGGAGTGCCGATATCCAGCGAAAGCTTCTCAATGAACCATTAAACAAAACATTTAACAATATATTTGAATCTGCGCAAACAATGGAATCTACCCAGAAAGATGTGAAAGATATTCAGTCGACTTTTCCGTCTATGAGTATACATGGTGACCAGAACTGGATTGGACGAAGCAAATTTAAAACGGGAAATTTCAATCATCGACGCATCGCCTCGAGGAGCGGAAGAAACCACGATCAAGTTGATAACCGTGCTTCATCACGACCGAGAAGGTCCAACGAAAAAGTCACGTGCTATAGATGTCATAAAGAGGGGCACTATGCATATGACTGTGGTAACAGTAGAGTAAGGCATGCAAATACTAACAGTAGATATAAGAACAAAAATTATAAAAAGGTCAATCATGTATATAGTGAGCAACAAATGCTGTCAAATTTAACTTTAGGTAATATTTCAATAAATTCTTTAAGTTCCGAGTATTTAAAACCACTTATGATTACATTAAATGTTAACAATATTAATTTAAAGATGGAGGTAGATTCTGGTGCCTGTCTTTCTATCCTTTCCGAATGCCTGTATTTAAAGTTGTTTAAAAGTTGCAGATTAAAGCCATTTGATAAAACTCTTAACGTCATAACAGGGAAAAATGTTGTTGTTGTTGGGGCTGTTGAAGTTGCTGTGAACGATCTATTTAAAGATAAAAAATACTGCCTAGATTTGGTTGTTGTTAGAACCGAGAAGGATTTTACACCTCTTTTAGGAAGAAATTGGATGAACGTCCTATTTACAGAGTGGAGAAATCATTTTAAGGTAAATAGCGTTGATAACTCACCTTGCGATGAATTCAAAAGCAACATTTTGAAGGATTTTCCACAAGTTTTCGATAACAATTATTTTGGGATAATTAAAAATCACATTGCAGAGATTGTACTTGATGTTAACGCATCCCCTATTTTTCATAAGCCCTATACAGTCCCATATGGACTGCGGGAAAAGGTTGAGGTAGAGCTAGCAAGGCTTGTAGAAGTGGGCATCTTAAAACCTGTTAGGTATAGCGAGTGGGCCACACCAATTGTTGTTGTGGAAAAAAAAGATGGAACCATAAGGATTTGTATGGACTGTAAGTCGACCATAAACAGGTATGTTAAGGTTGATCATTACCCAATCCCTCGCATCGACGATATTTTAGGTAGTTTTGAGGGATGTTTCTTCTTTTGTATTCTTGATTTAGCTGGGGCATTTCAGCAAATCGCATTATCAGAACAGTCACAAAATTATGTTACAATTAACACTGACAAGGGCTTGTTTCAATACACCAGACTTCCATTTGGAATAAAAAGTGCGCCCTCCATTTTTCAGTGTGTCATAGATGACATTTTAAAAGGTCTTAAATTTGTGAAAGGGTATATTGATGACATCATCATTGGTGGTAAGACACTAGATGATTGTAAGGCTAATTTGATTGAGGTGTTGCGTAGGTTCAATCAATTGAACGTTAAAGTACGTATAGATAAGTGCCAATTTTTTAAATCATCGGTTGAATATCTGGGCCATGAGATAAATGGATATGGAATTCATCCTAAAGCAGATATGATGAAGGCAATAGTAAACGCTCCTGCTCCTGTTGATGTTACTTCGTTAAAAGCTTACTTGGGTCTCTTAAATTTTTACAATAAATTCATTCCGAATCTTTCTTCTCGATTAGCACCCCTGTATGAACTCTTGAGAAAAGAGAAATCTTTCGATTGGAATCAAGATTGCGAAAAGGTTTTTAACGAAAGTAAATTTTGGTTGTATGATAATAATATGTTAGTACACTACTCGCCAGATAAACCTCTCGGTATTGTTTGTGACGCTAGCTCATATGGTGTTGGTGGTGTATTATTTCACATTGAACATAATGGCGAAGAACGTCCTATTATGTTCGTGTCGAGCACTTTATCAAGTGCTGAGAAAAACTATTCTCAAATAGAGCGAGAAGCTCTTGCGGTTATTTTCAGTGTGAAACGTTTTCACAAATATATATATGGACGTAAAATTATAATTTTTAGTGACCATAAACCTCTTGAGAACATATTTGGTGAAAAGAAGAATAATGCAATAGCTGCTGCAAGATTGCAACGATGGGCTTTGATTCTATCACAGTACGATTATAAGATCGTTTATAGGAAAGGAAGCGCTATGAATAATGCGGACGCGTTATCGCGCTTGCCCATGAACGAGCCAACTAATGTGTCTAGTTGTTTGATAAATTTTTTTAATATAGCGGGTAATTTACCATTGAATGCATATGACATTGCTACTGAAACATCGAAAGATGAAACTTTAAATAAAATTGTCTCTTTTGTGCGTTCAGAATGGCCAAATCATTTTGAAAATAAGGTGTTGCAAAAACTCAGTTGTAGACAACTTGAGTTTTCTATTTCGGATGAGGGATGTGTATTGTTAGGTTGTCGAGTAGTAATTCCGAACTCGTTGAGAGGAAAAATGCTAGAACTCTTGCATGAAGGTCATTTAGGTGTTGTCCGTATGAAGGAGCTCGCTAGAAGTACAATGTGGTGGTTAAATTTAGATCGAGACATTGAGCATTATGTCCGAACGTGTGATGCATGTCAGCGGGAAAGTAAAAGACCTGGTTTTGTTCCACTCTCATCTTGGCCAGTTACTTTATTTCCTTTTGAGAGAATACATATAGATTTTCTACATTTTCAAAATAAAATATTTTTAATTATGATAGACACTTTTTCGCGATGGATTGATGTTCATATTATGAACAAAACGACGGCAGCGAATGTTATATCAATATTTAGAAAAGTTTTTTGTATTTATGGGCTACCAAAGGAAAATATTATCTGACAATGGTCCACCTTTTTCGTCAGTGGAACTTCAAAATTTTTGTAAGGCCAATAACATTATTTTGACCAAAACCCCGCCATATAACCCTCAATCAAATGGCAGTGAAAAAATATTTTCATGATCATAAGATCAAAAATTTACCTATAGAGAATCATCTTGAAAATTTTTTATTTAAATATCGAAATGTTCCTTCAACTACAACAAATAATTCACCAGCAAATTTAATTTTTAGATACAATCCCCGTACTATCTTAGATGCTATTAAACCAGCAAATAACCAAGTTAACATAAAAGAAAATTTAAAACCATTTAGAAAATCTAAAAGAACCGATTCTAACAAAAACCAAAATTCAAATTTATTTAACTCTAAAAGAAAGAAACAACAACAACATAGCAAGAAACCCCAAATCATAAATAATGAATTCACTAAAAATCAAACTGTTTGGTATCGCTGTAGTTATAACAATTTTGTGCGATGGATACCAGCTGTTATTTATGATAAAGTTTCAAGAGTAGTATATCTTGTAAGATTAAATGGTACTATTCGAAAAGCTCATGGTCATCAATTGAGGCCAAGAGTTTTAAGAAAGGTAACATTTGATTCAAGTTGGAATCAGAACAATAATAATACTGAAGTTGATTTATATCCAAATTTAAAAGAAAGAGAGGGAAACTCTATGTGCAAATTCAAGGAGGATAGTAATCTGAACACTCCTATAGCTTTGAGTAAAGGTGCCAGGATCAGAAACAAACCTCTACGATATCCTAACATGTAATTATAAATTTTAACGAATAAAAAAAAAAAAAAAAAACAAAGTGTGAAGTGGAAACTAGTTCAAATTATATAAATGCAAAAATAAGAATTAATAAAATGAAAATAATGTATTTGTAATTATTTTCGAATTATAAAAAAAAAAAAAAAAAAAAAAAAAAAACTAATATAATAGAATAAGAATTTATATGAAATATTTAAAATATTGTAGAAATTATATTTACTTGAAATGAATACAACATTATTACTATGTAATTAAAAACTTTAGGAGAAAAGAGTGTTATGTATGTAGGTATATTATATTGTGCTTTATGTATAACCCCTAGATCCTAACTTAAAGTAGAAACCGTAGAATATGATAGATAGGCTAAGTCTGTAATTATCTTTAAGCTTGAGTCTTGTAAGTGATCTTATGAAATAAACACTACCGTAGCTCTTATCTCGGACTTCTTATTTTACAATGTACTGAAGTGTATGTACATAACAACGCTTTTCCAACACCTTGACAAGAGAATTACGTTTAAAAAACATATCTCCACCTAATGACAGAAATTTAACAAACGAAGAGATCGACGGATACCTACTACAAATGGACGAGGCCATAAAACAAACAATGAGTACGACTATTCCACGTTACAAAGAACAAGACGCAACTGCCAAGTACCGAAACGCGACAATTGACGCACTACACAGACAAAAAAGTGGACTGCTTACAAGACTAAAACTTTTGTGCAGACGGTTCACTGATAGACATAATTCGGAGATTGGGACTCTGAAGTCTTCGATTAAAAACATCAATCAACTGATAAAGCAGAATTATAGGTTGACTATTAATTCCTATTGGAATAATAGAATTCGGGATATTAACTCTAGTGGCCCAAGTATGTTTCCAAAAATTAATAAAATTTTCAGACGGAAAGATCAAAATGACCTTCCGTGTCTCAAGCTTCAGAAAACGATTGAAAACGAAAACTTACTTTTGAACGCAGGCATAGATCCAGGGGATGCCGTTTTTAATGATTTCTTCATCATCGAGGATCCTAAGGAGAAAGTGGAGGCTTTGGGGGCTGCTTTTCAGCAAGTGTATAAGGTGAATACCAGTATTCGCCCAAATCATGAACTGGAAAGCAGAGCTCTGCTTCACCACTTCGACCTTCGAAATGATATAACGCATTGGCGATCCGAGAACCGCTCTTTTTTGGGGTTCAATGAATAACACTTGGCAAACGCCTTCATCGCCGAGCGAAACGGGTCTGATTCCCTGTTAATTTCGAAGCTAGAACTTCAGATCATTTTCGATTCATTGAAGAAAAAGAAGTCGGCAGGAGTAGATGGTATATCCAACATTGTACTACGACATCTACCTCAGGATGCAGTCGACATTTACACAACATTGTTTAACAACGCACTGAATAATGCATATTATCCAGTGCGTTGGAAGACAGCAGTGGTACATCCTCTCTCTAAAAAGGGGAAGGATAACTCCAATCCGGCAAATCTACGGTCGATAAGTCTCCTTCCGAGTATCAGTAAGGTATTCGAAAAAGTTCTCAATAGGGCTTTGTTCAAATGGGCTGAGGACAAAAATATTATTCCTGATAAACAGTTTGGCTTTAAGGCAGGACACGATACTATTCATGCCGCGTCTAAGCTTGTTTCTGAAATTCAATGGAACAATGCGAAAAAACAGTGCACGGGTGCCTGTCTGGTTGATTTGGAGAAAGCTTTCGACACCGTATGGTTAGAAGGTCTGTATCTAAAGCTGACCAGACTTGGTATTAGTAAATAATTATTGAATATACTTTATGATATGCTCAACGGTAGGAAGTTTGTTGTCAAGAGTGGCAGTGTAACGTCTACCAAAATATTTGAAATTAAAAATGGTCTGCAGCAGGGAGCGGTTTAACTCGCCGATTCTTTTCAACATTTACACTAGCGATCTTATAAGTAGTCTTACTCATGCAATTGCGTATGCCGATGATCTAATAGCGTACAGAACAGGTCCAAAAGTTGAAGTTATCAAAATTCTTTTGCAGCGTGACTTCGACAAGATTCGGCAATATTGCGATGACTGGAAGTTGAAAATCAACTTTCAGAAATGCGAAACTATTCTGTTTAGAACCCCTTTGTCTAGAGCTTCTGCGGATACGAGAAAGAACTGGCGAAAACTTGTGATCGTTGGACCCCTTGGACAGCCACTGGCAAGTAAAAGTGTCGTGAAGTACCTTGGCATCTGGCTGGATCAATATCTGTATTTCGACAGACATATAGATGCTGCTCTGACCAGGGCTAGGGGAGCCTTTGCCCTGACAAGACACCTGTTTTACAGCAGCCATCTTGATAGCGGGGTGGAGGTGATTTGTTACATGGCTTTAATCAGGCCGATGATTGCCTATGGATGTCCTGTGTGGTTAAACGTTGCACCATCTCAAATGGAAAAGATTCGGGTATTTGAGAGGCAGTGTCTTAGACACTGCCTTGGATTGCACAGAACACCAGAGTCGGAGTACATAAAATATTATTCCAACGAGGTTCTATACAACAGGGCTAACATAAACAGAATAGATAATTTTTTAATCAAGCTGATTCGGGGTCATATTGCAAGAGCGATGACTTCAACTAATGGCTTGATTTTCGGGGCTTACTACCCCAAAGATGAATACTACGAAAGTTTGTGTCTAAGCGGATTTATCCCACCCGACGCTTTCCTCTTTTTAGACAGGCGAGGGCTGATACAGGATAGTTCGGCGGTACCGCTGATCTACCACGTCGGCTGAAAAACTGTGGATAGGCGACTCCTTTATGGTCGTGACGTCGTCGCAGAAAGCGGAGCAGAGCGCCTTCGGTTCAGTAGGGCTGTGTCCGAAAGGGACCAGATAGATAGATTGGACCAAAATCGCCAGTTCTGGTGGTTGAATCATATGTAAAATAACTAATAAAATTTAAAAAATAAATAATAATAAAAGTTCACTAATTGATTTTATTGCCTTGGTTTGACTTGCGCAGGTTTAGGCGTGTCCTTGGCTTTAAAAGTAGGCTAGGTTATTACAAAACAATCATGGTGGCACTAAAAAGAAAAAAAAAACCGTTGCTGTGGCTGTTCTAGTCTTAAGTTATTTTAAGTAGTTTTAAGTGTAGTTTTAAGTTTTATAAAAAATTAAAAAAAATACATATAATAAGTTTTTTTCCTAATTTTCTTATTTTTAATTAATAAATGAATTTCTATAATATTTAAGCTAGGTACGCCGAAAGGCAATAATTTTAAGTTGGTTATGGTATAATTTAGAGCGCTCGCATAGGGCCAGTAAGTTAGTTAAGTTAATATGTAAGCTAGTTGTTAAGGTTTTTGTCTAGCAAGTAAGTAGTTATAAGAAAATTGAAATATAAAAACTTAATATACAAAAAAAAAAAAAAAGTACAATATAACAACAATAATAAATGTATATTTGTTTTTTAGAGTGAAGTAATTTTTTTCCGTGTAGATAATTGCGCTGAGTTCTTTTAGACTGTCGTTTCCGACAATGCCATCGAATGTTTCGAGTCCAGGGTGAATGAAAAAATTTAATTTTCCAATTTCTGAGCCAAAAATGTCAATTTTTGCGTGGTGGGTAATTTTAACTTTAACACCTACTGAGTGGGCAAAAAATTCTTTATTGTTTTTAATAGGGTTACGAATATAGCAGGGTTTTACATAATTTTTGTTGGAACCTGTATCGAGCAGAAATTTAAATGTTTTTCCGCCCTTCGATTTATATTGGAAATATGGGATCGAAGAGCTGTTTAATCTAAAAAATTTATATTGTCTAACTCGTCCCCGTTTTCAATCTCTTCCCCTTCTGTTGGTGCAATATAATCGATGAGTTCTTCTTTAACAACGTCATGATCTTTAAAATATTGATGAGGGTCATGCTCTTCAGTAAAAGAGCTATCAATTTCTTTTGGAATGGGATTTGTTTCGGTGTAAAAAGTTCGTTGGAATTTATTTGGCGAGTTGATTTGTTGGGATGCTTCCCGTTTTTGGGCGTAATGTGGTTTTCGATAGTTTTGATTATAGTTTTGGTGATAGTTTGGTTGGAACCTTGGTCTATTTTGATAATTGATATTACGTGATTGCGCAGATGATCCCAGTTGCATCGGTTCTGGTTTTGGTTGCTGTAGTGGCTTTGGGGGAAGCGGAATATGATTTAAGTAAGGTGGTTGATATTGCTGAAATCGTTGGGGTTGTCTGTTCGTTGAATGTGAGGTATGTGTGCTAATTCGGGATAAAATTTAGTATGGTCTTGTCGCGGGGGTAGACGAGGTGGTAATGTAGTTTCAAAACGTTTCAAAGTTGCTTGGCTATTGTGTGCGTAATGCATCCTATAGGTCATGTTGTCAATTTTAAGGCACATATGAAGGGCTTGGGGTAAGGAGGTAGGTTCACGAATACTTAGTAACCGAGGTAAATCTCCGTGTAGTCCTCGAATGAATGTATCTAGGGCTTTATCACGATAAGAATTCGTCATTGCCCCTAACGAATCCTCTCCTAGATCTAAACACGCAATTTTATCTAGAATCAACGACAGATGTTGATAGACTTGCTGGTAAAAGTCCGTTATGGACTGATTACGTTGTGCGAGGCTAGTCAATTGGTATTCGAGTGTACTAATATCTCGCTTATCTGAGTAATGCATCATTAAACATTTTTTGATTTTACCCCAGTCTAACGGAGTTCTATAGGATTCTAACGCTGTGTCTGCGTCTCCTATTATTTTATAGCGAACCGTATGGAGAATTGAATAATATTTAGAGGTACCTCTTAAACTATCGTACATCGTGAAAATGCGATCAACAGTTTTTCTCCAGTAATTAAATTCCCCTGGCTTACCAGAGAATTCCCGTAAGCACTTCACAATATCTGGTACTTTGTCGATATCGTTTATGTTGCTTGAAAAGTCTATAGGTTGTTCAACGACTTCTGAATCAATAAAAGGATTATTTATTTGTCTTACTGTGTTAATAATTAACTCGTTTATTTGCCGTAAAAGGTCAGGGGATAATTGATCTTGTGGAAAAGAGGAAGGACTTTCCTTTGAGTTAATGGACATATTTTGTAAACGTTTTTGGACGTCTGACAAATCGTCTTGTGGCATGGTTAAAATAATATGAAAAACTAAATAGCTATAAAGCAATAACGTTTTATAAAACTTAATAGTCTACAATTTCTTTAAGTGTTTTTATAATTTGGTTCACCTTTAATTAGAATTAAAATTTAATTTATTTTGATTTTTTTTCAATTTATACTTTTATTCTTAAAAATTTTTTGTTTAATATTTCTTTTGTTTCGATTTTTTTTTTTTTTATTGGAATTTCAAACTCTATTTATTTTAGTTCTTTGCAACTTATAAATTTATAAAAAAAAAATTTCAATATTTCTTTAACTTACAAAATTATTATAAAGATATCCATTGAAGAGATTATTTGTAGGAACTTGGTGGAGCGGCTAGCTTAGTTGCTTCCTTTTCTTCCGCCGTTGAGTTTTTAGCTAACGATGGCTACTTAGGGGCCCTTATTTTTCTCCACACACTTTGAACAGTTTGAGAACAGCACTATTCTTATTTTTATTTTTGTTTCTAAGGATCATATGGTTTTAATCACAATTTCACTTTTCTTGTTATGCGTTTTGTCCTTTGTGCCACTTGGGGACGTTATAAAAGGAATACATAAATCACTCAGATACAATTTTCTGTCACACAATTTTTTTTTTTTTTTTAGATAACGCGAGTTTTTTTATTATTATTTTTTTTTTATTTTTTTAGGGATCACTCAGATTTTCGTTTCAATAATTTTCTCATATGGTTTTAATCACAATTTCACTTTCCTTGTTATGCGTTTTTTCCTTTGTGCCACTTGGGGACGTTATAAAAGATATACATAAATCACTCAGATACAATTTTCTGTCACACAGTTTTTTTTTTTAGATAACGCAAGTTTTTTTTTTATTTTTTTTTTTATTTTTTTAGGGATCACCCAGATTTTCGTTTCAATATTTTTTTTTCGGAGCACGGGAGCTTCTGTAGATCATTGGCTCCTTTTTTTTTTCAACGAATTCTGGGTCCCCCCAAGGAGCATTTCAGAGCTACAGAATATTTACTGAACGTTAACATCGTAGACGTAATGTTTCAGGCGTATATGCAATGTTTACTCACTGTACCCAAAATGTAAACGGTTTTGGGGAATGAAATGTCGTGTTGAAAGTTTATGAACAAATTCTATTTGATGTACCTGATTTGTACATTTACAAATGTGAACGTTCAAAAACTCTTCAAAACACATACAAGACAAACTACTTTTTAGTAACAAATCTTTTACAGATACTATTCCTGAACTAGGTATATAAACGTTTACAAATGTAAACGTTCAAAAACACTTCGAAATAAATAACATAAAAACAAACTTAGGTACAAATCGTTTACAGAAAAATATTAAACTGTATAGGTTAATACGTAATGCCATTTGAGATCATATTACTATATGTATACAAACCAAAACTTAAACAACTTCCATCTTGTTCTTGAAATTATTATTATAATATGGGTGGTATAAAAATAATCAATAATTATATTTTTTGTGCAAGTAAAGGCAAAATATCGAACGCGAGATATATTTTCTACCAGTTTTGTATAACAGGTCGATAAAAATAAGGGGCCTGTAAAAACTTTCTTATTTTAGAAATGATTTCTTATAAAAATATTTTATACAATTTTTTTTTTCCCACAAAAACCATATTTTTCAATATTTTGTAGTACAAAATTCAAAGTCTTATTTCAATCAAAACTTAACATGCTTTTTTTTACTAAATATCAACAAAAATAGATTTTCAATGTTTTTGGTTTTCTAATTTGATGAAAAATGGAAACATTATAATGGCCGCGATCAATGCTATACGTGTTACATTATCTGTAAATGAAATATTTTACAGTATGCTTACGTTTGAAGATGTGATGTGACTATTCACTGTAAACGTTTTGTAAGAGTAAAGTTTTGATAATGGCTTTACAAAAGTGCTACAAATGTAAATGTTTTGTGATATTGGTTTTACATTCACGAAATTTGGTTTACAGTACGTTTACGTTTGAAGATGTGTTGTGATTATTCGCTGTAAACGTTTAGTAAGAGTAAAGTTTTGATAATGGCCTTACAAAACTGCTACAAATGTTAACGTATCGTGATATTGATTTTACATTAACGATATTTGATTTACAGTACGTTTACGTTTGAAGATGTGATGTGACTATTCACTGTAAACGTTTTGTAAGACTAAAGTTATGATAATGGCTCTACAAAACTGCTACAAATGTAAACGTTTCGTGTTATTGATTTTACATTAACGATATTTGATTTACAGTACGTTTTCGTTTAAAGATGTACTGTTACTTTTTACTGTAAACGTTTTGTAACAGTTAAGTTTTGATAATAGCTTTACAAAAGTGCTACAAATGTAAATGTTTTGTGATATTGGTTTTACATTTACGAAATTTGGTTTACAGTACGTTTACGTTTGAAGATGTGTTGTTTCAACAACATTTTGTGTGTTACAATTTGTTTACCAATCATCCAATTAGTTAATGTAAACATACAAAACATTTTTTCAGCAACTGTATATGAATTGTAAACGACATACAATAAATTTGTAACTTAATAGGTACAAAATGCTACTTGGGCCTGCTCGGGCGCCAGTTAAGATTTTATACGCGTTATTATTTAAAAAAAATATTTTATTGGTTCGAAAAACTGGCAGCGATTCTGCCTCTGAATTACAATTAACATCTTATTCTTAAAATCTAAACCTTAAATACCTATTCACCCGCATTGTTGTTTGTTCCTTTCCCACGCTGACTAGTTGCACCTGATGGGTGTTGGATTTTGGATGATGGCTTCGTCGATCTAATTCCATGGAAATGCCATGCAAGTCGTTGGGATGATGGCTTCGTCGATCTAATTCCATGGAAATGCCATGCAAGTCGTTGGTTCGACGTCAGCAGTAGGTGGGAACGTTGAATATTACTTTTATCCAGTCGTTGGTCCGACGTCAGCAGATTTGATGAACACGTGTTGTTTGCGGTTATTTTGAAGATAACTTGTTTGTGGTTAACTTATATGTACTTTTATTTCATATTCAATTGTATTGCAATGTAAATGGATAAACATAAGTATATATATGCGAGTGTTGCGACAGTTTGGTCGCACCCCAGACTTTTTTATTAACAGCACAAAAACACAATGCGTTATAGAACCTTTATAAAAGAAAAAGTTAGTATATTATACATAAATTAATTCATTTTAGTCTTAAAGTTTAACAGTTTATAATTATTCTAAAATATATTTTCGTAGCAAATATAAAATGACTCGTGGTTATGTCTTTTAATGAATTTAATACAAAATGTGAAAATAACTCGAGGTATGTAAATGTAAGGTTAGAAAAAGATTAAAAAAGGCAAGAAAGTTCAGAAGAAAGTGACGTTTTTTTGGTGGCTCCACGCAATAGTGAATCAGCGAAACTACAACTTATGTTGCTTTCGCTCTAGACTAAATAACGAGAACAAATGTACATCTCGATATACGAAGAAAGATAAACTGTAAAAAGTCATCGACAAAGTTGTTGAACTAATTCTACTAATTCTTTTTTAATATCATAAGTTTTTTTTAGTATTCCATTTCTTTTATACATTTGGCCGATTCCCGCTCTGGTGTTTGATTCTAGGCTATTAAGTTCTACTGCGAATTCTTCCCATGCCTTTGACGACTTCACTACTGGCTTCCATCAGCTGCACAAATTTTGTTAGCTGCTGTCGATTACTCACGATTTTATTCATATGTTAATACAAGAATTATAAACAAATCTAAACATTTTTTTAAACAAAATTCTTAAATTTTTCAGCAACATTTTATGGAAGCATAACGATGACCGATGTAGTGTTCATTCACAGTTGCATTTCGTTCACTATTCACAATAGACGTTAAATTTATCAATTGACGTTCATAATACCAACAATTGTATAAATTGATAAAGTCTATGGTCGAT
Source organism: Baccha elongata (assembly GCA_951217065.1). Taxonomy (NCBI): domain Eukaryota; kingdom Metazoa; phylum Arthropoda; class Insecta; order Diptera; family Syrphidae; genus Baccha; species Baccha elongata. The sequence goes on from CATNUY010000313.1 coordinate 545,687, forward strand.
CAATAAATTGATATTTGACAACCATAAAAGGGGCCTAACTGAAAATAGCGGATATAAAAATGAAAAATGATTGTTTAGTTACACTGGCAGAAAAGTTGCAAGGGCCAGCATTCCCCATATCTACCCACATTAAACGCCAACATTACAGTACAGTCGTTGTGTACATGGACCTTACGCCTTTTTTTCTAATCAGTCATAATGTCAATGGACATTGTGTCTCTTTAAAGCGGCCATAATGTCCATTGACATTATTTCCGCGGACCTTATCCCAATATAAATAAAAGACATCACCGTTGGCAATAAATCACTCATATAAAATTTTATCAACATTGATAACTTTTTAGAAAATACTTTTTTTCAAGACTTTTGATTGCAGTATTAGATCGGTGCAGCCGTTTAAAATATAATCCAAAATCGAAATTTTGGACTTTTGTGTTATGACACACTTTGGTGGGACATATGTCACTGTACCCGCCGGGAGTTACCGTTTATAAGCTTTAATAGTTTTTATTTACTGAAGCAGTTTCATGAAATCTGCTTTTAAATATCTTATTTATTTGAAAAACGTTTTGTTTTCTTTAAAATAAGAAACATATATTTCATATTTTAAGAACTGGTTCTTCATATTTGCAAACCAAAGTTTGTTGTTTTTTCCATTTATTCAAAGATTATTCAGCTTAAAAGTCAAATTCGTCAGTTGAAATTGCAATGGCACCAACTTGTTGATATTTCTTAGTTTAGTTTGTTTTCATCAAACAGATAATACATTTACACATACGACTATAGCCTTTATATAACTTGAAGATTAATAGTTTATAAAGCATTTTAAGTACCCACCAGGTTACATACAATAAATAATAATTGTTTTTTGAGCACATGTCTGTTTAAACAATGAAAAAAATGTATTTGATTACATACAGTGTTAGCTTCTCTTAAATCTATAAAAGGTTCATGAAATAAACTTCTGTTTTGTAAGTATCTAGATGGAGCATAAATCTCAATTAAATACAATAAACAAATGCAACTAATTTGATTATTTAAATATCTCTGATAAACATAACTGCTAAATATTTACAACGATCAGTGAGTTTATGTAAGCCAATAAGTTGGCATCGAGAATCGTACGAAGGCATTCGAATATTCCAATGTAGACAATAAACCAACAATTTTGTGAAGCGTTTTTGGATAATTTTAATCCTTAGATAACTTATTTTGTAAAATGGACTACAGATCACAGAACAATATTCTAAAACGGATCGTACAAAAGCGTTGAATAGAGATTTTTTTTTTAGATTTAGATTTAGATTTATTCATTGAATGCATACACAGTAAGAAATACATCTTATAATATTAGTGTTATGCTAAAAAATACAGTGTATAAAACAGTGTACAAGCTACTCGATAGATGATTTTATATAAATATAATTATCTTATTCTTTAAATTTAATTAATTTTATTTAGAGGAAATGACAAAATTAATATACATACATGTTGTTTACAGATTTGATTAATTCATCTCAACTATTATGAAGAATTATTTGCAAATTAGGCACTTTTAAAATGACTTCGGAGTTCGAATCGAAAAATAGCTTCGCCACTTATCATTTTTAAATTTCTTGGAAGAAGATTCCACAGACGAATGGCGTTGACGAAAAATTGTTGTTCAGAAGTATGACAGGAAAACCGAGGGTGTATAAGCACTAAGGATCTGCTTGAGGAGCTGAACTGAATCCTATTGAATAAACTAGAAGGTTGTTGTATGTTGATAATGTTACAGAGCAGGAGTAGTGTCCTGTACCGAATAACATGATCGAAAGACAAGTTGTAAATTTGACGTGAGAAATCCGAAATAGTATCAAAACGACGTAGACCAAAAATGTAGCGAGCTATGTTATTGAAGGCGACATTCATTTTTCTTCTACTCGTTCATCACAGTTGCAAAATACTTCGCAACCATATGTTAATATAGGAAATACAACCGTTTTGGCAATCATCATCCGCATGTTCAAGGGCGTAAAATGTTGTGAAGACCATAACATTCTGAGAACTCCATAGACCTTACCCACCGCCGCATTAATATGGCTGTCCCAAGTAAGCCTCCTGTTGAACAACAAACCTAGATTACGCGCATTAGATGTAAATTCGATGGGTATGCCATTCAAAGAGATGCTGGGGAAATAATCAAGATTTAGTACTGTCTTACTGATAACAATACATTTCGACTTCATGGGATTAAGGAAAAGACCATTGTTCTGAGAACAGTTGAATATTTGCGCAAGGTCATGGTTGATAATATGTGCACCGTCTTCTATTAGTCCAAGAGGACAACTATGAATCAACTGTACATCATCAGCAAACATTTGTATCGCACACCCCGAAATCTGAGTTGGAATTTCATTTATGTATAGAGAGAAGAAGAAGGGGCCCAAAGTACTCCTCTGACTATAGTAAGGAATGTTGACATTTTATTGTTAGCCGATACCGATTGAACTCTATCTTGAAGGTATGTTTTCATTAAGTTAACCGCCAAGGGAGACAATCCAAATTTACTTGAAATTCTGACATAATACGTGATGGTCCACTGTATCGAAGGCTTTTGAACATCCTAATAAAACTAAAAAAATTACAAGGTCATCATCTAATGCCAATCTAATTTCTACAACTACATTGATTATAGCTGTCGTACAACTATGCTTCTCACGAAATCCAAATTGTTTGTTTGACAACAAGTTTTGCGACCTGATGTGAACATTGAGCTGTTTTGTAGAATTTTCTTGAAAACTTTGGACAAGGAAGGTAATATGGAGATGGGCCTGTATTCATTCGTGTTTCGACCTTTAGGAACTGGAATGATTTTTGCCTGCTTCCAATCAATCGGAAAAATGCCAGTCATAATAATAGTATTGAATATATGTGTTAAGTAAGTTAGAATGTATGGCAATCACAAAAACTGGGATTATCAATCGATTCCCACCGCATTTGATTTGATGTTAAGCAAACTTTCAACAATATCTTTATTTTCAATGCAAACAAAATCAAATGGTATATCTGGAAGAGAAACAGTAAGAGATTCCTGAGTCAATGATGAATTATGAGGGGATGTGGGAAAGGATGCGAAACAAAGTTTTGATTTAATACATTTACATCAATATTCTCATTACACTCAATGTTTTTTCTACCTACTCCTATTTCCCTTAGATTTTTCCATAATTGGCGTTTGTTGTGTGTTCCTAACTTTGTACGATATATTTCGATTTTGGCAGATCTTATTTTAGAAATTGCTTGGTTACGAAGAGTACGATAATTTCGGAGGTGAACATCGAGTTTATATCTTTTCCACTCTCTGTAAGCCAGATCCGGTTGAGGTAGAAGCCTTCGAATTTCATTGGAGAACCAAGGACGTTAAAAATTATTAGCATTTTTTCTTCTGATTGGATCATGGTTATTAAACAGGCTTAAGATATTAGAGTTTAGAAATTTAACTTGATCATTGAGCGAGGGGAGATTGAAAATTCTGTCCCACTCAATGCTCTGCAGATTTTGTTCAAGGCTGAAATAATCTACCCTGTTGAAATCGCGATACTCATAGGTAGCTTCAGTTGTATTCTTCCTAAAATTAAATCTTAAGTAAATAAGGCCATGTTTAGAAAATGCTGGTGCCGAAAACTGATCATAATGGAGAACATCACTTAATTTACTAACAAAAAATGCATCTAAAAGGGTTTGTGATGTTCCTACAAAATGAGTGGCTATGGTTGTGTTAACTGGGAATAAGTTATATGAGCCCATTTTCACTGACTAGTGCATTCTCAAAAAGGAGATTACTGTTAAAGTCACCACAAATTACCATTTTCGACGAGTTAAAGGATATGTTTTCTAAAAGCGTTACAAAAGGACTTAAGGAAACATCGTTGTTGGGTCTATATACAACACCTAAAGTCAAAGAATTGTCTCCTTCAATGATATCAATAATGACATATTCCATAGCACAACTTGTTTCCGACTTACATCTGAATTTACATTTCAAATTATTCCGTACACACACCGCAACACCCCCACCTCTTCTCCCACATATATCTCCACGATACAGCTTTAAATTACATAGTTTATACATTTCGTCACAATTTGTATCCAGAAACCATGTTTCAGACACACAAACTATGTCGGTGTCAGAGTTCTCAAACACATCCCTAAATTCATCAATTTTACAATATGAACTTTGTGCATTAAGATGACACACTCGTAAACCTGTCGCTTGATTTTTATTTAAGATTTTAATAGACTGTAAAATTCCATCATTGCTTTTGCCTGTGTAAACCTCATGACTATCAATTCGTTCCATTTTAAACGAGATTAGTAGTAAAAGTACTGTTTTTAAGTTTATTTATTTTACAACAAATTCGTGGGTTCGCTACGTAGTGATAAAACAAAAAAGTCACCTTCAGAGGATTATTCAGTACAAGTAAAAGATTAATTAAATTTTTTGAGATAAAGTTGAGATTTAATGCAGAAAATTATTACAAAGAATGAAAAAACAATATAATTGAGTAAAAAGTACTGAGAAAAGGAAAAATAAAGAAAATTAATTAAGAATGAAAAAGAATAACAACAAGAATGAAAAATAATAATAAAACAAAAAATAATAAGAAAAAACAATTTATATTCATAAAATTCTTAGCTGGCAATTCTTTCTAAGTCTTCTACATTATCGACACAAATCCCTCTGACATCTGACAGCGAACGCTTCACAAAAACACGGCCACGAATGGTAGATTTCTTGAGTTCGATTGCATGCCGCACCAAGTAATTGTTTATTTTAGATAATGACTCGCGAACAAAAATGAGTGCAGTTGATGCAATGCCAATATCATTTAGGCACAATTGTTTTTTATTGGTTTTTATATGTTTAGCGATTGAAGTGATTTAAGGGTGAATTCTTTAGAATTTCGCGCTATATATCCTAGCATAGAATTGGCTTTCGCTTCAATATGGAGGTTGAAGTTAAGTTTTTGATCAAACATGATTCGAAGATCTTTTTTATAATTGATTCTTACGAGAGGTATGCCATCTATTTCATAATTACAAAAAATTGGAAATTGATTTCTACATTAAGACATAACTTGACATTTAGAGACATTTAGAAACAAATGATTGTGTTTGCACCATTCAACTAGTCTATTGAGGTCATCTTAAAGAAGTATACATTCAGCATGAGACCTTATTTTACAATAGATTTTCAATTCATCGGCAAACATAAGTTCATTAGAAAACCTTATGTGAAGAGGAATGTCATTAATCAAAATTAAAAACAATAAAGGACAAATATGGCTTCCCTGTTGAACACCAGATGTAACATGAATTTGATTAGAATTAATTTTATTGATGTCACCGTATTGATGACGACCACATAAATAATACTGAAATCAATAAAGAAGATTCGAATGAAAACCTACCTAACAATTTAAATTTCTGTAATAATATTTGGTGACTTACTCGATCAAAAGCTTTGGTGAAATTAGTGTAAACGACTTCACATTGTGAGATGTGAGCCAGTTTCTAAATTGTTTAAAACATCATTACAAAAAATCATAAGATTTGTTGTAGTCGATTTACCTGTGACGAAACCATGTTGATGGGGTGTGTCAAGTAGGCAACGATTAAGTGAAGACTGAATAGTACTTTATTGAATATAATAATGATATACATATACTATAATAATACACAACTGTGTACCTACATGTTATATAAGAGTGAATGCAGTTGTGTGCAGCCTGTGTGACATTTCCCTTTTTTTCGAATTTAATACTAATAAATACATTTTTGAAGTTAACTCGTAAAGAATATTTTAAATTCAGAAAGTAATTAGTTTAGTATAAGAAAATTTAATTCAAAATACATAATAAAAAGAATGTGTAAACAAAAAAAAACTAGTTTAAGAATTCGCAAAGAGTATAATATAAATGATTTATAGAATAACTCCATATAATAATCATAATAAATTTAAGGTTTATTAGTGTAACGGTCAGGTTGTTTTATGACACGTCCATATCTTGTCGTCTTAGCTGGGAAGTTTGTTGAATCTGGTGGTGTGTAAACCTGCGTTGGTAAAGTTCTATCTGGTGTTGGTGTAATTCCATCTGGCGTAGAGGTTGTTCTAGCTGGTGTTGATATACCCGTGTTTGCTGATGATGTGTTTGTTGATTTTGGTCTGGTAGAGTTGCTGATGTTAGAGTCTGATGATAATTCAAGATTCGCATGTGGTATACTCGATGTTACTGATTTCGGAGTTTTGATGATCGATTTAGTCGGCTGTATATGAATTGTGTTTCGCCTGAGAAGTTTTCCGTCGTCTGTTCTTATAGCGAGTGACCTTGGTGCATAATTTGGTGAATCTTCCACAACTCCAGATATCCAATCACGATGGCCCCGTTGTATGCGTACTCTATCTCCAGCATTAAAGGGTTTTGCTTGAATGGTGTTGTTGTCGTAGTTGGATTTGTAGTGTTGTCGCAATTTGGTGATGTTTTCATGTACTTCTGGTATAATCTTTGGTTTGAGTAGTTCTTTAGAAATTGGCAAAGTTGTCCTTGTTAGTCTGCTCATAAGACGTTGGTTGGGAGACTGCAGGCTTTCATTTCGCGGTGAATTTCGATAGTTGAGAAGTGCTTGGTATGGATCTGTTTTGTCTTTGTAGCATTTCTTCAACATTGACTTTGCTGTTTGCACGTAGCGTTCAGCCAGTCCGTTAGATCGTGGATAGTAGGGACTTGATGTTTGGTGTTGAATGTCCCATTCCTTAATAAATGTAGCGAATTCTCTAGACATAAATTGTGGTCCGTTGTCTGATTCCATGACAGATGGGATGCCATGTGTTGCAAACCAAATTTTCAGAGCCTTAATAATGTATGTTGATGTTGTTTGTTTTAGTTTCATGAAGTCGAAAAAACCGGAGTAACTATCTGCAATTAATAAAAATTCCTTATTATGGAAATGAAATAAATCGATTGCTACTATTTCCCAGGGAAGAGTGGGAATCGTTTTAATAATGAGTGGTTCCTTCGGCTTGGATGGTTGATAAGATTGGCATATGTTGCATTGGTCTACAAATTTTTTCACGTCATTGTTCATTCCCAGCCAAAAAACCGTTGCTCGTGCCCGGTGAAGGCATCGTTGTATTCCGAAATGGCCTTTGTGAATTAGTGTTATTGTTTCAAGTTGCTGGGTTTTTGGAATAACAACTTTGGATGCTTTGTAGACAATGTCATCCTTCAAGGTTAAGTCCTCACGGAAGTTCCAATAGTTTCTTATCTTAAGCGGTAGGTCAGTGATTTTTTCTGGCCATCCCTGTAATATAAATTCTTTTATTAGTGACAGTTCAGGATCAATTGCTGTTTCTGTTTTTAATTTATTTTTTGTCATTGTGCTCAATTCTGTTACGACATGTATTTGTATTTCGTCGTCTGGTGTTTTATTAGTTTCATTGTTGCAGTTTCTGCTTAGAGTGTCCGCAAGTTTTATTTCCGTTCCTTTTCGGTAAATAACATTCGGTGCGTATGGGAGCACATAAAGAAGTATTTTTTGTAACCGAGGGGAAGCAGAGCACAGAGGTTTTTTAAAAATCGTTTCCAACGGTTTATGGTCGGTCTCAATGGTAAGTTTCTTTCCATAAACGTACTCGTGAAACTTCTCGCAAGCAAAGCGTATCGCGGTGGCCTCTTTTTCAATCTGGGCATAGCCTTTTTGAGTGCTCGTCAGCGCTCGTGAAGAGTAGGCTATCGGCTGATCGTTCTGAAGGAGTGCTGCTCCGAGACTGTGTTGGCTTGCGTCCACTTGTAATTTTACATCGAGGTTAGAATCGTAGTATCGCAGTAATGGAGTTGAAGAGAAAGATTTTTGAAGAGCTTGGAATGCTGCTTGTTGATGTTCACTCCAACTCCATAAAACATCTTTTTTAAGAAGCTCTCGAAGAGGGTGAGTGATTTCTGAAAGATTTGTGATGAATTTCGAAAGATATGTCGCCATACCTAGAATTCTCTGCAGTTCAGTTCGATTTTTGGGAACTTGTAATCGCTCAATGGCTACGGTTTTCTCAGGGTCAGCACGAACACCTGTGGATGTGAGGATGTGTCCAAGGTATTTTATTTCCGTTGAGTAAAAAACGCATTTTTCCCTGTTTAATTTAAGGCCAGCATTAGAAAGCACTTTAATCACTTTACCTGTTTGTTGTTGCAGTTCCTCTTTAGTTTTTGCATGAATTAAGATGTCGTCAATGGCAACCTCGGTGTTTGGGCATCCTTGTAGGGTTTTTTGCATAAAACTTTGATATACCTCTGGTGCACATGCAAGTCCAAATGGAATTCGAGTAAAAGAGAATAATCCCCAAGGAGTTGACATTGTTAAATATTGCTGTGTTCTTTCCGATACCTCTATCTGCCAAAAGCCTCTAGTGCAATCTAATAATGTAAAGAACTTAGATCCCTTGATATTTGCTGTTATCTGTTCAATGGTTAGTAAGGGATGGTAACGTCTACGTATGTTTTTATTTACGTCAGTTGGATCAATACATACCCTGATTTTATTCTTCTTTCTTACCACAACCATAGGGGGAAATCCTTTTGTTTTGGTTAGAACACCGAGTTTTAGCATATTGTCAATTTCGTTTTTGACATCATCACGAATAGAATGTGGAATTTTTCTTGGTGCGTAATGTTCAAATTTTGGATTTTCGATTAGGTCAATATCGTAAACAAAATCTTTGACCATTCCGAGTCCTTGAAATATTTCGCTATCCAAATTAATTTCTTGCACACGCAGAATTAAAGAACATCTTTCGCAATCATCTTTGCCAAGTATTGGTTCACAGTCCGGAAAATCTTTCACAATTAGGAATTTTAACTTCTGTATTTTATTTCGCACAACACAGTCCCGATTTAACTCACCACACACGTCGATTTTTGTTCCACCGAAAGCTATTAGCTGTTGTTTCGTTGGCTTAAGTTTTTCCAAATTCGATTTATTTAAGAAACTGTATGGAAGCACATTGCATTGCGCAGCTGTATCGAGCTTAAATTTTATTGTTTTTTCATCGATTTTAATATCTTCATACCAGTTCCTTGTTTCATCTTTATTTGTTTTTGATTTTGTGAGTGTTAGCACGAACAGACCGCTAGAATCGTCACTACCGTTGTCGCTGTCATCAACAGGTTGTGTGTGTTATTGTAGTGTGTATACTTTTTGTCTTTTGTCGTACTTTTTTTTCGCTGGAAACATAATTCGGTAAAATGACCGTTTCTTTTACACTCATGGCATTTGACTTTATAAGCAGGGCATTTATTTCTTTCATGCTCTGTGCCACACCGCTTGCATTTGAAAGTGAGTGTAGATTTTGATGTAGTTGATTTTTTGTGATAGTGTGGGGCATATTTTTTTATTGCATTGATCTGTGTAGTTTCAGGCTTATGTAATTCGCGTATTTGCTGAGATGCTATCTCGCTTGCTCTACATACTTTTATGGCTTGATCTAGTTTTATATCATCTTCTGCTAGCAATTTTTCACGCACACTATCATTTTTTATACCCGTTACTATTTTGTCCCGCAATAATGAGTCTTCTAGGGTTTCAAAAGCACATTTTTTTGACTGATTTTTTATTTTTGTAAACAATTCTTCAAAACTTTCACCTTCACTTTGGTTAAGTGTGTTGAATGTGTATCTCTCGAAGGTTAGGCTTACCTTAGGAGAAAAATACTCGTCAAACTTAGCGATTATCGCTGATACACTATTTCTTTCAGCTTCTGCAAAGGAAAAAGAATTGTAAATGTTTGCTGCGCCTGCCCCTATGCTTGTCATGAAAGTTGCCACTTGGATTTCTTGTGATTTTCTATTTAATTGAGCTGCAACCTCAAACCATTTGTAAAGTTGAAGCCAATTCTTCCAAGTTAGTGAGAGATTTCCACTTGATATTTGGAGTGGCTTTGGAGGTTTGACAAAATTAGTTGCACCATTATCACTTTCGACATTTGGAATTCCATCATTTGGAACTGACATTATAATTATAATATTGGTATATATTTTTATTTTTATTCTCGCGAAACTGATTTCTATTTATATTTTATACTTCTGACACCATGTCAAGTAGGCAACGATTAAGTGAAGACTGAATTGTACTTTATTGAATATAATAATGATATATAATATAATAATACACAACTGTGTACCTACATGTTATATAAGAGTGAATGCAGTTGTGTGCAGCCTATGTGACAGGGTGAAAATAATTTCTTTAAGAAAGAACGATAGTTTATTGTAAACAATTTTTTCAAAGAGCTTTGATATAACAGAGAGTTTGCATGTTGCATGACGCATTGAAAATAAGTGATAAAGGTACCGAAGGGGCACTAGCGCACTGTTTCAAAACATATGGAAATATGCTATCTGGACCAGGTTGTTTATCTCAACTTAAACTGTGTAGGGCTTCCGTAACTTCAGACGCACTTACATACAAGCTACCAATATATTAATTGGACCAAATACACCGTCAGGAAAACTGGAAGTTGTATAAACCGATTGAAAAAAGGTCTGCAAAAAAGTTACCGATAGTGCTAATCTCAGTTGAGTTATTACCAGAATAATACATACAATTTGAGATTCCATTGGAATTCTTTTTACTGTTTATATAACTCCTGAAGTTTTTGCTGCTAAGCTTTAAACTAGATTCTGTTTGCATTAGGTAATCCTTATCTAAGAATTTACTTAGAACTTCGAATTCGTTTTGAAGACGCCTTAAATTATTTAAAAGTATTGGATCATTATTGGAATTTCGAAATAACTTGTACGACTTCTTTTTTTTTTGTTATTCAAGTTGCATAGCCTTTTATTGAACCATTGAGGTTTAGAGCTGTTTTTGAAAATTTTCTTTGCTACAAAACGATTAATTGCCTCATTTAGGGTCTTTATGAAAAAATCATAAGAAACTGGAAGTTTATTATGCATAAAGATTTGATACCAAGAAATTGAATTTAAGCAATTAATAATGGCCCTAAAATTACCTTAAGAATAATTATAACCTACTGCATTATCATACCATGGTTTAAAATATCCAAAAAAGCTAATTTGAACTCAAAGTGCGAGATGGTGAAGAGAATTCTTAAAAAATTAATTAGAACATTTAATAATATTAGCAGACAGCTCTTTATCAATATAAATTAATTCTAAGATTCGACCATTTTCATTATGAAAACCATTCATTTGAATAAGATCGAACTTACAACAAGTATCAATGAATTCGTTTTCAATTTCATTAATGACATTGTAAGGCAATAAATAAAGTTGATCTTGGTCCAAAATCCAATTAATATTACATAAATTAAAATCACCTAATATAATGAAATGCTGATTAGAATTTAGTTTCGTAAAAAGAGAACGACAATTGCTTATATGTAAATTATAAAGATCAATTGAACTACCTGGTGGTATATAGCTTAAGATAATATATAGCTAAGTGCCGAGCGTTTCTAAACGTTTGTTTAGAAAAAAGATTTTCTGCCCCAACCACTGGGCGATTTAAACACTTTGATTCAAACTTTTTAGATATAATTCTTTATTAACTTTTTAAGAGACTTAACTTGTTAACTTAATAACTTGAGCTTGATATTAAACTAATATTCAACAACTATTCAATTGAATCAACTACTGACTGCAGGTTGTGCAGTACTCGATATTTATACCCATTTGTGGTGAAATGGCTATTGCAATGACCATGACAATGGCTTGCATTAACCTTGGAAGTTTTGTCTTTTTGGCAAAACAAACCTTGAAATAGGATGCGATCATCCTCTTATAATCTATTTGATTTGTGCACATTGAGATGCACACTTGTGTCAACAACGGATTTTAATTAAAAGCTGACCTTGATCGTATTGATCTTATTTCATTGCCAGAAAGATCTTGCAATAGATATGCATTGGAGATGCACACTTGTATCAAGAAAAGAATTCAAAAATAATAACCTTGATTGCTTCGATTCATTTATAAATCATCTTTAAAGTTTTCATTCTTTTCTCTACGTTTCGTTGGGGTTTTTCCAACTTCTTCAGGGGAGATTAGTTTTTATTGACTGAAATTTAAATTTAATTTTTTTTACAATATGTCAGTATGTACGTTAATTACATACAAGAACTGTCAAATGAGTTTCCAAATTTCATAATTTCTCAATATATTATATCGATGCGATAGTTACAGAATATGGATACAGTAAACAATTTTTGTTTTTATTTGTTTTAACTATTCCTAATGGGTTTTCCTGATCGTTATAACCAGCTACTTAGAAAAATTACATTTCATCAATAAAATAAACAAATCCATTTTTTACAACGAATTAAATTAAATTAAATTAAACATTTTCTCCCAACCATACTAATATTGAGCTAATTAATAAAGTTTTATCAATCTCTAACATTAATATATAAAAATGTAATTTTAATTACTTGTTAATAAGATATAATAATAATAAATAAAAATTTTATTCGCACAAAATTCTTTAAATTATTGTAGCATTTGTGTTTTAAATCAAATAAAATCATATAATGTAGGTAATATTGATTTGGAAATCTTTCCTAATCGAAAAGATATATATGCTTGCGTTCGGGAACTGTTTGCTTGGAATATTTTGTGCTGATATTTGAATACAAATATCATTGGAAGCCAAAAGTATGATTTAAGAAAAAAATCGGGGGGGGGGATCAAACCCGATGATCCCCCCTCTGGCTACGACCTTGAACACATCCCCTCCTCTAGTTAAATTTGTCATCTGTTTGCATCTGTCTTTCCAAAAAACGCAATATTGTTTATTATTAAATAATTCTGATTTATGATGATCATTAGTAAGCCAGGTCTCAGTTGACTTGTCTTTTTTTTTTTTTTTTTTTTTTTTTTTTTTTTTTTTTTTTTTTTTTTTTTTTTTACACTATCAGATCTTATTCAAATGGAGCTTAAAGCAAGCATCAGCAGATGAAAGAAGATTTGCCGACACATAAAATGTCTCCCACTGGCTCATCACTTAGTGCAGGTGTTAGTTGTTAGTAGGCACAATGCAACAAAAACAAAAACACTTCCACATAAAAAGATGAAAACATATAAAGACAAAATTAAACAAAATTACACAGAAACATTTAGGATCGTGGAGCACTGGTTCTGAAGATAGTTTTTAAATTACTTTTATTTAAATTAAAATCCAACACACCATTTTTCAAGTTATATAACTTACTCATCCGCGTGAGAGGCTCATGCATGCCATAATTGGTTCTGTGATGTTCAATATTAAAAAGCTCAGAACTTCGAAGGTGGTACGACCGTCCGCGGTAGTTAAAACCAATTAAGGCTAACAGATCCGATGAATCAATTTGTCCAGAGATAAGTCTTAGTACGCAATCCACCAGTGTACTGGTAGTACAACAAAAATTGGTTATTTGTCGATAGTTAGGGGGTACATGTGGGACGAAAGATTATGTTGTTGGTAGAACTGCAAACGGAGTTTCGTTTTTTTGGCGGGAGATGATTTTTTGATTTGGACTAAGGAAGGCCATATCCAAACTTAGATAAATGGAGTGATTTATAACTGGATATCGAATTAAGAAAAGTAGAATTATTCGAGCCGAAAGATTTTCTTACATTATTAGATTTAAATTGCACTGTTTTATTAGTAGTGTTAATAATGTCATTAGTTTTATTGTTTGGCAAATCATTATTATTGGATAGTGTAACACTCGAGGTACCAGAAAAAGGTGTGGGAGACAATGATTCATTAGTCACAATGGAGTGATGATGTTGCGGTGGCAATGTTAAAGTTATTGGCTGTGAATCGAGCAAATTATTATCTGATGGATCTGTCTGAATGTTGTAGTTATTTTTAGGTTGCAAAACTTTTTTTACTGAAGATATCACATTATTTACTTCAGAAAGGTCATTTTTTAAACTGAGGACCATATTAGATAGTTCAGTGAACTTAAACATAAGATTAGCGAAAGATGGAGCTGAACAAGAGTCACAATTCCAAGACATGTTAGGATTGGATAAACTTTGAAAGTCAATGTCATTTAATTCAATACATTGCTTGTGATATGATAAGCCACAAAAAAACCACAATTAACACGCGAGTGAGATCGTCGAATGGGTTCATGGCATTTAGCACAGTTAGCAGGCATGATTATTAGAATTTTAGAAGAGAGTAACGAGAGCGTAAATAGAATGCGATTGAACACTTTGAAAATGCAGTTTCACATGTAAAGTGAAATAAGTCCAACTGTTGAAAACTGGCCTTATTTCTTCCTGGAACTGCTATGAGTAGGTCATAAGCTCTTGTGGCAAGTTACCAAATGGGGCTTACGGAAATATCCCCAAAATAAAATATCCCCCCAAACGCAACATGAAAAAACGCCCAAATTAGGGTATAATTTCATTGCGAAATATCACCATGATCGCGATGATGAAATCCCAAATAAGTCCCCAAATAGCGAAGCTGTAAAAGAATAAAATAAATTGCGATTGTATTCACGTGAAGTCTGAATTCAATTTAATATAAATGAATTAAAATCACTGAATTAAATTAATTCAAAATGATTTCAGAACCAAGCATGTTTAAATCCCATTCATTTTAAATTCAGTGACTTAAATCACTGAATTACGATCTTGTTTTCAAAATTCAATGCTCTAGAGCCTGAATGATTTTCAGGGAAAAACAGAAAACCGGATGCTCAAATGTCTTTGTTTGATATAGCTAAAGCAAGGCACTGTAGGTATTACCGTTATTTGTAATTTTTTTTTTTTTGATAATTTAAAAAAAAAAATGTCCTTTTGTATGTTTGCATATGGTGAACAATAAGTTAAAAATTTTGTTAGGTTATCGAAACTATTTAAGAATTTACACAAATTTTGTATCAGATACTAGGTATTTTTCCAGTGATTCGGTCACACAAACTTGCTCTTGAAGCAACAAGCGAAATGAAAAAATAAGAAAATCATATCTATGCTGCTGGCCTTAGCACCTACAGCATTGGGGATATCCTTCACACATCGTAACTAGGGTATTTTAGGTGGCCTACAGATGGGTTTTTGGAAGACATAGAATTCTAGGTCCAAAAATAACAGTATCTGCGATATAACTGTTTTAAATATTTTGAATTGATTTGTAAATTCAATATTTAGAAATTTGATGGGTTGATAATTTTTTTAAATTTTAGAATTTATGTGTAAATAATTGGGCTCTTGAAATCTGCATGCTCAATTTTTATAAAGTTCTTTGAAAAATCAATGTTTTTAATAACTGTATGTATAGTTTTTGTAAACAAAAATAGTAATATTTATTTCAATTTATCAAAATTTAAGGCGTACCATGATTTTATAGGATAACTCTGGAGTTTTCAGAAATACATTTTCAAATGTATCTTGTTTTTATTAGTTAAACTTTTTTTTCATAATTTAGTAGATTATAAATTTATAGTTTGTTTTCAGTAAGTCACTAATTAAAATTGACAAACTAAATTTTTATTTATTTTAGTTTCTGGCCACCAACACAGCCATGGGTGTTATTCTGAGTCACATTCCCATTCGCATTCGCATTCTCATATGTCAGATCCTGGAAAGCGAAACGACGACAACAGGCAAGGCTTAAGTTTGGAAAAACAGTTGCAAATCCTACGAGAAGCTTCATCTAGTCTTAAGCAGATTTTGAACAAAAATTGATTCAAATAAAACTATGCCTTGAACAATAATATACTTAAATTCCATTTTCAGGTTTATTTTAATGTTATTTATACAACGTGTATATACAAATTAATGTTATGTAAATAAATTTTAATTATTAATAAGTAAATGAATAATTAATACTTTTTTATGTTTAAATTGCTAATTAAGATAGTCCAAATGTTTTACTTCTTTTCCTTATGTATTTTTATTTATTTATTCAAGTGTGATAAAAAAAAAACTCAAACAACTGAGTATGCAGCATAGTTAGCAATTCAGCAAAGAGTTTGACCCTTCCGTATTCGCATATAATTATCTTCACCCCACTGATCACCCCACCAGTTTTTTTTTAAATCCAATAATCTGGGGCGTATCCCACGACAAGCATAGCATGGTTAACGGAGTTAACTGAGCAGCTTTCATCGTCATATATTCCGTCACTGTAGAATACATAAGTAAGTAATGATTGTATTAAAAACTCTATTAGTATTTATAAGGAAATTCTGGGAAATAACTGCTGGGTTATCTTATAATCCCTCTTTAGTAGAAATAAACTCTATAATGAGATTATGGAGCTGTGCCAACTTAAGTGTGACACAAGTGAATACAAAATTATAAATACAAACAAAAATACAAACAATGCAAAAGAATGCAAAGAAATGCAAAAGAATGCATACGGTTTCAAATGATTGATTGATTGCTGTAAAATAAATTGGGAAAAATTATTGCAATATTTTTTATGTCAAATAAATGCTGGTTACGAATTTTGAAGTTGAACTCTCAATGAGAGGTCATTCAATTGACTTTTCATTCATATTATTATTGAAGTTATTAAGTTCACATTCACATTCGATTACATTCTTTTACATTCCGGAATAAATGAAACTAAATTAAAATAAGTTTGAAGTTGAGCATTAATATGCTCTACGACCACTTTAAACTATTTTTTGAGTCCGTTGGGTCTTACACTATATATCAAACACGTAAAATCTGGTTATTGGAACGATATTAAACTAATGCTAAAGTAAATAAGATATTGAAGAAAATGAAGAACAAGAAGGCTTCATGACATAAAAGTGTTCAACTGGTTTTTCTTAAAAATGCAACGGAAAGCTAATTTTGACATTAACATGTGGCAACACTTATTGTGATCTGCTAAGGCTGCGTTATTTTTACCTCTTGCAATTTTTAATGTTTATAAAAGTAATTCTATAAATTTAATTTTAATTATAATAAAGTGTTTAAATCACCATCTTTGCTTTGATTTAACAAAATTGTTGTTTTTAATACTATTTTTATACAAAATCTTAAAATAAAAATAAACGAAAATTAATTCATTGAATTTTTGATCAAAAACAACAACAATAACAACAATAACTTAAAGGTGCTACCACCAATTTTTAACGAATCTTATTATTCGTTTTACGAATTTTTATTAATTAATTAATTAATTCATTAATCGTTGACATATTGAGTGGTTCCTGGAATTAAGTTTGAACAGTCCATCTCTTTTCTTTCATACCGCTAAAGCTTTAAAAAGATGTTCTATCTCGTTTTTTCTTGGTGAGCGCAAATATTATTCGTTTTTTTTGTCCTGCCAAATTCAAAAGCATCACAGAACCTTCACACGAAACATATTTATCTTATATTATTTATAAGGAAGTTTAGTATATAATACATACCTAGTCAGATCATAAACAGATTGTTTTCAACACTCACATCCACAATAAATTGTTTTGGAAGTTCTATCTACAATTTACTCTGTCTCATCTTTTCGTGGTAAGTACAATATTAGTAGTCTTCTGCCTTTCGAAAAACCAATATCGCATGAATCAAGTTATTTTTGCTCTTACAATACAACACATACACCGAAGCCGGCTAATTCACTGTGCACAATTCACTGATTGGACAAATCACTGTGCACAATTCACTGTGGATCACAATTCACTGTGGAACACAATTCACTGTGGTCTATTTTTTCGAACACAGCTAATTCACTTTGCATTTTACAAAATTTGCATTTATGTAAAATTACATCTCAAAACAAAAAAAAAATAATTTATAGGGCACTGACAGCTCCGGAGAACCACGGCCTAGTGACTTACAATTCTCAACCTATCCTTTTGTGTGCGTTGTTAGTTCTACGGGATTTAACCTACAATTTAACGTCGAATCCGAACGGCTAAGGTGAGAAGAACTTTTCATGACAATGGTACTCTGGAGGATTTGTCACTTCCTCGCAAGAGGCAGTGCCCCTGAAAAAAACATAAGATTTTATCGAAGTTGGAAGCTGGGCTTAAACCCAGACCTCCGGCGTGATGGTCCAAAACACTAACCACTACGCCACGGGACTTAACATCTCAAATAGATGATATTTTTTTATTTTCTTACATCTCAAATAGATATATGAAACTTTAAGAAACTAATGAAAAATTTAATCAATATTTATATCTTTTCTAACATTTTACCATGATTAAATTCTATCTATATTGATAGAATTTAAACATGGTAATCGGAACCGAAATCTTTTTATTATCTTTTTTTCTATGAAAGTAATGATTCAAGAAACAATATAGAATAATGTTCAATTAAATAATCTAAAAGAATGGCATGAGGGCCAGTTCACTGTGATGGACAATTCACTGTGTGCATTTCACTTTGGTGCACTACTAGCGCGCGCGAATAATGCACCACAGTGAAATGTACACAGTGAATTTTCCATCACAGTGAATCTCCTCACAGTGAATTGTGCACAGAGTAAACTGTGTTTTTTTTTGTGGAAATTATATCCATAAACTATGTGCTAGAGTTTCGGGTGATACACAAAAAGAAATTCTAAAAGGAAATTCTAACATCCTTTATCGTTGCTCCGAGTGTGCCAATTACAAACAAATTGATTCATTTGTTCACAAAAGTAAATGGACTTGTTTCTGTTGTTGCTTTGTCGGTAAGAAAATGGGGTTTGTCGTTTCTCTTCATGCTGATGTACGGAATCTTATTAATGATGTTGCTGTGCAAAAATAAAATGAAAACCAAAAAGCTTGTTTTAACGATGGTGAAGATCATAATTCTATATGTAGTAATGACAAAGCCGCTAGGGTTACGTATACATCTACATCTTCTAACCCTAACCCTAATCTATTGCACAAGCCACTTGAGACCGAAGCAATGACGACACTTAAATTTTAATAGCATTCTCAGAAATATGAGATAATAATACATTGGTCCAAATCCAATAGCATTTTTGAATATAAAGATTGGGCAATCTTCAATGCTATAAACAACCACCACTTCACATCGAAGAGCAAAAGTAAATCAATCTGCTAAAGAAAACATTGGACGATCTTCGATGCGGCCAACAATCATCGGACAGCATCACCAGATAAGTCTCAGTTGCAGTGATCATCAGACACACATTACACACAGACTTTCGTCTGTTCTGTTCTTGTATTTTATTTTATTTTATAAATAAAGTTTATATTTGTTTTTTAAAAACTCTTCGACTCATTTTAAAAAGTTATTTGGCGCAGTCGGTAGGATGTCATCTATAAACGAATATTATAGTGACATATGAGATCCAGTGATACGAACGCAATTCGCGATTGTAAAATTTTTCAAATAAATTTAAATTAAACGAATATTAATTTTAAATAGTTTGAAAAAAAAAATCGTTTGTGAAAAATATAGCATCTCACATTCATATATAAATGTTTCTGGCGAAATCTCGTAGAGAGAATATTTAGCAAATGAACAGTGAAGAGAAACAATTAAAAAAAGACAGCTTAAACAGAAAGTTAAATAAACATCGCAACAGTGATACCGGAAGTGAAAGTGAACCAGACGAACAAAAAACAATTATAATGACGGAAACTGCACACGTATTAAACGATGTTCAGAAGGAGGAACAACGCTACCTTCTTCGTGAAATGGAGAAAATAAATCCATTCAGAGGATCAAAAGATTGCAATCTGGCACTGTTTATATCAACAGTGGAGTACTTTCTAAACCAAGTCTTGCTGCAGGACAATCAGATAAAGGCTACATAAAGGTAAGGGCAACTAACAGCTTACCACATTTATCGTCGTGGAAGGACATTAAGGTAAACTTAATAAGATTATTTTCAATAAAAGAAACTTATATTTAGTTATCTCAAGAAATTGGTTGTATTGTAGAATCTAACACTTTTGAATTGTATAAAAAAATATAATTTTTATTATAAAAATTGCAAACTAAAACCCAATTAGAACCAAATTTAATTTACACACAGGCAAATAATGAAGTTCTGGTATTTGAAACATTTAAACATAATTTAAACCCTTCACAAAAAGCTATAGTTATCGCCTATAATTGTAAAAATATGGTTGAAGCTTATAAAATCTTAGAAGCCAATGATATGATTCGTGTAAGAAATCAAAATGAACCAAACAAGGGCTTTAGTATGAAACACCATCAGAATAATTCTCCTAGACAAAATCAGGGACATCAAAATTATAACTAAAATAAATTTAATCAAAATAATAATAATAATATAATATATACTGCTTTATAAAATTTACAGAGAAAACTCCCTGTGAATTATATTATTCTAAAGAACTTTGATTAAAGTTAGACATTAGAAATTATGATGTTATGCTCGTGGCCAAGCGAAGTTATAAGAATGAACAAATAAAAACAATAAGAAGACTAAAAATAGTCGAATTAAAATTTATTTAGTGGATTATTTATAAATGAAATTCAATATTAAAGGTTTTGTGGCCTTTACTCCAAAAGCATTGCGTTTCGCCCTAGTTTGATGGTGGGCTCATCAGCTAGATGACATCAAACCCAATCTAGTACGCAATAATTGTCGATGATTACCGACTGCTTTATAAAATTTACAGAGAAAACTCCCTGTGAATTATATTATTCTAAAGAACTTTGATTAAAGTTAGACATTAGAAATTATGATATTATGCTCGTGGCCAAGCGAAGTTATAAGAATGAAAAAATAAAAACAATAAGAAGACTAAAAATAGTCGAATTAAAATTTATTTAGTGGAGTATTTATGAATGAAATTCAATATTAAAGGTTTTGTGGCCTTTGCTCCAAAAGCATTGCGTTTCGCCCTAGTTTGATGGTGGGCTCATCAGCTAGATGACATCAAACCCAATCTAGTACGCAATAATTGTCGATGATTACCGACTGCTTTATAAAATTTACAGAGAAAACTCCCTGTGAATTATATTATTCTAAAGAACTTTGATTAAAGTTAGACATTAGAAATTATGATGTTATGCTCGTGGCCAAGCGAAGTTATAAGAATGAAAAAATAAAAACAATAAGAAGACTAAAAATAGTCGAATTAAAATTTATTTAGTGGAGTATTTATGAATGAAATTCAATATTAAAGGTTTTGTGGCCTTTACTCCAAAAGCATTGCGTTTCGCCCTAGTTTGATGGTGGGCTCATCAGCTAGATGACATCAAACCCAATCTAGTACGCAATAATTGTCGATGATTACCGACTGCTTTATAAAATTTACAGAGAAAACTCCCTGTGAATTATATTATTCTAAAGAACTTTGATTAAAGTTAGACATTAGAAATTATGATGTTATGCTCGTGGCCAAGCGAAGTTATAAGAATGAACAAATAAAAACAATAAGAAGACTAAAAATAGTCGAATTAAAATTTATTTAGTGGAGTATTTATGAATGAAATTCAATATTAAAGGTTTTGTGGCCTTTACTCCAAAAGCATTGCGTTTCGCACTAGTTTGATGGTGGGCTCATCAGCTAGATGACATCAAACACAATCTAGTACGCAATAATTGTCGATGATTACCGACTGCTTTATAAAATTTACAGAGAAAACTCCCTGTGAATTATATTATTCTAAAGAACTTTGATTAAAGTTAGACATTAGAAATTATGATGTTATGCTCGTGGCTAAGCGAAGTTATAAGAATGAACAAATAAAAACAATAAGAAGACTAAAAATAGTCGAATTAAAATTTATTTAGTGGAGTATTTATGAATGAAATTCAATATTAAAGGTTTTGTGGCCTTTACTCCAAAAGCATTGCGTTTCGCCCTAGTTTGATGGTGGGCTCATCAGCTAGATGACATCAAACCCAATCTAGTACGCAATAATTGTCGATGATTACCGACTGCTTTATAAAATTTACAGAGAAAACTCCCTGTGAATTATATTATTCTAAAGAACTTTGATTAAAGTTAGACATTAGAAATTATGATGTTATGCTCGTGGCCAAGCGAAGTTATAAGAATGAACAAATAAAAACAATAAGAAGACTAAAAGTAGTCGAATTAAAATTTATTTAGTGGAGTATTTATGAATGAAATTCAATATTAAAGGTTTTGTGGCCTTTACTCCAAAAGCATTGCGTTTCGCCCTAGTTTGATGGTGGGCTCATCAGCTAGATGACATCAAACCCAATCTAGTACGCAATAATTGTCGATGATTACCGACTGCTTTATAAAATTTACAGAGAAAACTCCCAGTTAATTATATTATTCTAAAGAACTTTGATTAAAGTTAGACATTAGAAATTATGATGTTATGCTCGTGGCCAAGCGAAGTTATAAGAATGAACAAATAAAAACAATAAGAAGACTAAAAATAGTCGAATTAAAATTTATTTAGTGGAGTATTTATGAATGAAATTCAATATTAAAGGTTTTGTGGCCTTTACTCCAAAAGCATTGCGTTTCGCCCTAGTTTGATGGTGGGCTCATCAGCTAGATGACATCAAACCCAATCTAGTACGCAATAATTGTCGATGATTACCGACTGCTTTATAAAATTTACAGAGAAAACTCCCTGTGAATTATATTATTCTAAAGAACTTTGATTAAAGTTAGACATTAGAAATTATGATGTTATGCTCGTGGCCAAGCGAAGTTATAAGAATGAACAAATAAAAACAATAAGAAGACTAAAAATAGTCGAATTAAAATTTATTTAGTGGAGTATTTATGAATGAAATTCAATATTAAAGGTTTAGTGGCCTTTACTCCAAAAGCATTGCGTTTCGCCCTAGTTTGATGGTGGGCTCATCAGCTAGATGACATCAAACCCAATCTAGTACGCAATAATTGTCGATGATTACCGACTGCTTTATAAAATTTACAGAGAAAACTCCCTGTGAATTATATTATTCTAAAGAACTTTGATTAAAGTTAGACATTAGAAATTATGATGTTATGCTCGTGGCCAAGCGAAGTTATAAGAATGAACAAATAAAAACAATAAGAAGACTAAAAATAGTCGAATTAAAATTTATTTAGTGGAGTATTTATGAATGAAATTCAATATTAAAGGTTTTGTGGCCTTTACTCCAAAAGCATTGCGTTTCGCCCTAGTTTGATGGTGGGCTCATCAGCTAGATGACATCAAACCCAATCTAGTACGCAATAATTGTCGATGATTACCGACTGCTTTATAAAATTTACAGAGAAAACTCCCTGTGAATTATATTATTCTAAAGAACTTTGATTAAAGTTAGACATTAGAAATTATGATGTTATGCTCGTGGCCAAGCGAAGTTATAAGAATGAACAAATAAAAACAATAAGAAGACTAAAAATAGTCGAATTAAAATTTATTTAGTGGAGTATTTATGAATGAAATTCAATATTAAAGGTTTTGTGGCCTTTACTCCAAAAGCATTGCGTTTCGCCCTAGTTTGATGGTGGGCTCATCAGCTAGATGACATCAAACCCAATCTAGTACGCAATAATTGTCGATGATTACCGACTGCTTTATAAAATTTACAGAGAAAACTCCCTGTGAATTATATTATTCTAAAGAACTTTGATTAAAGTTAGACATTAGAAATTATGATGTTATGCTCGTGGCCAAGCGAAGTTATAAGAATGAACAAATAAAAACAATAAGAAGACTAAAAATAGTCGAATTAAAATTTATTTAGTGGAGTATTTATGAATGAAATTCAATATTAAAGGTTTTGTGGCCTTTACTCCAAAAGCATTGCGTTTCGCCCTAGTTTGATGGTGGGCTCATCAGCTAGATGACATCAAACCCAATCTAGTCGGCAAATAATTGTCGATGATTACCGACTGCTTTATAAAATTTACAGAGAAAACTCCCTGTGAATTATATTATTCTAAAGAACTTTGATTAAAGTTAGACATTAGAAATTATGATGTTATGCTCGTGGCCAAGCGAAGTTATAAGAATGAAAAAATAAAAACAATAAGAAGACTAAAAATAGTCGAATTAAAATTTATTTAGTGGAGTATTTATGAATGAAATTCAATATTAAAGGTTTTGTGGCCTTTACTCCAAAAGCATTGCGTTTCGCCCTAGTTTGATGGTGGGCTCATCAGCTAGATGACATCAAACCCAATCTAGTACGCAATAATTGTCGATGATTACCGACTGCTTTATAAAATTTACAGAGAAAACTCCCTGTGAATTATATTATTCTAAAGAACTTTGATTAAAGTTAGACATTAGAAATTATGATGTTATGCTCGTGGCCAAGCGAAGTTATAAGAATGAACAAATAAAAACAATAAGAAGACTAAAAATAGTCGAATTAAAATTTATTTAGTGGAGTATTTATGAATGAAATTCAATATTAAAGGTTTTGTGGCCTTTACTCCAAAAGCATTGCGTTTCGCCCTAGTTTGATGGTGGGCTCATCAGCTAGATGACATCAAACCCAATCTAGTACGCAATAATTGTCGATGATTACCGACTGCTTTATAAAATTTACAGAGAAAACTCCCTATGAATTATATTATTCTAAAGAACTTTGATTAAAGTTAGACATTAGAAATTATGATGTTATGCTCATGGCCAAGCGAAGTTATAAGAATGAACAAATAAAAACAACAAGAAGACTAAAAATAGTCGAATTAAAATTTATTTAGTGGAGTATTTATGAATGAAATTCAATATTAAAGGTTTTGTGGCCTTTACTCCAAAAGCATTGCGTTTCGCCCTAGTTTGATGGTGGGCTCATCAGCTAGATGACATCAAACCCAATCTAGTACGCAATAATTGTCGATGATTACCGACTGCTTTATAAAATTTACAGAGAAAACTCCCTGTGAATTATATTATTCTAAAGAACTTTGATTAAAGTTAGACATTAGAAATTATGATGTTATGCTCGTGGCCAAGCGAAGTTATAAGAATGAACAAATAAAAACAATAAGAAGACTAAAAATAGTCGAATCAAAATTTATTTAGTGGAGTATTTATGAATGAAATTCAATATTAAAGGTTTTGTGGCCTTTACTCCAAAAGCATTGCGTTTCGCCCTAGTTTGATGGTGGGCTCATCAGCTAGATGACATCAAACCCAATCTAGTAAGCAATAATTGTCGATGATTACCGACTACTTAGCCCACCATCAAACTAGGGCGAAACGTAATGCTTTTGGAGTAAAGGCCACAAAACCTTTAATATTGAATTTCATTCATAAATACTCCACTAAATACATTTTAATTCGACTATTTTTAGTCTTCTTATTGTTTTTATTTGTTCATTCTTATAACTTCGCTTGGCCACGAGCATAACATCATAATTTCTAATGTCTAACTTTAATCAAAGTTCTTTAGAATAATATATTTCACAGGGAGTTTTCTCTGAAAATTTTATAAAGCAGTCGGTAATCATCGACAATTATTGCGTACTAGATTGGGTTTGATGTCATCTAGCTGATGAGCTCACCATCAAACTAGGGCGAAACGCAATGCTTTTGGAGTAAAGGCCACAAAACCTTTAATATTGAATTTCATTCATAAATACTCCACTAAATAAATTTTAATTCGACTATTTTTAGTCTTCTTATTGTTTTTATTTGTTCATTCTTATAACTTCGCTTGGCCACGAGCATAACATCATAATTTCTAATGTCTAACTTTAATCAAAGTTCTTTAGAATAATATAATTCATAGGGAGTTTTCTCTGTAAATTTTATAAAGCAGTCGGTAATCATCGACAATTATTGCGTACTAGATTGGGTTTGATGTCATCTAGCTGATGAGCCCACCATCAAACTAGGGCGAAACGCAATGCTTTTGGAGTAAAGGCCACAAAACCTTTAATATTGAATTTCATTCACAAATACTCCACTAAATAAATTTTAATTCGACTATTTTTAGTCTTCTTATTGTTTTTATTTGTTCATTCTTATAACTTCGCTTGGCCACGAGCATAACATCATAATTTCTAATGTCTAACTTTAATCAAAGTTCTTTAGAATAATATAATTCACAGGGAGTTTTCTCTGTAAATTTTATAAAGCAGTCGGTAATCATCGACAATTATTGCGTACTAGATTGGGTTTGATGTCATCTAGCTGATGAGCCCACCATCAAACTAGGGCGAAACGCAATGCTTTTGGAGTAAAGGCCACAAAACCTTTAATATTGAATTTCATTCATAAATACTCCACTAAATAAATTTTAATTCGACTATTTTTAGTCTTCTTATTGTTTTTATTTGTTCATTCTTATAACTTCGCTTGGCCACGAGCATAACATCATAATTTCTAATGTCTAACTTTAATCAAAGTTCTTTAGAATAATATAATTCACAGGGAGTTTTCTCTGTAAATTTTATAAAGCAGTCGGTAATCATCGACAATTATTGCGTACTAGATTGGGTTTGATGTCATCTAGCTGATGAGCCCACCATCAAACTAGGGCGAAACGCAATGCTTTTGGAGTAAAGGCCACAAAACCTTTAATATTGAATTTCATTCATAAATACTATACTAAATAAATTTTAATTCGACTATTTTTAGTCTTCTTATTGTTTTTATTTGTTCATTCTTATAACTTCGCTTGGCCACGAGCATAACATCATAATTTCTAATGTCTAACTTTAATCAAAATTCTTTAGAATAATATATTTCACAGGGAGTTTTCTCTGTAAATTTTATAAAGCAGTCGGTAATCATCGACAATTATTGCGTACTAGATTGGGTTTGATGTCATCTAGCTGATGAGCTCACCATCAAACTAGGGCGAAACGCAATGCTTTTGGAGTAAAGGCCACAAAACCTTTAATATTGAATTTCATTCATAAATACTCCACTAAATAAATTTTAATTCGACTATTTCTAGTCTTCTTATTGTTTTTATTTGTTCATTCTTATAACTTCGCTTGGCCACGAGCATAACATCATAATTTCTAATGTCTAACTTTAATCAAAGTTCTTTAGAATAATATAATTCACAGGGAGTTTTCTCTGTAAATTTTATAAAGCAGTCGGTAATCATCGACAATTATTGCGTACTAGATTGGGTTTGATGTCATCTAGCTGATGAGCCCACCATCAAACTAGGGCGAAACGCAATGCTTTTGGAGTAAAGGCCACAAAACCTTTAATATTGAATTTCATTCATAAATACTCCACTAAATAAATTTTAATTCGACTATTTTTAGTCTTCTTATTGTTTTTATTTGTTCATTCTTATAACTTCGCTTGGCCACGAGCATAACATCATAATTTCTAATGTCTAACTTTAATCAAAGTTCTTTAGAATAATATAATTCACAGGGAGTTTTCTCTGTAAATTTTATAAAGCAGTCGGTAATCATCGACAATTATTGCGTACTAGATTGGGTTTGATGTCATCTAGCTGATGAGCCCACCATCAAACTAGGGCGAAACGCAATGCTTTTGGAGTAAAGGCCACAAAACTTTTAATATTGAATTTCATTCATAAATACTCCACTAAATAAATTTTAATTCGACTATTTTTAGTCTTCTTATTGTTTTTATTTGTTCATTCTTATAACTTCGCTTGGCCACGAGCATAACATCATAATTTCTAATGTCTAACTTTAATCAAAGTTCTTTAGAATAATATAATTCACAGGGAGTTTTCTCTGTAAATTTTATAAAGCAGTCGGTAATCATCGACAACTATTGCGTACTAGATTGGGTTTGATGTCATCTAGCTGATGAGCCCACCATCAAACTAGGGCGAAACGCAATGCTTTTGGAGTAAAGGCCACAAAACCTTTAATATTGAATTTCATTCATAAATACTCCACTAAATAAATTTTAATTCGACTATTTTTAGTCTTCTTATTGTTTTTATTTGTTCATTCTTATAACTTCGCTTGGCCACGAGCATAACATCATAATTTCTAATGTCTAACTTTAATCAAAGTTCTTTAGAATAATATAATTCACTGGGAGTTTTCTCTGTAAATTTTATAAAGCAGTCGGTAATCATCGACAATTATTGCGTACTAGATTGGGTTTGATGTCATCTAGCTGATGAGCCCACCATCAAACTAGGGCGAAACGCAATGCTTTTGGAGTAAAGGCCACAAAACATTTAATATTGAATTTCATTCATAAATACTCCACTAAATAAATTTTAATTCGACTATTTTTAGTCTTCTTATTGTTTTTATTTGTTCATTCTTATAACTTCGCTTGGCCAAGAGCATAACATCATAATTTCTAATGTCTAACTTTAATCAAAGTTCTTTAGAAAAATATAATTCACAGGGAGTTTTCTCTGTAAATTTTATAAAGCAGTCGGTAATCATCGACAACTATTGCGTACTAGATTGGGTTTGATGTCATCTAGCTGATGAGCTCACCATCAAACTAGGGCGAAACGCAATGCTTTTGGAGTAAAGGCCACAAAACCTTTAATATTGAATTTCATTCATAAATACTCCACTAAATAAATTTTAATTCGACTATTTTTAGTCTTCTTACTGTTTTTATTTGTTCATTCTTATAACTTCGCTTGGCCACGAGCATAACATCATAATTTCTAATGTCTAACTTTAATCAAAGTTCTTTAGAATAATATAATTCACTGGGAGTTTTCTCTGTAAATTTTATAAAGCAGTCGGTAATCATCGACAATTATTGCGTACACGATTGGGTTTGATGTCATCTAGCTGATGAGCCCACCATCAAACTAGGGCGAAACGCAATGCTTTTGGAGTAAAGGCCACAAAACCTTTAATATTGAATTTCATTCATAAATACTCCACTAAATAAATTTTAATTCGACTATTTTTAGTCTTCTTATTGTTTTTATTTTTTCATTCTTATAACTTCGCTTGGCCACGAGCATAACATCATAATTTCTAATGTCTAACTGTAATCAAAGTTCTTTAGAATAATATAATTCACAGGGAGTTTTCTCTGTAAATTTTATAAAGCAGTCGGTAATCATCGACAATTATTGCGTACTAGATTGGGTTTGATGTCATCTAGCTGATGAGCCCACCATCAAACTAGGGCGAAACGCAATGCTTTTGGAGTAAAGGCCACAAAACCTTTAATATTGAATTTCATTCATAAATACTCCACTAAATAAATTTTAATTCGACTATTTTTAGTCTTCTTATTGTTTTTATTTGTTCATTCTTATAACTTCGCTTGGCCACGAGCATAACATCATAATTTCTAATGTCTAACTTTAATCAAAGTTCTTTAGAATAATATAATTCACAGGGAGTTTTCTCTGTAAATTTTATAAAGCAGTCGGTAATCATCGACAATTATTGCGTACTCGATTGGGTTTGATGTCATCTAGCTGATGAGCCCACCATCAAACTAGGGCGAAACGCAATGCTTTTGGAGTAAAGGCCACAAAACCTTTAAGAATAGAATTCCTTTTGTTTCTCTCCCAGTCAAAGAAAAAGAATATATCAATGGAAATGATCAATGTCCTTTTCAATATGACGAAATTCATGTGTTAGAAGATAACTCAATGAAAATGAGCAAACTTTTACACAAAGATTTGAATGAAGAAGAAAAGAATATACTAAGAGAATTTTTAAATAAAAAAAAGATTTATTCTACAAGGATGGAGAATTGTTAAGTTCCACAACTCAAACGGTTCATTCCATAAGGACAAAGACAGATAATTTTCAGATCCTATTTTCACAAAAATTTATCGATATCCATAAGTCCATGAGCAAGAGATAGCTAAACAAATTAAAGAAATGCTCAGTAATGTTTGGATAGTTCCAAAGAAACTAGAAAACTCGGTAACTATGAAGTGGCGTATGGTAATTGATTACCGTAAGTTAAATGAGGAAACTATTGAATATAAGTATCCATTGCCAAACATTGAAGATGTCTTGGATAAGTTAATATTTTACGACACTAGATCTGGCAAAAGGATTTCACCAGATTAGAGTCAACGAAAAAGACATAGAAAAAACTGCATGAAGTGTTCCACAAGGACGTTTTGAATTCCTTAGAATGCCTTTTGGCTTAAAAAATGCTCCTTCTAGTTTTCAATGCATGATAAACGAGATATTGGGAGATCTCATTAATAAAATCTGTGTCGTATACATGGATGACATATTGATTTTTTCAACTTCTCTGATAGAGCACATAACAAACCTGAATAAAAAGCTAAGAGAATTCAACTTAAAAATTCAAATTGACAAATGTGACTTTCTTGTGAAAGAAACGAAGTTTCTTGGACACACGATTACAGACAAGGGAGTTTTACCCAATCAAGATAAAATTATAGCAATACAAAAGATTAACGTTCCGACAACCGTAAAAGAAATAAAATAATTCCTTGGTCTTACTGGTTACTATAGGAAATTTATAATAGATTATGCCCAACCAATGACAAGATATTTAAAGAAAGGAACCTAAATCGATACTAAGAATACCGAATACATGAAATCATTTGAAACACTAAAAAAATTAATTGTTTCACCTCCAGTCCTAGCTTATCCAGATTTCAAAAAACTTCCGAGCTAACAACAGATGCATCTAATTATGCTATAGGAGCGGTCTTAGCTCAAGATAAACATCCTGTTACATTCATAAGTAGAACTCTAAACGACCACGAGAGAAACTACTCTACTACAGAGAAAGAACTATTAGCAATAGTTTGATCAATCAAGTATTTAAGACCTTATCTCTACGGAAGAAAATTTCAGTTAAAATCTGATCACCAACCTTTAAAACTTTTGAAAACAAAGATTATAGGTAAAGACATATCGGGAAGGTTACAGCGATGGATTCTATCACTTGGTGAATATAACTTCGATATAGAGTACCTTAAAGGATGTCAAAATACAGTGGCAGATTACCTCAGTAGGTAAATAAAAGACACTGGAGAAATTAATCAATTGGATGATTCTAGCCTAGAAGAAACTCTCCACTCAAAAGATGAAGAACAGTTAAATCACTTGTTATACGTTATACGTAAATTCTCGATTTAAAAATAAACACGACCGTTCACTTTTACTTTCCACTTCAGACTCACCAGTCAACCTCTTTAATCCAAACTCACTTGGGTCATCCACTGCCAAATGCACACTTTGCACTTCCTGGTTGTTTACCTCTTGTGCCAATTGCAAAGGTAAACCAACATTGCTGAGTATGTTTTTGCATAGGCCAGCAATATAGTTTCGACACAGTGCAATGGCTTGAGTAAGTTCAACGCAGGTTGAGCCAAGTGACCCAAATGCAGGGCACAACATTCCTCCCCCCTATGGGGAGGTTACGACTAAAAGAGTTGACTTGGTTTATCTTTCTTTATTTCTTTTGCATTAATTTATTATCATAAATGTATTTTTAACTTAATTTGTATATAATGTACTTTTCTTAAAAGAATTTATAACCATCATTTGGATTTTTATTTGTTTTTTTTTTTTAGAAAATCTTTTAATTAGATTAGAAAAATAATATACATACATAATATAAATTATGTAATATAAATTTGTAAATCATTTCATAGATGCCATAGTTCTTATAGAAATCAGAAAACTCATTTAACATTATATAGACATGTGTTTTATTATTTATATTTATTTCTTTAGTTCTATATTTAATTTGAAATTTACATAATTCCGAATGATATGTTAAAAAGTGCTACCAAATATATTGTTTTATACTTTTAAAAACATAACTTGCAAACTATCGTCAACGTTTTTTTGGATATTATTTTTTGTTATTTTATAATGGGTCGTGATATGAAATTATAAAGTTAGAAAAAAAACTGACATCGTAAGTTGAAACAAAAATATAGAGTTATTTTTAAAATAATTTAATTTCTATTTATATTCTAGCAACATTATTTTACCTTATTTTCCTTTTCGGATAAACGAAAAATTTAACTTTCTTTTTGTTTTTCTTTTTTTAAATACATTAATTATATTATATTTGATTATATTTCAGAGGAACAGACAATTATTGTTGTTTTTTTTTTTTGTGAAATGTATTAACAATAAGACCTTTTTTTAAATATGAATTAAGGGATTATACAGTTCTATGGATTATATTTATTAAATATTTCTACAATAATGGTGTTTTATTTTGATTCAAAGCAATCTTCTTAGAAAAAACATCTCTTCACTACATTATCATACCTCAATACATACTTTTTAGTTGTGTGTTGTTCCTGTTAGTTTTTCAAAATGTTACATAAATAAATAACTTACAATAGGTACACATTATTTGTCTTAAGTTCTAAATGTTTTGCTTGTAATATATGTATGTTATATTTTTTTTTTCATATAATAGGCATCATCCACCTACCCAGAACTTTAAACGCAAGCATACGTTATACCGCTACGTTCACAGGTTGGTACTTCTGGTGCATCTCTCTTCTTCTTGATGGGGGTCGGTCTCGTTTCTAATTCCACGCAAGGTGCTGCTACCTCAGTTAATTGTTGAATGTTGAGCACCTTGTTTTCCACTTTCCAGATCTTGTAAAGTATTGAGCCAATTACGAGTAGGGTGACGATAATAATAATCAGGCTCAAAAACGAATAACGATGGTTTAAAATTTCCCAGTTGTGTTCCTCTAGTTTCCTTCCTACTTCCATCACTTTCAAATTGATCTCTAATTCCTGGATAGAGCGCTTGTCGTCAAGAATGTTCCTGGCGATGTTTTCATGGTCACCCATTTTTATTGTCCAGGGTCTGAAAGTTGCCATGGATCTCAAGGAAAGGAAAGGTCTTCTCAGGGTTTCCAGAATATCCGAGTGATTAACAATAGGCTGCTTGTATACTGATTTTGTCGAAAAACTTCGCTGGTAGGCGATTTTAATTTCTTTGGTAGTAGCTTCGCATGGTCGTAACAGCTCGAATACTCCTGTGCCCTGTATGGGTGCTTGGTATCGTTCCCTCTTACATATGACATTCAAAACTATTTCATGTTTGAAACTGAAGAACCAATGGTTAGGTACTGACATCTTTAACAAAATACCTTCGTTTGCCGGAACTGCAACATATCTGCAGTGGGTGGATGACGCAACGGCATGTTGTAGCAGCTCTACCAGACAATGCTTTGCTCCAGACGTTAGTAAAGGCGAATTGAAACTGCAAATCCAGATTTCAGAATCCGTCTCGTTTCCTGACACGGGGATGCATTTTTCGAATTCCCCGTGGCTCATCAGTCCAAAGTAAGCGTGGTTCTCTGACTCAGCGATATATTCATAATGGCTATCTAACATCATGTCCCACGCCTCGTTGAAATCAGAGGGTACAGGATATATCCTTTGGAGTTCGTAACGAAGGTCTTCGGGTAACGGGATCGTCACTTTGATTAAGATGTTTTCCCCATCCAGGAAAACAGACGTTTTAGCAGCTTGATG
Organism: Baccha elongata; assembly: GCA_951217065.1. NCBI lineage: Eukaryota > Metazoa > Arthropoda > Insecta > Diptera > Syrphidae > Baccha > Baccha elongata. The sequence goes on from CATNUY010000313.1 coordinate 579,015, forward strand.
AAGGATAAAAGCATTTCCAAATGTCGCCCTCCCATTTGAGGCTATTTGCCGCAGAACTTCGATGATGTTGTTGGCGTTTAAAATGAAGGGGTGCAACCTGTTTTGGTATAGGTCATCCAGGATTGACAATTCGGTTGCCTGCCGGTGCTGCAGCTCTATTACTTTTGACATTAATAGAGAAACGATATCGGTTATGTCTGTTTTAACCTGCAGAAGGATGATTTCGCTCGTTAGGTTACTAAACGTATTTGCGATGGACTTGCTAAACGTTTTAAAACCAGTTGTAACGTTCTTCATTTCGTCCGCCAGCTCTTCTATAGGCTTACTTAGTCTTTCGTAGTTCGAAGAAATGACGGAAACTTCCTTTTGTAATAGATGGAAAGTGTCCTCATCGTCCCTTTTCAGGGTGTTAAGCTGACCATACACCTTGCGTGAATCCTCATTATCCATAGTACCAAATACCCACTTAGAAAATTGTCCAACGAAGTCTAGGGCTCTCTTATTCCGTTTTGATGTTTTTTGTCTCTCAAATACTTAAATCAACCGTTCCGCATTTTGTCTCAAAAGGGCAATATTTCGCTGCTGACTCTCGTGCTATTTGGCTGCAGAAGGCATGTAAACTTTCCGTAGTTAGTCCCTCGCATACAAATTTTAGCTTTTCCTCGCAGTTGTCGGATATCGCCAATACCGTCGAATAATCCAACGGCGTGAACTTCGTCAGGATCGTCCAAGTGTCCTTGTAGAATACAACAGTTCCAACACGTTCTAGCAAAATGGGTGAAGATTCATTAAGCTTCTCGATTCTGAACGGCAATAACGTTTTTTCGGATTCTGGGGTAGGGTTCGGTGATACATTTTTGATAGCGATTATATTAATTATAGATACTATAATTAGGTTACTTATAATATTAAATCTTTTCATTTTTGACAATTTTTTTTTATATATATGAAGGTTATTTTTTTTTATTATTCTTAAACTAGGTTTTAGCTCGATCTTCTGAAAAGGGAAACAAAATTATTAATTGAACATAAAAAACATATAAATGGGACTTAGGAACAACAAAAACGAATTCTTATTATAATTAAGGTTTTAAGCGGTTGTTATGTACCTTCCTGTTCGTTTTCTTGTTTATTTTTATTGTGGTAGTAACAGGGCTATCGATCGACACTATATCGTATGGTCCTATCCATTTTTCTGAGAATTTATTTTTCCTAACGGGGTTTTTAAGTAAAACACTTTGCCCGACATGGAATGACACACACTTGAGATGCTTGTCGTAATGCTTTTTAGCCATAATTTTTGCTCTTTTCAAATTCTCGTTAGCTATTTGGTGACTTTTGGTAAGCTGGTGTTTCAAAGAACAAGGATAATTGTCGCTTGCATATAGTGGAGCAGCCTTTTTTCAGATTCGTTGGCATTAAGAGGTGTCAACTTAGTTGCCGTATGAACTGTATTGTTATGCACGTGCATAGCTTGTCTAAGCCACTGATCCCAATGCTTTTCATCGTTAGCGACAAAAGACCTTAAATACTCAGGTAATGGCCGATGGCTCCTTTCTAGGGAACCATTAGACTGCGGGTGGTATGCTGTAGTGTGCATTTTCTTTATTCCAAGTAATTTGCAGGTTTTCGAAAATACTTTACAAGTAAAATTAGCACCATTGTCAGTTACAAGAACTTTTGGTATTCTATAACGCGTTACTATTTGTTCATAGAATACTTGAGCTACTGTGGACGCTTCGGCATCTGGCAGTGCAGCGCAATCCATAAACTTCGTCAGATCATCCTGAAAGGTAAGGATGTATCTATTCCCTGAATATGATGTGGGAAGACCACACACTATATCCATATATACCTTATCAGAAGGTAAAGATGGAGTGTCAGTAATTACCATGGGCATTTTAGTAGGAGGCGAGCTTTTATTTTTCTGGCAAGCTGGGCACCTCTTTACATAGTCTAATATCTGTATTTTCATACCTTTCCACCTGTATTGTTGTCTGATTCGTTGAAAGGTCCTTTCACCACCTTGATGACCTCCGAGTGCTGAGTTATGAAAATCCTTTAGCACGGTTTGGATTTCGTCTGAATTGGATAGAAGTTTCCAACGGCATGAACCCTTTTTAACCAAGTATGGTTTTACATATTCCGTGTCAGTGCTTTTGGAAATTTACATTTATCAGTGTTCAGTTTTAAGCGGTTAGTTCTAAGTTTATCAAAAACATTGAGCAACTTTTGGCTATGTTCTTTCAAGTTCTTTGAATAAATGACTTTGTCATCGAGGTACACAAAACAGTCGATACCATGGAGTCCCGTCAAGATATAGTTCATTATTCTTTCAAAAGTGGCTGGTGCTCCCGAAAGTCCGAAAGGCATCCGGTTAAATTCATAATGACCTAGACCTGTACTGAACGCTGTTTTTTGACGGTCCATTTTGTCTATTAGGACTTGGTGGTATCCATTGGCCAAATCAAGCGTGGTGAAATATATCCTATCTGGTCAAGAATATCTTCTATTCTTGGCAGAGGAAAAACATCTTTTATAGATACTTCGTTTAGTTTTCGAAAATCAACCACGACTCTCCATCTTTTTTGTCCATGAGCCCCTGCTTTTTTTGGAACGACCAAAAGAGGAGAATTCCAAGGCGATTTACTAGGAGAAATAACACCATCCTGAAGCATCTTCTGGACTTGGGAGTTAATTTCGTCTCTAGCAATTTGAGGTAACCTGTATTGCTTTTGATTTATTGGCCCTTGGTCCACTTTCACCGGTATTTTGTGTGAAAGAACATCTGTATGGCTTAACTTGTCACAATCCAAATGAAAAATATCGTTATACTGGATGCATATTTGTTCGATACAAGCTCTTTCCTCGTTATTGAGGTTGTTGCCAAGGTTTATAGCACTTAATAACTTGGCAATCCTTTTCTGAGGTTCTACCTCACTGAGCTTGTGGACTGACTTCATTGTATCAGTTAATATTTTAAATTGGTTGCTGTTCTTGAATTTAGGCACAAAATTGGGTTCTACGGTGTATGGCTCACTTGTACTGTTCAGAATCGGAACAACAACGTGACCATTTCTAACCGTAGCAATGGTATTTGCAAGATAAACTCCCGGTTTTAACTCCTGGGACTCTACTAATACCTCCCGCAGACCTGTTTTCAAGTGAAGTTTAACCAATTTTTGGGTTCGTGCTTGGATATTTATAATAGTATATTTATTTACCTGGGACCAATTCTTAAGAGCATTCAAAGATAATAGCGGTAAATACCGTCGGCAGGTATGTCTTTTGAATCACGTATCACGTGCAAATGTTGCCTTGACTTTAACATCTTTGGACAAAGGGAAAACTGTTGACAGGGTCCCTAATGTCGATATAACCCCTCCACATGCACCCCCTTATTCTTTGCTTTCATTTGTCTGAATCTGTTCGGTATGTGCGAGTGCTGTTCTTTTAATTAAACTGATGTCTGCACCAGTGTCGACCAGCATTGTTATGGAACCAAATTTTGTCTCGGTTAATGGCAGATTAACGAACACATCATGACTTTTTCTTTTACGCATATGCATAAGACTATGCCTTGTGGGGTTATTCTATTTAATTAAGCGACTCAGCTTCACAGTTATTACCTTGATAATATTTTTGGCCAATTTAGTGACTTTTAAACTAGTTTGCCCGATTATGTGAAGGTCAACAAAACTGAATTCTGACTTCAATGCGGATGCTAACATTTTTATTGTTGTTGCATATAATAAGCTAAAGAAGTTAAATATAATACCCATGTAAAAGACTGAAGAGTTTGTGCTTCGTATTATCTCTGCTCGAGTTGACTTATCCGAGGTTTGAAAGGCACAGTCTACTAATTTTGGCTGCGCCCTCTTGAGTTTCCCTGCTTTTTCTTATTAAAATAACGCTTGTAAGGACACTCCTCCTGTGAATGGCCAATTCGAGCGCACCAAAGACATTTAATTTGGTTCGAGGGGGTTTGCACGGCGAAGACTTTAGACTTTGGACACACATATAATGTGTGACTGTAAGATGCACACGCTTCACAATAAGGGGTGTTTTTTTTTTTTGAGGGCATTCTGCGTAAGTGTGATTTTGCTTACCACAGAACCCGCATTTAATGTTGAAGTCTTGCCGCATTCGCCTTTGTTGTTTACCCAGATGTAGGAAATCAACCTTACCTACTATATAATAATAACATTAGCATGTTAGTAGCAATTCAAAACCCTACCAATTTGAAAATTTTTCGTTTTAATCAATAATATTCAATCCATGTTATTCACTTAAATAAGGGACAGTACAAAAATTTTGCATCTAGTGTAAACACTTCATGTGGAAATTAGTAGTGACACGCACCAACTATTTGCATCCACTACTACCTCTATCGGCATACAGAAGTAATAATAAAAATGCCCATCCACATGAATAATAATATCATGTGCTAAGAAATAGTGAAGACGTCAAACTTAAGAAGGTAACTGAAGGCAAGTAGAATTTTAGAGACATGCGGCATCATCCTAACGAACAGAGACAACATGAGAGATCTGAACCAGACGAAATGGCGTACATGAGCCATGATGGTACCAGAAGAAAAACGTACTACGAAACGACGAGCAGAGATCGAGTTCTACCCCTAAGGATGTGGTAAAGTTTGCATGTGTGTCAAAGTCTTAGAAATTTTCTTAAATGTGTATCGAGATATTTATTAGAAGCAGAAAATATGAAAGGAAACAAGATAGAGTTGTTTGAGGACCAAAAGGAACAGTTCTTTTTGTTTGTTGAGGAAGTGGAAAGTTTCGTAAAGAAACCATTTACAATTGGAAAAATTGAAACTATAGAGCGAGCCATTGAAAAATTACTAAATCTTTCCAACTTCACTTTCCGTAATAGAAAGGTCAACCGCGCCCTAAATAAAGGTACAATTAAGAGTCGTGTAATAAAGTATTACTTTTTTCAACAAAAGAACGAAATAAAATTTAAAGGATTAAATAGAAAAGTTGAGATTACAAAAAAAAGATTAAGAAAGAAAAAAGAAGTCGACCATAAAAAGGAGTAGCGAGTGTCAAGAAAACATGAAAGAGCAAGTGGGACAGAAACGTGTTGCTCTACAAGCAGGTGATCGTCACCCAGAATTCCACATGGAATTTATTAAAATCCGCAAAGTAATCGAGACATCACCAATTAAAATCCTAGTAAAACCACCACCAAAAGCATTCCAATTGAAGGGCACATTGAGAGAAGAAAAAAAAACAGAATTCACTCAAAGGGTCGCTTCTGAAGAAGTACAAAGCACTAGATGACGTTTAGTCGGAGAATCTAAGAAAGCCAGGCAGACATTGGGAACGAAGGTGACAAAGGATCATAGTGGTGATCTAGAGTGGTCGGCACACAAGCGTCATCAAAAACGCCTCCACTCTAACAATCCTCCACCTAGCAGACAAATCCAGTCACCATCAACGAAAATGGCCTGCCTCGCTTTTTATGCCTATGCCTAATCACATCTATCAAATTATTCATCTTTACAAGACGAAATTAAGCAAGTAAAATCCACACTCGAGATACCAAATTGGGAAAAATGATTGGCCAAAATCTAATGTGTCAACGGAAGAAGCAGCGACTATGCGGCTAGTCACAGTTTCAATGTGGGATCACACAAAATTCATCAAGTACCTCATCAAGTAAAATTAATTAATGTTTGTAATCAAACATCAGGTATGATTCAAATTTTTTTTAAGTATATGAATTTTTTTTTGTATTGAAACTTAGGTAGCGTAAAAACTTTTATATACCTACGACAAAATCCTTAACTTCAATTTGCCTTGTGTCTGAACAACTTTTTTTTTTTTTTTGATATATCATAGTACTGTGAATAAATAACTACCCACTGGGTGTAGTTTTAAATTTTTTTTTTTGTTATTAGGAGACAGTGGTAATCTCCATATTCAATTTGATAACAAAAAAATATAGGTACAGCCTATGAAAAATAAATTGGATTTGTTTATCATATCATAATACGTAGGAATTACAACATTGAGTCGAACGTCCTTTTTAAGAAAATACAAATTATTCTTTGTTGTAACAATACTGACCTATTTAAAGTAATTGAACTTATAAAATTAGCTGTGTAAGCGGTCACTGTATATATATTTGGAAATTTTTGTTTGTTGCACCTCTCTGTAAAGAAAGAAAGACCGCCACACGAAGTGAATTCATATGTCATCGAACTCAATCCGGTTGTGGTCATACGAATGAGAAAAGATAATAATATACGCACATACCTACTTTTCATCGAACACATTTTCGGTTGCATCGTGTTTAACTTCAATATCCGTATATCAGAAACCAAATATAAACGTAATTATAATAATTGATATCATTCGGTGATAATATAAATGAATTACAAGATGGATATTCGTGCGCGAAAGTATCTAGCCTTACCATTTTATACGAACATTTACCTATAGAATTTTTTTTGAATCAGTAACCGATAAACTTTTTTATTGTCACAAATCATCAGGTCGTCAATAGAAAAGGTGCACCTTCTCCGTCGTCCCCTGTTTACATTTTTATTTACCTATATTGATTATAATTACATAGAACTATATTGTTTTTATATATATATATTTTAATACATAACATTATTTTTATTAAATATCCGAACCTCCAATATTTTGGTATGTTTCGTGGAAACTTTTTCTTATATTTTGGGATAAAGGGAATTTTTGTAACGGACTTTGTGTCTATGATCTCATTTTTGATTATTTGTTCACGCAGAAACATCCTACGTGGGAGTTTCTTCGAACTTTTTCTTGGTTGGATAGTGTCCGGACATACATATTTTTTTTGCTCGCGTTAAATTAAGAATAAGACTGATTCGATACAATCAGTCGGTGAAGAACAAAAATTTTTCTTTGAACTTAAGGCCGTGTACGAACAGCGTTAAAATTTTATCCATTGGCTAAATTATGACACTAGTGTGGTGAAAATAAACTTCAAAAATTTAGCCTGCTCTGGAGCAGGCTAAAATTTTAGCCAGTGGATAATTTTCTATGCCTATGAAGGAGTGAGTGAGATAGTCGGCGTAATGTATTTGTTTTGATTGTTCCATTGCTTCCATTCGCATTTATTTTTGTTTGTTCGACTAATATCGAATTTTTCGTGTGTGTTTTATATAACTCTAATATTCAACGAACAAATAATAAGTAACCGATGTTTTACATTTCTATTCTGTGAAAAAAATTTTTATTTTTATTTTGGAAGTTCCGCTACCAAAAACCAGTGTGACGTGTGTTTTGTTGTATTCATTTAATTGCATTTATTTTTTGTTTTTTGTTTGTTTTTATGTTGACGTCGAATTTCCCGTTTGTGTTTTTGTGAATTCCGCTTAATATAATTGTGTTATGAACGAACAATTACTTAAATTAACCGATAATACTTTTTTTACATTCCTATTTATTGTGAAACAAATTTGTTTTTTTTTTTTTTGAAGTTCAGCTGCCAAACCAGTGTTTTGTACCGCGTTTAAAATTTCCCATAATTTTAATTATTTTACAGAGTAGTTCTATTTTATTTCTTTAACAAAACACAATTTAGAATAGCCACTATTATGAAATTGCAAATCATTAATAAATTAGTTTTCGAAATCTCAAATTTGCGTTTTTATTTTTTTTTAGAGAATTTTATAGTACATCAAATAAAGAGAATTTAACCTACAAAAGGTCGGGTAGTTCTAAATTTTTGATATGTTGTATAGGATGTTTGGTGATAAAAAAAAAAAACAATTTCCACACCACACCTCCTCCGCCCCATTTGCTATTAGGAAAAACTGCAAAAAATCGGCTTATTCAACTTATAACTTCTTTCTGGTGCATTTAAAAAAAAAAAAACTAATTACTAAACGCAAAACAAATAGAGCCACTTAATTAGCATGTTTTATATACTTTTTTTAATCAATCCTGATTCCATTATATCGTTCCCGAAATAAAAAGTTGAATAGGATAGTTAAATTGAATTCTCCAAAAGATTGATAATGAAAACTTTCTCACTAAAATCAACCATCACGAATTTATTGCGGTTTAAAAGTCAAAGAAACTCAATATTTTGAAAATACCAACTTTTGGGTTCTTTTGGATGAATCATCGATCATACAAATAAACTTTCTATATCACACTTGTTGGAAATTTTGTTTTCTACTAGTTTCGTTATTAGTTTTTTGTTTCGACAAAATGTACAAGAAAGCAATTATAGTCGAAATAAGCAAAAAAAATGACGATTTCTTGCAGTTTTTTCCTAATAGCAAAGGGGCGGAGAGGTTGTGGTTGTATAGAAATTGTATTTTTACATCAGCCGAAAGTAATTATAATTTTTTCCTTACCAAAATGTAATTTATAATAGCTAAAACATAAAATATTGAGTACTGCGAAACTTTTGATTTCCGAAATTACAACTTTGCATTTATCCGACTTGGTTTTGTGCGGAAATCTAAGTTAGTTTCACCAACAAAGAATTAAATAGTATTATAAAATTGAACGTTTTTTTACAAATACAAATTAAAACACCGAACATTTTAGTCGAAGACTTATATTTATAAATTAACCTTAAAACAGTTTGGTATATTTCCACGTATTCAAGCAAAAGGAGGGAAATTTTTCAATTTTTGTAGGGAAATTTAAAAAATATATAAGGGTTAAAAATCCCATTTAATCCAGTTCGCACATCAAAAAGCTAAACATTTATTCACCTCAACTTAAACGTCAAAAATTAGCCAGAGGATAAAATTTTAACGCTGTTCGTACACGGCCTAAGGCAACAATTGCGTGTTCCTTGACTGGCTGGACGTATTCCAAGCAGAGTTAAGTAGCCGATAGAAAGGTTCAACGAAATTTTAGTTCGTTTTTAACTCGTTTGTTTATTCGCAGTAATACAGTCCGAGAAGAATATTTAACGTAATATTTCTTCGTAACGCGAAAGAGGGGAAGTGATTTACGCTTCGGTCCTCGACAATTTTAAAGCTATTTACATATGATTCGTTTCGTAATTTCATTCTTGGTATGGGAAAAATTATAACCATTTTTCATTTGTTGTCAGCTGCAATAATAGAGTTTTTGTCAGTCCGATAGGAAATTTTAAGTCAACCTTGAGACTTTGTTAAAAAAAATATTTTTTTTGAACTTATCATTTATGCTCAAGTCATTCACTAAAGAATCCTTTAGTATAGCTGTCTTCTTTTTCTGTAAAGTAATTTCATAAAGATTATACAATTGTATTCACGCATTCAAGTATTCTATCTTCCTACTTTGGTAAAATTAAAATTTTTATTTGCATTGTTAATGAATAGTAACGATAAGAAATAGTTTTGTATACATATGTAGGTACATAAACTTCTTATGGTTTGAAATTCTAATTGGAAACAGCTTGTAGTTATAAAAGAATTTTAACTAAAGTGATAGCATAGTTAGTTTATAGATATTTTGAGATTCATGAATAGATATTTACGAGATTCAGTTTTTATTAAGAAATATCAAATGTTAGCAATTAAGTGAGAATTAATAAAAATTGTGTGAGGTGAAAAGTTGAAATTTTGGTTTTTCCTCATTATAATTAGTCTTTTTCGAATGTTACGATTAACTTTTAATCGTAGGGAAGTAGTTCCTTCTTTTTTTTATTCAGGTAACATGGTAAACTAGAACCATAAGGATGGGGGTCGTGGCTGGCGTTACATACAAAACGCCAAGAGAAGATCTTCAACATCATCGACAACAACAGCAACAGCATTAATGTTAACAACAACAATGTAAGCAACAACAACAACAATAATTACAACCGTGGAGTCGTTCTTCACATGGTTGTTTAGTATCTATAAAATGCGTTAAAGCATGGTTACGAGAATTTTCTGTTCTTTTGAGGGATGTACCTACATAAATTTACGCCACAGGTATATCATAGGGAGAGTTGCAAGGAAAATTGAATTGTCCTTTCGCGACTTTCGGACGGGAAGTTAGGCGATAAAGGGGGAAACGAACACATCTGTTTCTCCCGTCTCAACAAGGGTTCCTGCAAATTTATTCGGATGATAAGGAACATTAGGTAGGGTTATGGGTAAAGTAATCCGAGCGGACTAAATACAACTTGTCCGATTAACATCAACGCTTACCAGTCTTCTTTCTACAATATTTATTCTTTTCCAATTTCTTTTTCAAAGAGAAAAAAACCCTCGGCCCTTAGCTTTTTAGCTTAGCTTTCTAAATATTTGAGTCAATCAATAACTTGATTCCAGGTTCGTTAATATGTAAACCCACTACTCGCTTCTGCATCATAGACTCACTTCCCTGTTGACTGAGCCAGCTGAAGCAAACTTTTAGAATCTGTCGCAGCAGTCGAGCGGTAGTACCCTATTCCTCCGAATGGTAAGTCTGGTTAAAGTTTTCATTGAATGGCAGACTGATTCGTAGAGACGCGATAGGTAATAGAGTAGGAGCTAATGATTTTGTTTTATATTTCATTTCTTTTGTGTTGATTTGACCTCGACCAAAGAAATATATCTAGTAAATAACTTTATTCTTAAATAAAGTCAGGGGATCAGACACCTTCTGGAAGAGACTATAGGCACAGATAAAATTTTCTTTTAATACGAAGGTCATGGAAACATAGGACGATAATAACTTATTTGTTACTATCTAGTAATGGAGTTATTAGAATCCATCCCGGTCTATAAGGTTTCGTGTAAAGAGTGTACAAACACCTAGGTACACAGGATTCGTGTTTTGAGGAGTGGACTGGAGAACGGCCCTACCTCTTTCTTAACGATCCAATGCTCGTTTAGGAAGAGGATAGGAACTGTCCTCCACTCAACTCTTTGAATGAACGATTCCAAAATTATATATGTAAAGTGTGTAAGAAGCATTAGAGATATTCACATAAAATTCATCCTTGAGTAATGACACCTACACCTAGTGAGTTTCCTAACGCTCTAATGATTTAGATTTCTGAGTTCACTTGTCTTGGCTTTTCTTTATCACATATACTGACGTCCACGTGGGATTACTAATTTTTGCGGAACAAAAAATTTTCGCAGAACGAAATTTTTCGCAGAATAAAAATCCTCGCAAACACGAAATTTGCAAATCTTATTTTTGTTCTGATTTTCGGAGGTTCTATCCCATGGACGCGTCGTTTGTGTAACTTTGGCTTCTTAATTTTTTTCATTACATATATTGGCGCCCAACGTGGGGCAACGGAATTTCGCAGGTGCGGAAATTTTCGCAAAGACGAAATTTTCAGAACATAGTTTCTTCGTCTGGTCTGAAAGTCTCGACCCTTGTTGACACGCTGTTATATGTGGACTTTTGATTTTTTTTTGTGTCTCCTCTCTCACTTATTTTTTTTTTCATTACATATATTGGCGCCCAACGTGGGGCAGTGAAATTTCGCAGGTGCGGAAATTCACGCAAAGACGAAATTTTCAAAACATAGTTTTTTTTCTGGTTTAAAAGTTTCGGTCCCAAGGGCGCTGTGTTGGTTTAGTGAAGCTTCTATCTCATTTGATTTTTTCATTACATATATTGGCGCCCAAACGTGTGGGGCCGAGGGAAATATTTTTTTTTTAATTTTTAGAAGATAGTTGAGAAAGAATAATACATTTTTTTGTAGTGTGATGAAAATTTTTTTTTAGAAAATTTTTTTTAGTTTTTGAGTCGATAGTTTTGTAGAGATTTACCATCGGAAGGAATTAGCTTAAGTATCGACCGGTGATTAGTTGATCATCATCCTAATTACGTCAGCAGCGATAACCTGCACAATTTCTCATCCACTCTCTATAAAAATAATCATTTAGAATTTTGCGATTTTTCAAAGTCAGATGTCCTTGCTGGACGTAATATTGTCTAGTAGCTGTAGCTTCTACTGAGAATCATTTCATTTATTTTTATGAATTCTTTTCCTTTTCGAACGTTTGTTCTTTCGACCGGTGAATGGTCGACTTTCATCCTATTTACGTCTGCTGCGAAAGCCAAACGGCTGAAATAACAAGAAAAGAAACATCCACCAAAAATTTACTTTTTATATACAACATCTATTACACTCAAAGGAGTAGCTTATTAATTTTTTCTGACAATCAATTTGTAGTTATGGTTTCGGTTTGTTGTCCGCTAAGGAAGTTCAATTTTCCATAGGTCCGTAGCGACAGGGGAATAAAATAATAGAAAGAGAGAGTACAGAAGAATTAGATTTGTTTGAGAAGACATGAAAATTCATGTGACCCATGTGTTATATTGTTGTTGTTTGTTTCGGTTTGAGATCCTGGGTTGTTGAAGGATCATGGTGGAAGTATGAACTCCAGTCACGACTCCGTACCTGAAGTTAATATAGAAAAAAAAAAAGAATTATAAAGTTTATAGTTTGAAAATTTTTTTTGAGATAAAAATTTTTGAAAATTAATTAAATTATTCAAGTTTATGCTGGTAGCAATTATTCAAGTTTATGCTGGTAGCAATTTAGTTTATTAAGATCAAGTTTATGCTGGTAGCAATTATTCAAGTTTATGCTGGTAGCAATTATTCAAGTTTATGCTGGTAGCAAATTTTAGTTTATTTAAGATTCAAGTTTTTGCTGGTAGCAAATTTTATTTTATTTAAGATTCAAGTTTATGCTGGTAGCAAATTTAGTTTATTTAAGATTCAAGTTTATGCTGGTAGCAATTATTCAAGTTTAGTATATTATGCTGGTAGCACTTTTTAGATTTAGATTTTTCAAGTTATTTTAGAATTTTAGAATTTTAGAAATAAATTTTTATAGCAATTTAGCTTATTCAGTTTTTTTTTAGCATTTATCTTGGTTCGATCAAGTTAAATTTTTTTTTGAAATTTAGTTTAGAGATTTTTTTTTTTGATTAAGAACGTTAAGTTTTTTTTGAAGTCTAGTTTTTGAGAATTTATCAAGGGGTTAACCCACATAAAGTTAGATAGTAAGATATAGTAGAATTAGTTTAGAATTTATAAATAGGTAGTTAGTAGTTATTTGGTAGAATTATTAAAAACTTTTTTTTTACTAAGTTCTCCAATCTCGTTTTATTTAATCGCGTTGAATTCTTATCTATAAGTCTTATATCTACATCCAATACAAACCATCGACCTTGAATTACGTAAAATGGGAAGAAAGAACCGAAATTCGTCAGAAGGAAAAAGTAAGCGGAGACAAGAAGATTCTGAGTCTCCAAAAGCAATGAGAATACCTTCACCGGAACCACACAACACCAGGTACCGAAAAAATCTATATCTCTCACACGACATGATGATGGAAGCGGGGGAAGCGGTCGACGAGAGTCACGTCGAAGAACCTGGTATACCAAGTCATAGAAGAACCGCTTTGGAAAGAGCTCAAATAGTATCAGACGAATTACTCAAAACGCCGGAAAGACGACCAAACGTGGAAAGAACACCACCACGCCATACGGAAGATTATGAAGCATACATCAAAGAGGTGGCTTTGGCTGCAGTAGGTTTCAGTCGAGCTGAAGATAAAAAAGCTCTACAGGAATCGTTAGCTAAAAGTCAAGCCCTACTTTTGGAAAAGATGAATGAGGCTATGAATAACGTTCTAGCTCAAATCAACGTGGTACGACAACCAGCAGCACCAACTATTCCTTTATGCGATCTACCAACTCAACCTACCGACGTCAAACTTACCTACTTTTACGATACAAAGGGAACCAACGGAAACTTCAAGACAAAACGTACCTAACTTTCCCAGAACTTGGCCAGATAGAGCAAATGCGACTAATCATCGAGAAAACTATCGCAATCCCGAACCTGACTTCTACAAACATTTGAACAGAATGCAGTTCAATAATACCTCCGCTAATAGAGATGCGAGAGTGCCTATACCTTCACCTGCAGCTTCAATATACAGATCACCGCATTACCAGAAATGGCAAATTTCATTTAATTCCAAAAACATGACGGTAGATGAGTTCTTTTTTCGTTTAGACAAAGTAAAAGACAGCTACGGCGCACATAGGAGTATTTGTATGAAAAAACCGCTCAAAATTATTTTTTTGCCTTTTTCATCAAGTAATCGAATGAAATAAAACAAAAATATCAAAATTCAATGTTTTATCTTAAAATATATGTATAAAAGTAGGTACATCTTCAAAAAAAAAAATCAATCACTCACTTGCCAAGATCTCGTCTTCGGATCCATCTTCATTGATATAATCCATACTTCTTATATCATCGTTTTCTTGAAGTAAATGCGGTTCACTCTCCATCATTAGATTAAGTGCATCCCTTGAAAAAGGCTTGGTTTTCTTATGTTGCTGTGCTCTAAGACAACTAAGATACGGGTCTGAACTCAGTAACAGTCTATTTATTACATCTCTGTTGCAGTCAACTCGTGAAAATTTTCGACAAAAGTTCAATCTATATTGCCTGAAGTGCTTGTTACGAGCCTCAGCTGCCTCCTCCGACAGCTGGCCAATAGGGACGATTGCATGGCTTATAACTTCGGAGCCATGAATCAAAACTTTGTGTATAGTTGGTGACATAGGGTGCCAACCATACAATTTTACATACATATTGGCAGTATCGTGAGCAAATATATTATATTTGCTGGCATCGATTCTGTGTCCGCTCGAAATGACCTCAAGGATAACTTTAAAACGATTTATTAAATCAAGGTTGACACCTGTAATAAGAGAAGAGCATTCTGGGTTAGCGAAAAATCTTCTGGACGTGTTCCCGTCATTAGTATTCCCAAATCCTGCTTTGGGGATATCGACTAAGAGCCCCATTTCATCTCTAAAGGCGCTTTGAATTTTCTTTTTTCTTTCTTGAACAATTTGCTTTTCTTCTGGAGATCGTACTTGCCACTTTTTTATAGGCATTTTATAAGCCAAATGAAGAAGCGATTCGAAAAAGCGAATCCTCGCATGAAGGATCGAGAGTCCAAACTTCAGTGCTTCAACATTTACAATCTCGGTTTCAATCAATTTATTAAAATCTTTAGAAGTTTGTCCACAAATATAGCATCTCATGGTGGATGTAGTATCAGTAGCGGCATTAAAGACTTTTCCATCAACCATTGTAAGCACCATAGTATGCTTAATCTTTCCTGTTCCACTAGAAGTGATTACCTCTGTTTCTCTGAGTTGCGTAATTTGGTTTTTAATAAACGATATTTCATCTTTTGTTACATCTTTCGATTCGGCAATGAAGCGTATGCGTATCGGCCTGCAGAATCTAGGAGAAGAAGTGACTGGATTCTGCCATATAACTTTTTTCTGTTCTCCATCTATAATTACAACTAGTCTCAGAGGAACAAGCGAGCTTTGAAAAATATTAGCATCACTATCACTGTGGCTTTGAAATGTTTGCTTGTATTCTCTCTGTTGTGACCCATCACAGCCCCATTTCGATATTAAGACCAAATTTTGCTTCTCTTCTTCTAAACACTTATCTACTATTTCTGCAACATACTTATAAAGGCGTAATCCAGTGTGATCTAGCAATGATTGCAGTTGTATTTCGGCGCAGGTATCAGTAATTCGAATTGAGTCCTGTATTGGATAACATTCAGTTTTGGCCATTTTTACCAATGAATAGCAGGGGTAGATATTTTTGTTAGCACTTTGTATCACTTCCCACTGTCTCCTGGAAAAATCGCCTTCTACAAATATTGCCAGTGCCTCTTGAGGTGTAAGTTTCTTAGCAATCACCTGCTTATTCGAAGAACCAATCAGCTTCCGAATTTTTTTAGCTCTAGCTGGCGAGCAGGCAATTTCTTTAATTAATTTTGAAGCATCTGAATTCCCTGAAGTGCGCTGACTCATACCGGCTGCAAACATCAGCTCTTCGACTGGTACTTGCTCGCGTAAATCTTTAGTTTTTCGGCGCTTACTCGAGTCACTTAGCTCTTGGAATGATTTGGATGGTCGTCCTGGTTTCCGTTCGGAATTCACAAAAGGGCAAGATATTTTTAATGTTGATTCTAGCCATTTTAGATTGCTTTTTATAAAAAAATCTTCTTTGTAACTAGCAGCTAAGAATCTTTTCTTAAAATCACTTTTAAAATACCTCAAAGCGTTAATAATGTTACCTTTTTGGTCAATTGGACATTTTGTTATCTCGATCAGCTTTTCCTCCAACAATGAAAACTTTTCATCCATTTTTTTATTTTTAAAATTTTTAAGAATATCGTATAACTCTCTTCGAGTAAAACTCTTGATGATATGCGAGGAAGCTGCAGGACACACAGGAAAATACATTTTAGGTTAACATAATTAAATAGTTTACTCATCATCTTTGAATTTATATAAAATGAAATGTCGGACGTTATCGGACACTTTTACGGTAGCATATGATTGCTAATAGACAAAGCTTTAATCCCGTCCAAAAATTAAAGCCCGATCTTGCCATACATATAAACATTTACACTTTTATGTTTTAAGGTTAAGTCAAAATTAATACTAAAATAGGCCTTCAGAATCATTGTTCATTAGCACAATATATACACCAACAAAACAAACTATTTTATTTTAAAAAACAGTACATACCTTCAACTTCCATAATAATTTTTTTTTTTTTTTTTGCACCGCACAAATTAAAATAATAGTCGGAATAAAAGAAAATACGATTAAACTGATGATAACAAAAAAATACAATTTCAAAGATGGCCAGATTCTGACTAACAATACAACAAAGAGCAAGAGCAAGGGTCATTTTCAGAGATGACACGTGATGCAGCAGTTATTGAGCTCAACGAATAACGGTTCTATAAGAAATTGTGGACTGTTTGATTTTTCGACTTATGAGCGGTTTTTTTATACAAATACTCCTATGTGCGGCGCCTCATGGGACGAAGTGGTCACGAACTTCCATCACTTTGTTAGAGGTCCTGCCGAGGCGTGGTACTGGATCTACTTTAAGAACAGTTCACAAACTTCTTGGGTAGCGTTGAAGCTGGCTTTAATAGATCATTACGGAAGCTTAGAAACCGACTCCGAAATCTCTAGGCTGATGGCAGAAAGGAAGCAAATGCCAGGAGAGAGTTTCGACACTTTCTACGATACTCTTTTAAAACTAAATTCAAAGATGAGGAATCCTCGACCGAATGAGGAATTGGCAGAAATAATAAAGCAAAATGTTAAACGCCGGATGGGTGAACTTTTGCTAACGTTCAGAACGAACAGGCTTGCTGATTTAGTATACACGTGCCGTGAAATGGAACGCTATCTAACTCAACACGAGCCGATACGTCCGAGGGTACCTCCAATTTTTAACAACCCAGTGAGGAAACAGGTGAGCGAGATTGAGATTCAAACGGAACCTGAACCAGAAGATATGTCTCTTGCTTTAGAAGCATTCCAGAGGAATCGCAATCGTGAAACAAAAATTAACTCCGAAAAGGCCATGTGCTGGAACTGTCTCAAAACCGGTCACATCATTTTAGATTGCACAGAATCACAAAATAAAATTTTCTGTTACCGATGTGGTCAACCTGAAGTCTTGTCCCCTAATTGCCAAAAGTGTAAGGGAAACCAATCACTGAGTCAGCGATCGTCCGAGAGGGAGCTGACCAGGATGGGCAACTCGGGAAGTCCCAATTAGAATCCTTACCTACAACTGATAAAAAAATTACCATCTTAAAGAAACCCGAAACTCAAAATATTACTAATATTTTTTCAAAACCTACTAAAATTCCTAGATTAAGACCTCTAAAATCTCTTCACCAGAGGCAAATTGAGTACGCTGAAGCGCGTAAACGAATTTATACTTATTCTAATCATAGCAAGAAAATCCAAAAATTAAGAGATAGATTTACTTCTAAACGTAAGCTACATAGAGAGATAAACATAGCCGAAATGGAATGTCTGAAAGACGATCCACGAACCTACTTAAAAGTAGAATTATTTAAACATAAATGGCTTGGTTTACTCGACTCCGGAGCGAGCATTAGTTGCCTCGGTAACGGTGCCGCTAAATATATTGAAGATACTAATATTCCATATAGAAAATTTGATTCTAGCATTTCCACAGCTGATGGAACTAAACAGCGTATTGCTGGGGTGGTAACTACAAATGTTACGTACAAAGATCTAGTTCTTCCGATCGAATTGTACATAGTGCCATCTTTAGCTCAAAATTTGTATCTAGGCATCGATTTCTGGAAAACGTTTAAGTTAGCTCCACAAATCATATCGTCAATAGATACCGTTACCGAGACAACAACCGGTCATGCAAACAAGCCGGAATGTCTCCTATCTGAAGAGGAATCTATTATTCTCCAAAATACAGTTAAGCAATTTCCGTCGTTCACCGTTCGAGGTCTCGGACGGACACATTTAATGGAACATTCCATAGATACGGGTGACGCAGAGCCTATAAAGCAACGTCACTATCCCATATCGTAAGCTGTACAAAGCCTTGTGTACGCGGGATTGGATCGTATGACCTAGTTAGGTGTTATCGAGGAAAGTCAGAGTGGTTGGTCTTCACCGGTCATATTGGTGAGAAAACCTGGAAAAAACCGCCTATGTCTCGACTTCCGAAAAGTTAATGCCGTAACGAAGAAAAATGCGAATCCAATTGCGCATATTGAAGGATTGCTAGCACGCCTTTCCGAAACACGTTATATTTCTAGCGTGGATTTGAAAGATGCTTACTGGCAAGTGCCCCTGGAGAAAGAATCACGGGAGAAGACAGCGTTCTCAGTCCCAGGGAGACCCCTGTATCAATTTAAAGTCATGCCGTTCGGACTCTCGAACGCTGCGCAAAGTCTGACGAGCTTAATGGATAAGGTTATTCCTCGTGAGTTGAGAGAACAAGTGTTCATTTACTTAGATGACTTGTTAGTCATCTCGAAAGAGTTTAACGATCATATTTTGACATTATCTAAAGTAGCAAAGCATCTTACGGATGCTGGTTTAACCATAAACGTTGCAAAGTCTAAATTCTGTTTCCGAGAATTGCAATACTTGGGTTATATTGTAGGACAAGGTTGTTTGAAGGCAGATCCAAATAAAGTAGCTGCTATCGTAGAATTCCCGGTACCAACCACTATACGCCAAGTTCGTCGTTTTCTAGGAATGGCAGGATGGTACAGGCGTTTTATAGAAAACTTTTCTACCATAACTGCACCAATATCAGATACACTGAAAAAGAAGCAAACATTTGAGTTTGGATCTGAAGCTATCAAAGCCTTAGAAACGGTTAAAAAAGCACTGACTTCAGCCCCAATTTTAGTCAACCCTGACTTCACCAAACAATTCATCATCTGTTGTGACGCTTCATCAACAGGAATTGGTTGGTTGTGGCCAATTGGACGAAGAAGGAAATGAGAAACCTATTTATTTTTATTCGCAGAAATTGAATTCTGCTCAGAGAAATTATACTGTGACAGAGGGAGAATGCTTGGCAGCGGTCCAAGGAATTTATAAATTTCGACCATATATCGAGGGACATAAATTCTTAGTGATAACTGATCATGCAAGTCTACGGTGGTTAATGAACTTGAAGGACCCAATGGGAAGGTTAGCTCGTTGGAGCCTCAAGCTTCAAAGCTTCGACTTCGAAGTGGTTCATAGGCGTGGCTCTCAACACCATGTGCCTGACGCGTTGTCAAGGGTCTATGAAGTAGACGCAATGGATGTTGAGAAACCCACTCCCGAGACCACCACTTCAGAATCTTCTAATGTGTTACACATCGATCTGAAAGATCAAGCCTTTAAGTCAAACGAATATGTTCAAATTGTGGCACACATTAATAAAAATTTAGAACGTTTGCCTGATCTTCAAGTGTCAGACGATTTTATATACAAAAGAGTTAAGCACGCGACAGGAAATCCCCTTCAGGAGGACTTGTCGTGGAAGCTTTGGGTTCCATCGCAGTTGACGGGAACATTGATAGAGCAAGCTCATTGCCCACCTAGATCTTCGCATGGAGGGATTGCTAGGACTTTATATCGCCTTCGAAAACAATTCTATTGGCCAGCGATGAGTAGTCAAGTGAAACTATTTGTGAATAATTGTGATACGTGCAAGACAACAAAAGCATCAAACAGTACTTTACATACAGAAATGGGGAAAGCCTTCACGGTGGGCCGACCATTCCAACATCTGTACGTAGATTTTCTGGGACCGTATCCTAGATCAAGAAAAGGAAACACATTTGTTGTAATAGCTCTAGATCAGCTAACTAAATTCGTTCTCATAAAACCTCTGAAAAGAGCAAATTCTAATGAACTAATAAAATTTCTCACCGAAGAAATATTTTTGATGTTTGGAGTTCCGGAAACCCTTTTATCCGACAACGGATCACAGTTCGTGAGTAAAGATTTCGGGACTTGTTTAAGTAATTTTGATATCACCCATATAAAGACTGCATCATATGCACCACAGGCCAATGCTAGTGAGGGGGTCAATCGTTCAATATTGAGTGCTATACGCGACTATATAGATCATAAACAAACCAACTGGGACGTACATCTATCAGAAATTAGTAACGCTGTGCGCACGTCAGTCCATAGTGTTATAGGTATGTCTCCATATGAGGCTCTATTTGGACAGCAAATGGTAGAACATGGTTCGGATTACCATCTATTGCGAAAGTTGGACGGCTTGAACCAATCAGAAATTAACTGGCCACCTAAAGCTGCAAAGATGGGGATATTACATTCTTATTTGAAAACCGCTTTAAACCAAGCGCATGAAACATATGAACATAATTACAACCTAAGAAGTAGATTAGTGACATACGAAGAAGGAGACAAAATCTTCCGGAGAAACTTCACTCTTAGTAGCGCGGCGAAGCATCTAAACGCGAAATTATGTCCTTAGTTCATTAAAGCATACGTGGTAAAAGTAGTTGGCAACAATCTGTACCGTTTTAAAGATGATAAAGGTTTTGAGATGGTGGTACACACGAAGGACCTACGGAAGTAAAAAGGCAAAATAGATAATAACAACTTATCATAACCGGCTAGTTCAGCTGCACATGAGACAAAGGGTCGTGGGTATCATACACAGTCATCAAATATTTTACTACAGCATAAAGTATAAGCAAGGTAGCTTTCTGTTCCATCGTCGTTACATGAGCTGGCGCTTCAAGTAACGAAGATGTTTTGTAGGAAATCAACCTTACCTACCTCGACAGTAGGCATTATAATTCTATAACATTAGCATGTTAGTAGCAATTCAAAACCCTACCAATTTGAAAATTTTTCGTTTTAATCAATAATATTCAATCCATGTTATTCACTTAAATAAGGGACAGTACAAAAATTTTGCATCTAGTGTAAACACTTCATGTGGAAATTAGTAGTGACACGCACCAACTATTTGCATCCACTACTACCTCTATCGGCATACAGAAGTAATAATAAAAATGCCCATCCACATGAATAATAATATCATGTGCTAAGAAATAGTGTGGACGTCAAACTTAAGAAGGTAACTGAAGGCAAGTAGAATTTTAGAGACATGCGGCATCATCATAACGAACAGAGACAACATGAGAGATCTGAACCGGACGAAATGGCGTACATGAGCCATGATGGTACCAGAAGAAAAACGTACTACGAAACGACGAGCAGAGATCGAGTTCTACCCCTAAGGATGTGGTAAAGTTTGCATGTGTGTCAAAGTCTTAGAAATTTTCTTAAATGTGTATCGAGATATTTATTAGAAGCAGAAAATATGAAAGGAAACAAGATAGAGTTGTTTGAGGACCGAAAGGAACAGTTCTTTTTGTTTGTTGAGGAAGTAGAAAGTTTCGTAAAGAAACCATTTACAATTGGAAAAATTGAAACTATAGAGCGAGCCATTGAAAAATTACTAAATCTTTCCAACTTCACTTTCCGTAATAGAAAGTTCAACCGCGCCCTAAATAAAGGTAAAATTAAAAGTCGTGTAATAAAGTATTACTTTTTTCAACAAAAGAACGAAATAAAATTTAAAGGATTAAATAGAAAAGTTGAGATTACAAAAAAAAGATTAAGAAAGAAAAAAGAAGTCGACCATAAAAAGGAGTAGCGAGTGTCAAGAAAACATAAAATAGCAAGTGGGACAGAAACGTGTTGCTCTACAAGAAGGTGATCGTCACCCAGAATTCCACATGGAATTTATTAAAATCCGCAATGTAATCGAGACATCACCAATTAAAATCCTAGTAAAACCACCACCAAAAAGCATTCCAATTGAAGGGCACATTGAGAGAAGAAAAAAAAACAGAATTCACTCAAAGGGTCGCTTCTGAAGAAGTACAAAGCACTAGATGACGTTTAGTCGGAGAATCTAAGAAAGCCAGGCAGACATTGGGAACGAAGGTGACAAAGGATCATAGTGGTGATCTAGAGTGGTCGGCACACAAGCGTCATCAAAAACGCCTCCACTCTAACAATCCTCCACCTAGCAGACAAATCCAGTCACCATCAACGAAAATGGCCTGCCTGGCTTTTTATGCCTATGCCTAATCACATCTATCAAATAATTTATCTATACAAGACGAAATTAAGCAAGTAAAATCCACACTCGAGTTACCAAATTGGGAAAAATGATTGGCCAAAATCTAATGTGTCAACGGAAGAAGCAGCGACTATGCGGCTAGTCACAGTTTCAATGTGGGATCACACAAAATTCATCAAGTACCTCATCAAGTAAAATTAATTAATGTTTGTAATCAAACATCAGGTATGATTCGAATTTTTTTTAAGTATATGAATTTTTTTTGTATTGAAACTTAGGTAGCGTAAAAACTTTTATATACCTACGACAAAATCCTTAACTTCAATTTGCCTTGTGTCTGAACAACTTTTTTTTTTTATATATCATAGTACTGTGAATAAATAACTACCCACTGGGTGTAGTTTTTAAAATTTTTTTTTTGTTATTAGGACAGTGGTAATCTCCATATTCAATTTGATAAAAAAAAATATAGGTACAGCCTATGAAATATAAATTGGATTTGTTTATCATATCATAATACGTAGGAATTACAACACTGAGTCGAAATACAAATTATTCTTGGTTGTAACAATACTGACCTATTTAAAGTAATTGAACTTATAAAATTAGCTGTGTAAGCGGTCACTGTATATATATTTGGAAATTTTTGTTTGTTGCACCTCTCTGTAAAGAAAGAAAGACCGCCATACGAAGTGAATTCATATGTCATCGAACTCAATCCGGTTGTGGTCATACGAATGAGAAAAGATAATAATACACGAACATAAATACTTTTCATCGAACACATTTTCGGTTGCATCGTGTTTAACTTCAATATCCGTATATCAGAAACCAAATATAAAAATTATAATAATTGATATCATTCGGTGATGATATAAATAAATTACAAGATACTTATTAACGATTATCAGACGGATATTCGTGCGCGAAAGTATCTAGCCTTGACATTTTATAAGAACATTTACCTATAGAATTTTTTTTCAATCAGTAACCGATAAACTTTTTTATTGTCACAAATCATTAGGTCGTCAATAGAAAAGGTGCACCTTCTCCGTCGTCCCCTGTTTACATTTTTATTTACCTATATTGATTATAATTACATATAACTATATTGTTTATATTTTAAAGGTTTTGTGGCCTTAACTCCAAGTTTTGCGTTTCGCCCTAGTTTGATGGTGGGCTCATCAGCTAGATGACATCAAACCTTCTTTAGTACGCAATAATTGTCGATGATTACCGACTGCTATATAAAATTTACAGAGAAAACTCACTGTGAATTTTATTTTTCTAAAGAACTTTGATTAAAGTTAGACATTAGAATTAAGATGTTATGCTCGTGGCCAAGCGAAGTTAATAGTTTTAAGAAAATAAACAATAAAAAGACTAAAAATAGCCAAATTAAATATTATTAAGTGGAGTGTATATGAATGAAATTCAATTTTAACGGTTTTGTGGCCTTAACTCCAAGTTTTGCGTTTCGCCCTAGTTTGATGGTGGGCTCATCAGCTAGATGACATCAAACCTTCTCTAGTACGCAATAATTGTCGATGATTACCGACTGCTATATAAAATTTACAGAGAAAACTCACTGTGAATTTTATTTTTCTAAAGAACTTTGATTAAAGTTAGACATTAGAATTAAGATGTTATGCTCGTGGCCAAGCGAAGTTAATAGTTTTAAAAAAATAAACAATAAAAAGACTAAAAATAGCCAAATTAAATATTATTAAGTGGAGTGTATATGAATGAAATTCAATTTTAAAGGTTTTGTGGCCTTAACTCCAAGTTTTGCGTTTCGCCCTAGTTTGATGGTGGGCTCATCAGCTAGATGACATCAAACCTTCTCTAGTACGCAATAATTGTCGATGATTACCGACTGCTATATAAAATTTACAGAGAAAACTCACTGTGAATTTTATTTTTCTAAAGAACTTTGATTAAAGTTAGACATTAGAATTAAGATGTTATGCTCGTGGCCAAGCGAAGTTAATAGTTTTAAAAAAATAAACAATAAAAAGACTAAAAATAGCCAAATAAAATATTATTAAGTGGAGTGTATATGAATGAAATTTAATTTTAAAGGTTTTGTGGCCTATAGTTTGATGGTGGGCTCATTAGCTATATGACATCAAACCTTCTCTAGTACGCAATAATTGTCGATGATTACCGACTGCTATATAAAATTGACAGAGAAAACACACTGTGAATTTTATTTTTCTAAAGAACTTTGATTAAAGTTAGACATTAGAATTAAGATGTTATGCTCGTGGCCAAGCGAAGTTAATAGTTCTAAAAAAATAAACAGTAAAAAGACTAAAAATAGCCAAATTAAATATTATTAAGTGGAGTGTATATGAATGAAATTCAATTTTAAAGGTTTTGTGGCCTTAACTCCAAGTTTTGCGTTTCGCCCTAGTTTGATGGTGGGCTCATCAGCTAGATGACATAAAACCTTCTCTAGTACGCAATAATTGTCGATGATTACCGACTGCTATATAAAATTTACAGAGAAAACTCACTGTGAATTTTATTTTTCTAAAGAACTTTGATTAAAGTTAGACATTAGAATTAAGATGTTATGCTCGTGGCCAAGCGAAGTTAATAGTTTTAAAAAAATAAACAGTAAAAAGACTAAAAATAGCCAAATTAAATATTATTAAGTTGAGTGTATATGAATGAAATTCAATTTTAAAGGTTTTGTGGCCTTAACTCCAAGTTTTGCGTTTCGCTCTAGTTTGATGGTGGGCTCATCAGCTAGATGACATCAAACCTTCTCTAGTACGCAATAATTGTCGATGATTACCGACTGCTATATAAAATTTACAGAGAAAACTCACTGTGAATTTTATTTTTCTAAAGAACTTTGATTAAAGTTAGACATTAGAATTAAGATGTTATGCTCGTGGCCAAGCGAAGTTAATAGTTTTAAAAAAATAAACAATAAAAAGACTAATAATAGCCAAATTAAATATTATTAAGTGGAGTGTATATGAATGAAATTCATATACACTCCACTTAATAATATTTAATTTGGCTATTTTTAGTCTTTTTATTGTTTATTTTTTTAAAAATATATTGTTTATATATACATATATATATTTTAATACATAACATTTTTACCATTTTTATATTTGTTTCAAAATTTTTATTAAATATCCGAACCTCCAATATTTTGGTGTGTTTCGTGGAAACTTTTTCTTATATTTTGGGATAAAGGGAATTTTTGGAACGGACTTTGTGTCTATGATCTCATTTTTGATTATTTGTTCACGCAGAAACATCCTACGTGGGAGTTTCTTCGAACTTTTTCTTGGTTGGATAGTGTCCGGACAAACATATTTTTTTTTGCTCGCGTTAAATTAAGAATAAGACTGATTCGATACAATCAGTCGGTGAAGAACAAAAATTTTTCTTTGAACTTAAGGCAACAATTGCGTCTTCCTTGACTGGCTGGACGTATTCCAAGCAGAGTTAAGTAGCCGATAGAAAGGTTCAACGAAATTTTAGTTCGTTTTTAACTCGTTTG
>CATNUY010000313.1:612500-780000 GCA_951217065.1 Baccha elongata
GGTTCAAAAGCCGTTGAAAGTGGTCTTTAAAATCACTACTTTTTATGTTAGGTCCTATTCTGTGGTTCTTATTTCTTAGTTTGTTTGCAATATCCCACCAATCCTTTGTGTTTTGTACGTTTCTAAGGCTGATACATAATGATTGATAGTATAGCCTTCTCTTATTCTTGCAGGTCTGTTTGTATATTCGATTGGCTTCGAGATATGTTTTTTTCAAAATTTCGGAGGAATCCCTTCTCAACCTATTAAGCCATTTAAAAGCATTTTTCCTTGCGGCCATACACGCTGCATCAAACCAGCTTTCTTTAAATTTCTTTTTGTTAGAGAAATTTCTCTGCTCGCCCACCACTTCTTTGATTATTGTTATTATACCTTCTGCCGTCCAACTGTCCGACCCAAAATCACCCACTTCTTTTGTTAGAATCATTTGTTGAATTCCACTTTTATAATTGTTTTCCTTTTGTTCCAACCATACTACCTTGGGAAGTAGACTTAGTTCTTCAGAAGGCGGAAAACCTGATAGTTGCAAAGTCAACACCAGTGGCATATGATCTGAGTAGACCATCTCTTCTACTTTTAGTTCTTTCACTTGGCTAAGCACATTATAAGAGGCGCCACATAAGTCATTAACTGAGCAACCGATTGAGTTTATGAAGGTGAAATTTCCTTCAAAATCACCCGGTGCACGTCCGTTTAGTATGACAATACCCGCATCGTTGCACGTCTCAACGAACCGTTTTCCTTTATTGTTTAGTACCTTGTCCTTAGAGTTTCGTTCAGGTTTAAGCAGAACATTGATATTTGCGGTTTGTTCTTCCGTTAGCATTTGGCTTTCTCCTATTCGTACATTGAAATCTCCCACGACAATCACGTTTTGAAAGTTTGCTTCTTGTAGAATTCTATTGTATGTTTGGTAGTCTTCTTCCCATTTGTTACAGTTTAGATATGTTGGCAGCACATTTATTTCATAATTGGTTGACACGATGTGGATAACGTCTCTCTCAAGCAACTTTGTGCAGTTGATTTTTAATTCCGTGTTAATATCTCGGCTAATGCCCACTAGTAATTCACCACTTGCTCTTCCAAATTGCGCATAGCGCACTGCTGGTGTCCATATCAATTCAAATCCTGGGAAGAATTTTTCATAAATCTTTCGAAGTGATCAGCAAGAAAAGTTTCATATAATAAAAAAATATTAAAACTACATATATAATTAAAAAAAATTGGAACTATTACTTTATTTGCTAGTCCTGACACATTGTATGAAACGATTTTTATTTCAGTTTGCTTATAATTTATACTATTTATATTTTCATCGCAACAGACAACTAACTGCTATTCTGAAGAGGACTCAACTTTATTGGATTCCAGATTAAAATCTATTTTTGAGAAGTCCTTATTATAAAGTTGACCAAGAACCAAAGCAGCTTGTTTCCCTTCATTTTGCAGCTCATTCGCCACCACTGTGAATATTTTCCCCTCAATTTCCAAGTGTCTACCCTTGAACTTAATTGGCTTTGTCTTATCGATTTTTCTAATTTCATTTCTTATTCGTAGCAGATAATTGTGAAATTCTCTCTCTTTCTGGGTCATACCTCTTTGAATACCGTACTTTGTTCCGGCTAGCTTAGAAGTATTTTGAAGGATTGTTACTACTGCTGTATGCGTTTCAAACTCAACGAGGAAATTCTTCTTATCACCTCTTCCTATTTTTAAAATTCTGACTATTTCAAAGTTTTCATTTATTTTAAGGATACTTTTACAAAACATCCATATGTCATTTTTATCCAGTGAATCCTTTTCGAATCCTTTGAAAATAAGATTATTTTTCCGGGTAAATCTATCAAACGTTTTAAAGAGTGTACAAACACCTAGGTACACAGGATTCGTGTTTTGAGGAGTGGACTGGAGAACGGACCTACCTCTTTCTTAACGATCCAATGCTCGTTTAGGAAGAGGATAGGAACTGTCCTCCACTCAACTCTTTGAATGAACGATTCCAAAATTATATATGTAAAGTGTGTAAGAAGCATTAGAGATATTCACATAAAATTCATCCATGAGTAATGACACCTACACCTAGTGAGTTTCCTAACGCTCTAATGATTTAGATTTCTGAGTTCACTTGTCTTGGCTTTTCTATATCACATAAACTGACGTCCACGTGGGATAACTAATTTTTGCGGAACAAAAAATTTTCGCAGAACGAAATTTTTCGCAGAATGAAAATCCTCGCAAACACGAAATTTGCAAATCTTATTTTTGTTCTGATTTTCGGAGGTTCTATCCCATGGACGCGTCGTTTGTGTTACTTTGGCTTCTTAATTTTTTTCATTACATATATTGGCGCCCAACGTGGGGCAACGGAATTTCGCAGGTGCGGAAATTTTCGCAAAGACGAAATTTTCAGAACATAGTTTCTTCGTCTGGTCTGAAAGTCTCGACCCTTGTTGACACGCTGTTATATGTGGACTTTTGATTT
This sequence comes from Baccha elongata, assembly GCA_951217065.1. Lineage (NCBI taxonomy): Eukaryota > Metazoa > Arthropoda > Insecta > Diptera > Syrphidae > Baccha > Baccha elongata. The sequence goes on from CATNUY010000313.1 coordinate 614,983, forward strand.
TTTTTGTGTCTCCTCTCTCACTTATTTTTTTTTTCATTACATATATTGGCGCCCAACGTGGGGCAGTGACATTTCGCAGGTGCGGAAATTCACGCAAAGACGAAATTTTCAAAACATAGTTTTTTTTTTCTGGTTTAAAAGTTTCGGTCCCAAGGGCGCTGTGTTGGTTTAGTGAAGCTTCTATCTCATTTGATTTTTTCATTACATATATTGGCGCCCAAACGTGTGGGGCCGAGGGAAATATTTTTTTTTTAATTTTTAGAAGAAAGTTGAGAAAGAATAATAAATTTTTTTGTAGTGTGATGAAAATTTTTTTTTAGAAATTTTTTTTTTTAGTTTTTGAGTCGATAGTTTTGTAGAGATTTACCATCGGAAGGAATTAGCTTAAGTATCGACCGGTGATTGGTTGATCATCATCCTAATTACGTCAGCAGCGATAACCTGCACAATTTCTCATCCACTCTCTATAAAAATAATCATTTAGAATTTTGCGATTTTTCAAAGTCAGATGTCCTTGCTGGACGTAATATTGTCTAGTAGCTGTAGCTTCTACTGAGAATCATTTCATTATTTTTATGAATTCTTTTCCTTTTCGAACGTTTGTTCTTTCGACCGGTGAATGGTCGACTTTCATCCTATTTACGTCTGCTGCGAAAGCCAAACGGCTGAAATAACAAGAAAAGAAACATCCACCAAAAATTTACTTTTTATATACAACATCTATTACACTCAAAGGAGTAGCTTATTAATTTTTTCTGACAATCAATTTGTAGTTATGGTTTCGGTCTGTTGTCCGCTAAGGAAGTTCAATTTTCCATAGGTCCGTAGCGACAGGGGAATAAAATAATAGAAAGAGAGAGTACAGAAGAATTAGATTTGTTTGAGAAGACATGAAAATTCATGTGACCCATGTGTTATATTGTTGTTGTTTGTTTCGGTTTGAGATCCTGGGTTGTTGAAGGATCATGGTGGAAGTATGAACTCCAGTCACGACTCCGTACCTGAAGTTAATATAGAAAAAAAAAAGAATTATAAAGTTTATAGTTTGAAAATTTTTTTTGAGATAAAAATTTTTGAAAATTAATTCATTTATTCAAGTTTATGCTGGTAGCAATTATTCAAGTTTATGCTGGTAGCAATTTAGTTTATAAGATCAAGTTTATGCTGGTAGCAATTATTCAAGTTTATGCTGGTAGCAAATTTTAGTTTATTTAAGATTCAAGTTTATGCTGGTAGCAAATTTTATTTTATTTAAGATTCAAGTTTATGCTGGTAGCAAATTTAGTTTATTTAAGATTCAAGTTTATGCTGGTAGCAATTATTCAAGTTTAGTATATTATGCTGGTAGCACTTTTTAGATTTAGATTTTTCAAGTTATTTTAGAATTTTAGTTCGTTTAAGTTTTTTTTGAGATCAAGTTTATGAAGAAATACATTTTTATAGCAATTTAGCTTATTCAGTTTTTTTTAGCATTTATCTTGGTTCGATCAAGTTAAATTTTTTTTTTAAATTTAGTTTAGAGATTTTTTTTTTTTGATTAAGAACGTTAAGTTTTTTTTGAAGTCTAGTTTTTGAGAATTTATCAAGGGGTTAACCCACATAAAGTTAGATAGTAAGATATAGTAGAATTAGTTTAGAATTTATAAATAGGTAGTTAGTAGTTATTTGGTAGAATTATTAAAAACTTTTGTTTTACTAAGTTCTCCAATCTCGTTTTATTTAATCGCGTTGAATTCTTATCTATAAGTCTTATATCTACATCCAATACAAACCATCGACCTTGAATTACGTAAAATAGGAAGAAAGAACCGAAATTCGTCAGAAGGAAAAAGTAAGCGGAGACAAGAAGATTCTGAGTCTCCAAAAGCAATGAGAATACCTTCACCGGAACCACACAACACCAGGTACAGAAAGACGACCAAACGTGGAAAGAACACCACCACGCCATACGGAAGATTATGAAGCATACATCAAAGAGGTGGCTTTGGCTGCAGTAGGTTTCAGTCGAGCTGAAGATAGAAAAGCTCTACAGGAATCGTTAGCTAAAAGTCAAGCCCTACTTTTGGAAAAGATGAATGAGGCTATGAATAACGTTCTAGCTCAAATCAACGTGGTACGACAACCAGCAGCACCAACTATTCCTTTATGCGATCTACCAACTCCGAACCTACCGACGTCAAACTTACCTACTTTTACGATACAAAGGGAACCAACGGAAGACAAAACGTACCTAACTTTCCCAGAACTTGGCCAGATAGAGCAAATGCGACTAATCATCGAGAAAACTATCGCAATCCCGAACCTGACTTCTACAAACATTTGAACAGAATGCAGTTCAATAATACCTCCGCTAATAGAGATGCGAGAGTGCCTATACCTTCACCTGCAGCTTCAATATACAGATCACCGCATTACCAGAAATGGCAAATTTCATTTAATTCCAAAAACATGACGGTAGATGAGTTCTTTTTTCGTTTAGACAAAGTAAAAGACAGCTACGGCGCCTCATGGGACGAAGTGGTCACGAACTTCCATCACTTTGTTAGAGGTCCTGCCGAGGCGTGGTACTGGATCTACTTTAAGAACAGTTCACAAACTTCTTGGGTAGCGTTGAAGCTGGCTTTAATAGATCATTACGGAAGCTTAGAAACCGACTCCGAAATCTCTAGGCTGATGGCAGAAAGGAAGCAAATGCCAGGAGAGAGTTTCGACACTTTCTACGATACTCTTTTAAAACTAAATTCAAAGATGAGGAATCCTCGACCGAATGAGGAATTGGCAGAAATAATAAAGCAAAATGTTAAACGCCGGATGGGTGAACTTTTGCTAACGTTCAGAACGAACAGGCTTGCTGATTTAGTATACACGTGCCGTGAAATGGAACGCTATCTAACTCAACACGAGCCGATACGTCCGAGGGTACCTCCAATTTTTAACAACCCAGTGAGGAAACAGGTGAGCGAGATTGAGATTCAAACGGAACCTGAACCAGAAGATATGTCTCTTGCTTTAGAAGCATTCCAGAGGAATCGCAATCGTGAAACAAAAATTAACTCCGAAAAGGCCATGTGCTGGAACTGTCTCAAAACCGGTCACATCTTTTTAGATTGCACAGAATCACAAAATAAAATTTTCTGTTACCGATGTGGTCAACCTGAAGTCTTGTCCCCTAATTGCCAAAAGTGTAAGGGAAACCAATCACTGAGTCAGCGATCGTCCGAGAGGGAGCTGACCAGGATGGGCAACTCGGGAAGTCCCAATTAGAATCCTTACCTACAACTGATAAAAAAATTACCATCTTAAAGAAACCCGAAACTCAGAATATTACTAATATTTTTTCAAAACCTACTAAAATTCCTAGATTAAGACCTCTAAAATCTCTTCACCAGAGGCAAATTGAGTACGCTGAAGCGCGTAAACGAATTTATACTTATTCCAATCATAGCAAGAAAATCCAAAAATTAAGAGATAGATTTACTTCTAAACGTAAGCTACATAGAGAGATAAACATAGCCGAAATGGTATGTCTGAAAGACGATCCACGAACCTACTTAAAAGTAGAATTATTTAAACATAAATGGCTTGGTTTACTCGACTCCGGAGCGAGCATTAGTTGCCTCGGTAACGGTGCCGCTAAATATATTGAAGATACTAATATTCCATATAGAAAATTTGATTCTAGCATTTCCACAGCTGATGGAACAGCGTATTGCTGGGGTGGTAACTACAAATGTTACGTACAAAGATCTAGTTCTTCCGATCAAATTGTACATAGTGCCATCTTTAGCTCAAAATTTGTATCTAGGCATCGATTTCTGGAAAACGTTTAAGTTAGCTCCACAAATCATATCGTCAATAGATACCGTTACCGAGACAACAACCGGTCATGCAAACAAGCCGGAATGTCTCCTATCTGTAGAGGAATCTATTATTCTCCAAAATACAGTTAAGCAATTTCCGTCGTTCGCCGTTCGAGGTCTCGGACGGACACATTTAATGGAACATTCCATAGATACGGGTGACGCAGAGCCTATAAAGCAACGTCACTATCCCATATCGCCAGCAGTACAAAGCCTTATGTACGCGGAATTGGATCGTATGACCTCGTTAGGTGTTATCGAGGAAAGTCAGAGTGGTTGGTCTTCACCGGTCATATTGGTGAGAAAACCTGGAAAAAACCGCCTATGTCTCGACTTCCGAAAAGTTAATGCCGTAACGAAGAAAAATGCGAATCCAATTGCGCATATTGAAGGATTGCTAGCACGCCTTTCCGAAACACGTTATATTTCTAGCGTGGATTTGAAAGATGCTTACTGGCAAGTGCCCCTGGAGAAAGAATCACAGGAGAAGACAGCGTTCTCAGTCCCAGGGAGACCCCTGTATCAATTTAAAGTCATGCCGTTCGGACTCTCGAACGCTGCGCAAAGTCTGACGAGCTTAATGGATAAGGTTATTCCTCGTGAGTTGAGAGAACAAGTGTTCATTTACTTAGATGACTTGTTAGTCATCTCGAAAGAGTTTAACGATCATATTTTGACATTATCTAAAGTAGCAAAGCATCTATCTACGGATGCTGGTTTAACCATAAACGTTGCAAAGTCTAAATTCTGTTTCCGAGAATTGCAATACTTGGGTTATATTGTAGGACAAGGTTGTTTGAAGGCAGATCCAAATAAAGTAGCTGCTATCGTAGAGTTCCCGGTACCAACCACTATACGCCAAGTTCGTCGTTTTCTAGGAATGGCAGGATGGTACAGGCGTTTTAGAGAAAACTTTTCTACCATAACTGCACCAATATCAGATACACTGAAAAAGAAGCAAACATTTGAGTTTGGATCTGAAGCTATCAAAGCCTTAGAAACGGTTAAAAAAGCACTGACTTCAGCCCCAATTTTATTCAACCCTGACTTCACCAAACAATTCATCATCTGTTGTGACGCTTCATCAACAGGAATTGGTTGGTTGTGGCCAATTGGACGAAGAAGGAAATGAGAAACCTATTTATTTTTATTCGCAGAAATTGAATTCTGCTCAGAGAAATTATACTGTGACAGAGGGAGAATGCTTGGCAGCGGTCCAAGGAATTTATAAATTTCGACCATATATCGAGGGACATAAATTCTTAGTGATAACTGATCATGCAAGTCTACGGTGGTTAATGAACTTGAAGGACCCAATGGGAAGGTTAGCTCGTTGGAGCCACAAGCTTCAAAGCTTCGACTTCGAAGTGGTTCATAGGCGTGGCTCTCAACACCATGTGCCTGACGCGTTGTCAAGGGTCTATGAAGTAGACGCAATGGATGTTGAGAAACCCACTCCCGAGACCACCACTTCAGAATCTTCTAATGTGTTACTCATCGATCTGAAAGATCAAGCCTTTAAGTCAAACGAATATGTTCAAATTGTGGCACACATTAATAAAAATTTAGAACGTTTGCCTGATCTTCAAGTGTCAGACGATTTTATATACAAAAGAGTTAAGCACGCGACAGGAAATCCCCTTCAGGAGGACTTGTCGTGGAAGCTTTGGGTTCCATCGCAGTTGACGGGAACATTGATAGAGCAAGCTCATTGCCCACCTAGATCTTCGCATGGAGGGATTGCTACGACTTTATATCGCCTTCGAAAACAATTCTATTGGCCAGCGATGAGTAGTCAAGTGAAACTATTTGTGAATAATTGTGATACGTGCAAGACAACAAAAGCATCAAACAGTACTTTACGTACAGAAATGGGGAAAGCCTTCACGGTGGACCGACCATTCCAACCTCTGTACGTAGGTTTTTTGGGACCGTATCCTAGATCAAGAAAAGGAAACACATTTATTGTAATAGCTCTTGATCAGCTAACTAAATTCGTTCTCATAAAACCTCTGAAAAGAGCAAATTCTAATAAACTAATAAAATTTCTCACCGAAGAAATATTTTTGATGTTTGGAGTTCCGGAAACCCTTTTATCCGACAACGGATCACAGTTCGTGAGTAAAGATTTCGGGACTTGTTTAAGTAATTTTGATATCACCCATATAAAGACTGCATCATATGCACCACAGGCCAATGCTAGTGAGGGGGTCAATCGTTCAATATTGAGTGCTATACGCGCCTATATAGATCCTAAACAAACCAACTGGGACGTACATCTATCAGAAATTAGTAACGCTGTGCGCACGTCAGTCCATAGTGTTATAGGTATGTCTCCATATGAGGCTCTATTTGGACAGCAAATGGTAGAACATGGTTCGGATTACCATCTATTGCTAAAGTTGGACGGCTTGAACCAATCAGAAATTAACTGGCCACCTAAAGCTGCAAAGATGGGGATATTACATTCTTATTTGAAAACCGCTTTAAACCAAGCGCATGAAACATATGAACATAATTACAACCTAAGAAGTAGATTAGTGACATACGAAGAAGGAGACAAAATCTTCCGGAGAAACTTCACTCTTAGTAGCGCGGCGAAGCATCTAAACGCGAAATTATGTCCTTAGTTCATTAAAGCATACGTGGTAAAAGTAGTTGGCAACAATCTGTACCGTTTTAAAGATGATAAAGGTTTTGAGATGGTGGTACACACGAAGGACCTACGGAAGTAAAAAGGCAAAATAGATAATAACAACTTATCATAACCCGCTAGTTCAGCTGCACATGAGACAAAGGGTCGTGGGTATCATACACAGTCATCAAATATTTTACTACAGCATAAAGTATAAGCAAGGTAGCTTTCTGTTCCATCGTCGTTACATGAGCTGGCGCTTCAAGTAACGAAGATGTTTTGTAGGAAATCAACCTTACCTACCTCGACAGTAGGCATTTTAATTCTATAACATTAGCATGTTAGTAGCAATTCAAAACCCTACCAATTTGAAAATTTTTCGTTTTAATCAATAATATTCAATCCATGTTATTCACTTAAATAAGGGACAGTACAAAAATTTTGCATCTAGTGTAAACACTTCATGTGGAAATTAGTAGTGACACGCACCAACTATTTGCATCCACTACTACCTCTATCGGCATACAGAAGTAATAATAAAAATGCCCATCCACATGAATAATAATATCATGTGCTAAGAAATAGTGAAGACGTCAAACTTAAGAAGGTAACTGAAGGCAAGTAGAATTTTAGAGACATGCGGCATCATCATAACGAACAGAGACAACATGAGAGATCTGAACCGGACGAAATGGCGTACATGAGCCATGATGGTACCAGAAGAAAAACGTACTACGAAACGACGAGCAGAGATCGAGTTGTACCCCTAAGGATGTGGTAAAGTTTGCATGTGTGTCAAAGTCTTAGAAATTTTCTTAAATGTGTATCGAGATATTTATTAGAAGCAGAAAATATGAAAGGAAACAAGATAGAGTTGTTTGAGGACCGAAAGGAACAGTTCTTTTTGTTTGTTGAGGAAGTAGAAAGTTTCGTAAAGAAACCATTTACAATTGGAAAAATTGAAACTATAGAGCGAGCCATTGAAAAATTACTAAATCTTTCCAACTTCACTTTCCGTAATAGAAAGTTCAACCGCGCCCTAAATAAAGGTAAAATTAAAAGTCGTGTAATAAAGTATTACTTTTTTCAACAAAAGAACGAAATAAAATTTAAAGGATTAAATAGAAAAGTTGAGATTACAAAAAAAAGATTAAGAAAGAAAAAAGAAGTCGACCATAAAAAGGAGTAGCGAGTGTCAAGAAAACATAAAATAGCAAGTGGGACAGAAACGTGTTGCTCTACAAGCAGGTGATCGTCACCCAGAATTCCACATGGAATTTATTAAAATCCGCAAAGTAATCGAGACATCACCAATTAAAATCCTAGTAAAACCACCACCAAAAAGCATTTCAATTGAAGGGCACATTGAGAGAAGAAAAAAAAACAGAATTCACTCAAGGGGTCGCTTCTGAAGAAGTACAAAGCACTAGAAGACGTTTAGTCGGAGAATCTAAGAAAGCCAGGCAGACATTGAGAACGAAGGTGACAAAGGATCATAGTGGTGATCTAGAGTGGTCGGCACCCAAGCGTCATCAAAAACGCCTCCACTCTAACAATCCTCCACCTAGCAGACAAATCCAGTCACCATCAACGAAAATGGCCTGCCTGGCTTTTTATGCCTATGCCTAATCACATCTATCAAATAAATCATCTATACAAGACGAAATTAAGCAAGTAAAATCCACACTCGGGTTACCAAATTGGGAAAAATTATTGGCCAAAATCTAATGTGTCAACGGAAGAAGCAGCGACTATGCGGCTAGTCACAGTTTCAATGTGGGATCACACAAAATTCATCAAGTACCTCATCAAGTAAAATTAATTAATGTTTGTAATCAAACATCAGGTATGATTCGAATTTTTTTTAAGTATATGAATTTTTTTTTGTATTGAAACTTAGGTAGCGTAAAAACTTTTATATACCTACGACAAAATCCTTAACTTCAATTTGCCTTGTGTCTGAACAACTTTTTTTTTTTGATATATCATAGTACTGTGAATAAATAACTACCCACTGGGTGTAGTTTTTAAATTTTTTTTTTTTTTATTAGGACAGTGGTAATCTCCATATTCAATTTGATAAAAAAAAATATAGGTACAGCCTATGAAATATAAATTGGATTTGTTTATCATATCATAATACGTAGGAATTACAACACTGAGTCGAACGTCCTTTATAAGAAAATACAAATTATTCTTGGTTGTAACAATACTGACCTATTTAAAGTAATTGAACTTATAAAATTAGCTGTGTAAGCGGTCACTGTATATATATTTGGAAATTTTTGTTTGTTCCACCTCTCTGTAAAGAAAGAAAGACCGCCATACGAAGTGAATTCATATGTCATCGAACTCAATCCAGTTGTGGTCATACGAATGAGAAAAGATAATAATACACGCACATACCTACTTTTCATCGAACACATTTTCGGTTGCATCGTGTTTAACTTCAATATCCGTATATCAGAAACCAAATATAAAAATTATAATAATTGATATCATTCGGTGATGATATAAATGAATTACAAAATACTTATTAACGATTATCAGACGGATATTCGTGCGCGAAAGTATCTAGCCTTGACATTTTATAAGAACATTTACCTATAGAATTTTTTTTGAATCAGTAACCGATAAACTTTTTTATTGTCACAAATCATCAGGTCGTCAATAGAAAAGGTGCACCTTCTCCGTCGTCCCCTGCTTACATTTTTATTAACCTATATTGATTATAATTACATATAACTATATTGTTTATATTTTAAAGGTTTTGTGGCCTTAACTCCAAGTTTTGCGTTTCGCCCTAGTTTGATGGACGCAATAATTGCCGATGATTACCGACTGCTATATAAAATTTACAGAGAAAACTCACTGTGAATTTTATTTTTCTAAAGAACTTTGATTAAAGTTAGTATTATTAAGTGGAGTGTATATGAATGAAATTCAATTTTAACGGTTTTGTGGCCTTAACTCCAAGTTTTGCGTTTCGCCCTAGCTTGATGGTGGGCTCATCAGCTAGATGACATCAAACCTTCTCTAGTACGCAATAATTGTCGATGATTACCGACTGCTATATAAAATTTACAGAGAAAACTCACTGTGAATTTTATTTTTCTAAAGAACTTTGATTAAAGTTAGACATTAGAATTAAGATGTTATGCTCGTGGCCAAGCGAAGTTAATAGTTTTAAAAAAATAAACAATAAAAAGACTAAAAATAGCCAAATAAAATATTATTAAGTGGAGTGTATATGAATGAAATTCAATTTTAAAGGTTTTGTGGCCTTAACTCCAAGTTTTGCGTTTCGCCCTAGTTTGATGGTGGGCTCATCAGCTAGATGACATCAAACCTTCTCTAGTACGCAATAATTGTCGATGATTACCGACTGCTATATAAAATTTACAGAGAAAACTCACTGTGAATTTTATTTTTCTAAAGAACTTTGATTAAAATTAGACATTAGAATTAAGATGTTATGCTCGTGGCCAAGCGAATTTAATAGTTTTAAAAAAATAAACAATAAAAAGACTAAAAATAGCCAAATTAAATATTATTAAGTGGAGTGTATATGAATGAAATTCAATTTTAAAGGTTTTGTGGCCTTTACTCCAAGTTTTGCGTTTCGCCCTAGTTTGATGGTGGGCTCATCAGCTAGATGACATCAAACTTTCTCTAGTACGCAATAATTGTCGATGATTACCGACTGCTATATAAAATTTACAGAGAAAACTCACTGTGAATTTTATTTTTCTAAAGAACTTTGATTAAAGTTAGATATTAGAATTAAGATGTTATGCTCGTGGCCAAGCGAAGTTAATAGTTTTAAAAAAATAAACAGTAAAAAGACTAAAAATAGCCAAATTAAATATTATTAAGTGGAGTGTATATGAATGAAATTCAATTTTAAAGGTTTTGTGGCCTTAACTCCAAGTTTTGCGTTTCGCCCTAGTTTGATGGTGGGCTCATCAGCTAGATGACATCAAACCTTCTCTAGTACGCAATAATTGTCGATGATTACCGACTGCTATATAAAATTTACAGAGAAAACTCACTGTGAATTTTATTTTTCTAAAGAACTTTGATTAAAGTTAGACATTAGAATTAAGATGTTATGCTCGTGGCCAAGCGAAGTTAATATTTTTAAAAAAATAAACAATAAAAAGACTAAAAATAGCCAAATTAAATATTATTAAGTGGAGTGTATATGAATGAAATTCAATTTTAAAGGTTTTGTGGCCTTAACTCCAAGTTTTGCGTTTCGCCCTAGTTTGATGGTGGGCTCATCAGCTTGATGACTTCAAACCTTCTCTAGTACGCAATAATTGTCGATAATTACCGACTGCTATATAAAATTTACAGAGAAAACTCACTGTGAATTTTATTTTTCTAAAGAACTTTGATTAAAGTTAGACATTAGAATTAAGATGTTATGCTCGTGGCCAAGCGAAGTTAATAGTTTTAAAGAAATAAACAATAAAAAGACTAAAAATAGCCAAGTTAAATATTATTAAGTGGAGTGTATGTGAATGAAATTCAATTTTAAAGGTTTTGTGGCATTAACTCCAAGTTTTGCGTTTCGCCCTAGTTTGATGGTGGGCTCATCAGCTAGATGACATCAAACCTTCTCTAGTACGCAATAATTGTCGATGATTACCGACTGCTATATAAAATTTACAGAGAAAACTCACTGTGAATTTTATTTTTCTAAAGAACTTTGATTAAAGTAAGACATTAGAATTAAGATGTTATGCTCGTGGCCAAGCGAAGTTAATAGTTTTAAAAAAATAAACAGTAAAAAGACTAAAAATAGCCAAATTAAATATTATTAAGTGGAGTGTATATGAATGAAATTCAATTTTAAAGGTTTTGTGGCATTGACTCCAAGTTTTGCGTTTCGTCCTAGTTTGATGGTGGGCTCATCAGCTAGATGACATCAAACCTTCTCTAGTACGCAATAATTGTCGATGATTACCGACTGCTATATAAAATTTACAGAGAAAACTCACTGTGAATTTTATTTTTCTAAAGAACTTTGATTAAAGTTAGACATTAGAATTAAGATGTTATGCTCGTGGCCAAGCGATGTTAATAGTTTTAAAAAAATAAACAATAAAAAGACTAAAAATAGCCAAATTAAATATTATTAAGTGGAGTGTATATGAATGAAATTCAATTTTAAAGGTTTTGTGGCCTTAACTCCAAGTTTTGCGTTTCGCTCTAGTTTGATGGTGGGCTCATCAGCTAGATGACATCAAACCTTCTCTAGTACGCAATAATTGTCGATGATTACCGACTGCTATATAAAATTTACAGAGAAAACTCACTGTGAATTTTATTTTTCTAAAGAACTTTGATTAAAGTTAGACATTAGAATTAAGATGTTATGCTCGTGGCCAAGCGAAGTTAATAGTTTTAAAAAAATAAACAGTAAAAAGACTAAAAATAGCCAAATTAAATATTATTAAGTTGAGTGTATATGAATGAAATTCAATTTTAAAGGTTTTGTGGCCTTAACTCCAAGTTTTGCGTTTCGCTCTAGTTTGATGGTGGGCTCATCAGCTAGATGACATCAAACCTTCTCTAGTACGCAATAATTGTCGATGATTACCGACTGCTATATAAAATTTACAGAGAAAACTCACTGTGAATTTTATTTTTCTAAAGAACTTTGATTAAAGTTAGACATTAGAATTAAGATGTTATGCTCGTGGCCAAGCGAAGTTAATAGTTTTAAAAAAATAAACAATAAAAAGACTAATAATAGCCAAATTAAATATTATTAAGTGGAGTGTATATGAATGAAATTCATATACACTCCACTTAATAATATTTAATTTGGCTATTTTTAGTCTTTTTATTGTTTATTTTTTTAAAAATATATTGTTTATATATACATATATATATTTTAATACATAACATTTTTACCATTTTTATATTTGTTTCAAAATTTTTATTAAATATCCGAACCTCCAATATTTTGGTGTGTTTCGTGGAAACTTTTTCTTATATTTTGGGATAAAGGGAATTTTTGGAACGGACTTTGTGTCTATGATCTCATTTTTGATTATTTGTTCACGCAGAAACATCCTACGTGGGAGTTTCTTCGAACTTTTTCTTGGTTGGATAGTGTCCGGACAAACATATTTTTTTTGCTCGCGTTAAATTAAGAATAAGACTGATTCGATACAATCAGTCGGTGAAGAACAAAAATTTTTCTTTGAACTTAAGGCAACAATTGCGTCTTCCTTGACTGGCTGGACGTATTCCAAGCAGAGTTAAGTAGCCGATAGAAAGGTTCAACGAAATTTTAGTTCGTTTTTAACTCGTTTGTTTATTCGCAGTAATACAATCCGAGAAGAATATTTAACGTAATATTTCTTCGTAACGCGAAAGAGGGGAAGTGATTTACGCTTCGGTCCTCGACAATTTTAAAGCTATTTACATATGATTCGTTTCGTAATTTCATTCTTGGTATGGGAAAAATTATAACCATTTTTCATTTGTTGTCAGCTGCAATAATAGAGTTTTTGTCAGTCCGATAGGAAATTTTAAGTCAACCTTGAGACTTTGTTAAAAAAAATATTTTTTTTGAACTTATCATTTATGCTCAAGTCATTCACTAAAGAATCCTTTAGTATAGCTGTCTTCTTTTTCTGTAAAGTAATTTCACAAAGATTATACAATTGTATTCACGCATTCAAGTATTCTATCTTCCTACTTTGGTAAAATTTAAAATTTTTATTTGCATTGTTAATGAATAGTAACGATAAGAAATAATTTTGTATACATATGTAGGTACATAAACTTCTTATGGTTTGAAATTCTAATTGGAAAAAGTTTGTAGTTACAAAAGAATTTTAACTAAAGTGATAGCATAGTTAGTTTATAGATATTTTGAGATTCATGAATAGATATTTACGAGATTCAGTTTTTATTAAGAAATATCAAATGTTAGCAATTAAGTGAGAATTAATAAAAATTGTATGAGGTGAAAAGTTGAAATTTTGGTTTTTCCTCATTATCCTTTTCGAATGTTACGATTAACTTTTAATCGTAGGGAAGTAGTTCCTTCTTTTTTTTATTCAGGTAACATGGTGAACTAGAACCATAAGGATGGGGGTCGTGGCTGGCGTTACATACAAAACGCCAGATCTTCAACATCATCGTCTACAACAGCAACAGCATTAATGTTAACAACAACAATGTAAGCAACAACAACAACAATAATTACAACCGTGGAGTCGTTCTTCACATGGTTGTTTAGTATCTATAAAAAATGCGTTAAAGCATGGTTACGAGAATTTTCTGTTCTTTTGAGGGATGTACCTACATAAATTTACGCCACAGGTATATCATAGGGAGGGTTGCAAGGAAAATTGAATTGTCCTTTCGCGACTTTCGGACGGGAAGTTAGGCGATAAAGGGGGAAACGAACACATCTGTTTCTCCCGTCTCAACAAGGGTTCCTGCAAATTTATTCGGATGATAAGGAACATTAGGTAGGGTTATGGGTAAAGTAATCCGAGCGGACTAAATACAACTTGTCCGATTAACATCAACGTTTACCAGTCTTCTTTCTACAATATTTATTCTTTTCCAATTTCTTTTTCAAAGAGAAAAACCCTCGGCCCTTAGCTTTTCAGCTTAGCTTTCTAAATATTTGAGTCAATCAATAACTTGATTCCAGGTTCGTTAATATGTAAACCCACTACTCGCTTCTGCAGCATAGACTCACTTCCCTGTTGACTGAGCCAGCTGAAGCAAACTTTTAGAACCTGTCGCAGCAGTCGATCGGTAGTACCCTATTCCTCCGAATGGTAAGTCTGGTTAAAGTTTTCATTGAATGGCAGACTGATTCGTAGAGACGCGATAGGTAATAGAGTAGGAGCTAATGATTTTGTTTTATATTTCATTTCTTTTGTGTTGATTTGACCTCGACCAAAGAAATATATCTAGTAAATAACTTTATTCTTAAATAAAATCAGGGGATCAGACACCTTCTGGAAGAGACTATAGGCACAGATATATTTTTTTTATTACGAAGGTCATGGAAACATAGGACGATAATAACTTATTTGTTACCATCTAGTAATGGAGTTATTAGAATCCATCCCGGTCTATAAGGTTTCGTGTAAAGAGTGTACAAACACCTAGGTACACAGGATTCGTGTTTTGAGGAGTGGACTGGAGAACGGACCTACCTCTTTCTGAACGATCCAATGCTCGTTTAGGAAGAGGATAGGAACTGTCCTCCACTCAACTCTTTGAATGAACGATTAGAAAAATATACATGTAAAGTGTGTAAGAAGCATTAGAGATATTCACATAAAATTCATCCTTGAGTAATGACACCTACACCTAGTGAGTTTCCTAACGCTCTAATGATTTACATTTCTGAGTTCACTTGTCTTGGCTTTTCTATATCACATATACTGACGTCCACGTGGGATAACGAATTTTTGCGGAACCAAAAATTTTCGCAGAACGAAATTTTTCGCAGAATGAAAATCCTCGCAAACACGAAATTTGCAAATCTTATTTTTGTTCTGATTTTTGGAGGTTCTATCCCATGGACGCGTCGTTTGTTTAACTTTGGCTTCTTAATTTTTTTCATTACATATATTGGCGCCCAACGTGGGTCAACGAAATTTCGCAGGTGCGGAAATTTTCGCAAAGACGAAATTTTCAAAACATAGTTTCTTCGTCTTGTCTGAAAGTCTCGACTCTTGTTGACACGCTGTTATATGTGGACTTTTGATTTTTTTTTGTGTCTCCTCTCTCAGTAGCTTTTTTTTTCATTACACAGATTTGGATCTGGGGGAGACTGAGAGTGACGAAAGTGCTGGTTGTCATTTTCTGCAATTGACACATTGGCAAAAGGGGTGTCAGCATAAGGAACTGGTGATTATACAAAGGAATGTTAGGTGCATGTTGAGGTAGGTGAGATACCTGTGAACCAGAGTAACCCATAGATGTTTGTTGAGGTTGGTTTTGTGGAGATGTAAAATTACTTGAGTAGCTGGTAGGTATTGTGGGCTGTGTATACTGGTAGGGTACTTGATACATGGCAGGGCCTAGTAAGGTCGGGGTATTTTGACCACCTCCCATGTAGCCCCTTGGATTGGGTTGAAACAGGAGTGAAGTTTTCCTAGCTTGTTCTGCCATTTCATTCAGATCAGTACTCGTACTGGTCAGCATGAACTGCCGAAGAGCCAGATCGACTAGTCCTGTCTTAAAGGTTGTGATGACGGTGTTAGCAACCTCTCTTTTGAGTCCACCCGATTCTTCTTTTGTGTAGATCGCGTCAATTATCTCCACCGCTGTGGCCTGAAACCTTCCCAAGCGCCTGGTAAATGCTTTTACATCCTCTCCAATCAATTGATGTGATTGCCTTAACTCGTTCATTACGCTATCCAGTGTTTTTGGCACTAAATAGCAATCTTTGAAGAGTTTTGACAGATCTTCAATTGTATTGGCGGAGTTTGAGCGTAATAGCGCAAAAGCATCTCCCACTAAACGCGTAGATATAAAAGAAACTAATATCCCCTCCTCCCCCGGCTTAACGGTTTTCAATGCCAGATCACAGGCATTGAGAAACTCATAAACTCTGCGTGGGAGTTCATAAACTCTGCGTGGACAGATATAAAAGATAGTAATGGCGAAAAAAAATGTTACAAGATCTAAATAGAAATACATTATACTACCCCAAACTCAAATACAGGGAATAACCCAATTGAACGTGTTCATAGCACAATCTTAGAAAATTATAGATGTTTATCCAATGGGAAAGAACTAGGAATAATAGATAGAATTGATACAACATACAAAGCAGTTTTCTACTATAACAACTCCATACAAGAATTGATTAAAGAGAAACCTTTTAATATACAATCAGGCCATGTAGACAAAGAAAGATTATATAGAACGTACCAAGCTAATAAAGAAAACAGAATAGAGAAAACCAATAAGACTAGAGAAGACTACATAGAAACTCGTAGCAAAGCTTTTATAGTAAATCATCACAGAAAATATGATAAAACTACTCCGCGATTCTCTTACAAACAAACGGATCATGCACAACGTGTATGATCAATACACAACGTCATAGAAAGACAAAAATCAAAAACAAAGATGACATAATTATGAAAAATAAACCTTGAAGGCCTAAGAGTACTAAGTCTAACACAAAAATAGCATCAAAGAAAGATTCAGTTACACAAAAGATTCCATCGGGAACAGATCCGCTTCCGATCGCAAGTTGTTCATATAAATACAAGTTACAATGAAAATCTTAATACACATTCTTTTAATTAAGCTAGTATTTAGTGACATAACAATTCAAAACATTTATAACCAAGAAGGTTATACTAAAATAAAATTAACGAAAGTTAAACTAGTTAGAGATTATAAACATGTAGTTCATAAAATCAATATCACTCAAATCGAAGAATTTTTGAATAACATTGACAGTGACATTTACAAATTAAAAAGTATTAAATTTCCCGCAGAATTATATCGAAAAATTCGCATTATTAAATCCCAAATCAGTAGCTTATTACTGCATAGAAACAGGAGAAGTTTAATAAACCTTGGTGGTAACATGCTTAAGTTTTTTTTGTAACATTAGATGAAAACGACCGAAAAAATATCGATGAACAATTGAATACAAATAAATATAACAACCATGAATTAATTGTACCATTTAACAAGCAAATAGATATTAATAATAAACCGAAGAAGCAAATAGATACTATACAATCAGAATTTAGCAGTATGTACAAAAGTAAAGATTTTCTAAATCTCAAAGTAGGAAGTACATCAATAACACAAAGAATAATAACTTAAGAAGTTCTTGAAAAAATTAATAAAATTAAAAGCATTATTAAAAAAATTCAAAGCAATGTGTGGCACGAGTACGATAACTTTGGCGCCAAGAATTGATTACTGTTTTTTGTAGAACAGATCAATATAAGCATTTTTTTCTAGGTGGGGGAATCTAGCTCCCTCCGTTTGGGCGGGAGGGGCAATTTTTTAAAAACAGTGCTAAAAATTAAAAACAAATATTAAAAAATAACGGTAATACTTACAACTAAGTTTTAAATCTTTTTTTAAAGCCAATACTTTTTTCTATTAAATGTTTTAAATCAAGTGAAACCTATGCATAATCTTTGAAAAAACGGACTTTAAACTCAAAAATTGCGAAAAAAAAGGTAAAAAAAAATGTTGAAGTGTGATTTTTCAAAACTGTAAAATAAAATACTACTTTTTTTATAAAATTCGTTGGTCATATTAATTTTAAATCATAAACTGAAAACAAAATGATTTTATGTTTTCTGGTTTTTGAGAAAATGGAAAATTACTAAAACTTAGTTGTAAGTATTACCGTTATTTTTTAATATTTGTTTTAAATTTTTAGCACTGTTTTTATAAAATTACCCCTCCCGCCCAAACGGAGGGAGATAGACCCCCCCACCCATAGTAAAAAATGCTTGTATTGAACTGTTCTACTCTCCCCCAATGTGTTATCAAGTAAACTAAATACAATGGTAAATTCAATGCTCAGTATTCACGAAATAATCACATATAATGTTACGTTTGATAAACTAAAGAATATAAAAATAACTACAGGGTTACACGATCAAGAAATTATATTTATAATAAGTATACCAGAAGAAATGTTAGAATTTAATCAATATTTTGTAACTATTTTACCTAATAATAATAAAGAAGAATTAAAAATGAATGATAAATATATCATTGAAAATGAAAATGTTGAATACATATCGAAAGAAGAAGATTTAAATAAATTGGAAATATGCATAAACTGTATAACAACAAAAAATTGTTCTAAATTAATCAATAAAAGGGAAAATATTGTATTAGAAATAGCAAGAGGAAAATTGTTAGTAAAAAAACAGTTGTATAGTAATAAGTACCAATTGTAATGAAAAGAAAAAAATTAAAATCATAAATAATGTATTAATTCAGTTTGAGAAATGTAAGATAACTATAGATAAAAGAACTTTTGAAAATTCCAATGAAATAGAAGAACAATCTTTATATTTAGAGACTCCAAAATTGTAATAAAACATATCTAATCTTTTATTTGAAAAAGAAATTAAACTAGAAGATATAAATAATATTGACATAATTCTCGAAAAAATATCAAAATTAAATACACATAAAGAGACTTCATATTACATACATATTGTACCTATTTTTATATTATGCACTGTAATTATATTTCTGTGTAGAGATAGAATAAATTGTTTCAGGAGAAACAACAACCTTAAGGAGGGGGGAGTTACGTATACATTTACATCTTCTAACCCTAACTCTAATCTTTTGCACAAGCCACTTGAGACCGAAGCAACGACGACACTTAAATTTTAATAGCATTCTCAGAAATATGAGACAACATAAACATTGGTCCAAATCCAATAGCATTTTTGAATATAAAGATTGGACAATCTTCAATGCTATAAACAACCACCACTTCACATCGAAGACCATCAGTAAATCAATCTGCTAAAATAAACATTGGACGATCTTCGATGCGGCCAACAATCATCGGAAAGCATCACCAGATAAGTCTCAGTTGCAGCGATCATTAGACACACATTACACATCATAGTACATAGTCGACTTTCGGCTGTTCTGTTCTTGTATTTTATTTTATTTTCTAAATAAAATTTATATATGTTTTTTTAACAACTCTTCGACTCTTTTTAAAAAGTTATTTCTAGCTCAAATTCAAATAATGTTAATAAGGTCCCTTCTGATGAACAAATGAATGGACTTACGCTAAATATTATTAGAGAGGAAACTTTATCAGAAATGGTATCGGTCAGGCTTGTAAAAAATGCAATCTTTTCTAAATGCAATCTTTAATGACTTCAATTAAAAGATTGAATTCACCAATCTTTCTTTGAGACTTGAACTTCGAAATAACCAATCACCATTCATTTGATATCAAAATGATTGAATTTATTCATTTTGCAGCGATCAATTGAATGCAATCATTTAAGACCTCATGTATGTAAGAATTGAGTAGTTGGCAACTCCTACCTTCTTACTTTACTGGAAGTTAACGAAGAAACTGATGAACCGATTAACTTTACAATTACAATAGTTGGCAGCATCGATGATGGGAGACGATGTACAAACGAGAGAACAATACGGCGGTCTCTTTGAATGCCAACCACCGATCCAGCAACATCGTCGAACTACCTACTTTGCTTAATCTATTTTTTAATAATTCTACTACTTGCTTTTTTTTGTTAAAATTAAAAAAATAAATCAATTTGAATTTAAAATAATTGTACTTAATTAATAAATTACAATAAAATTACTACAATTAACTCTACATGGGGGCTCAACCTACCTAAAATTATATTAAAAAATTTAATCATTGAACCTGTAAAAATATTCAATAATTTTTAACGTTTTTTAAGTCGCGGTTGCTGCTAAGAAGCTGTATCATCGAAGGAATATTTGGCCGTGAAAATAACCCGGCTTGATGGTATAATTAAAATGTTGAAATTTCTCTTACAATTTGACATTGTGACTTTGGGATAGTGAGAGACAATAGAATTAATAAGTTCGTGTAATTACTGCTTCGAGTGTACGATTTAGTGTACAATTACTTTTTTTTAATTTCTCTCAACTGAAATCGATCATCATTTAAGATCAGTGCTGGATAAGCTTTGCTGGTATTCACTTGTTCGTAGAGGATTAGACGTTGTTTTGCAATTTATTTCTATTTTTACGATTCTCTGTTTTGCTTATAATGGGTAGAAAAAATAGAAATAGTACCACAATTCATCCACAATCGTAAGATATATCAGATGCTATGGCAGAGTTAGAAGAGAAAAGTAGGCAATTGGCAGTTCGGGAAAAACAACTGGACCAGAGAAAAACCACTATAAGGAAAGACGTTGAAATATCATTATTGCAGGACGAGGTAGAAGCTCTACGAAATAGAAGCCGTGGAGGTGCGTCTTTCCAAGATGTCTCTTATTCTATACAGGAATTTAATGGTGATGACGACTATAGTGTTTGGTGTTGGATTGGTGAGGTAGAGTCTTGGTTGAAGAAGTGGTTAAAGAAGTGGACTCAGTTAGAAAACCTTTTGTTTGCGAAAAGATTTTTATCGGGTTCGGCGAAGTTGGCTATTCGTTCCGAACCAGGGCTTAGCACGTGAGAAAGTTTAAAAAATTATTATAAAAAAATAGCGGAGGTACATAGAAAGCTAACGGCAAAAAAGCAAAATAAAAACGAAACAGTTTTGCAGTATTTCCTAAAAATGAAAGAGTTAGGAGCTCGTGCAACCATTGATGAGCTATCGATAATACAATACGTGATAGATGGTATCAAAGATTCCCATGCGAATAAAGCAATGCTTTACGGTGCAAACAATTTCAAAGATTTTAAGCGTAAATTGGAAGTCTATAAAACTTTTTCTGAAAGATGTCAGGCTTCGTCATCGGGTTTAAAGCTGAATTCGTCTTCAAATAAAATGCATACAATTTCGACAGTTGCGGGTTCCTCTGGAGGTTTAAGTATAGTTTGCTTTAATTGCGGGCTTAAGGGTCATCGAGCCAGTGTGTGTAGCAAGAAAGCGCAAGGGCCTAAATGTTTCAAGTGCCGTCAGTTTGGTCACAAATCACCACAATGCACAAATGATTCTACTTTTAAAAATGTCAAAGTGACCTGTACCTCGAGTAGTCCAAATTCCAATTTTTACAAGACTGTTCAATTTGTTAATGAAAATTATTGTGTCGAAGCTCTTTTAGACACTGGTAGCGAACTCTCATTACTACGCTCAGATGAATACATTCGATTAGGTGCTCCAACATTGACAGGTCATCCAATGCAGTTAAGAGGATTGTCAGATAAAGGTGTCCAAACTTTAGGAAGTTTTGTGGAAAGTATTTCATTCGACGAAAGTGTTTTCAAGGATATAATTCACGTAATATCGGACGGCTACATGTCAATGCGTATGATTTTGGGACAAAACGTTTTTAACAACACTCAAATATCAATTACTCCAAGCGCAGTTGAGGTGAAGAAACTTGATAATTTTCTAGAGTGTTTTATGGTTAGCCAGGAACGTGAGATTGATTTACAAGTGAGAATTTTGGAGTACAATTAACTAGTCAAAAAGTAAGTTGAAGATTATAGCACAAGGGAAGAAAGTCAAAATAATTTTGAGATGAAAATCATCCTCACTGATGAAACTCCTATTTGCCAAAACCCGCGTCGTCTTTCACCCTTGAGAAGCAGATAGTTGATGATACAATTGAGGAATGGCTGGAGAAAAAAATTATTCGATCGAGTTGTTCAGATTTTGCTAGCCCTATAGTTCTAGTTTCAAAAAAAGACGGATCTAAACGTTTATGCGTTGATTTTAGACAGCTCAACAAAAAAATTATCAGAAACCATTTTCCTCTTCCACTTATCAGATAGATAAACTTGGAACGTCAAAAGTATTTATCACACTAGACCTTGAGAATGGATTCTTTCATGTGAATGTTGAAGAGAGTAGCAGGAAGTATACGGCTTTTGTCACTCCATCAGGTCAATTTGAGTTCCTGAAAATGCCGTTTGGGTTATGTTTGTCGCCTAATGTGTTTCAAAAATTAATTATCTGGATATTTTTGCCACTTATTAAAGAAGGCATTCTTATTGTCTATATCGATGATTTTATAATTATTGCAGAATAATGTGAAGAAGCTATTTACAATTTAAAAAAGGTTTTTGAATTAGCTGCGAAATTTGGTCTACGTTTCAACTGGAAAAAGTGTCGTTTTCTCTTCAGTAAAATAGAATACCTTGGCTATGAAATCGAAAAAGGAAGTGTGTGTCCATCCAAAACAAAGATAAATGCCGTGAAGAATTTTCCAGAGCCTAAGAGTTTAAAAAATGTCCAGAGCTTTCTTGGTCTTTCAGGATATTTTAGAAAGTTCATCCATAATTATGGTACATTGGCTAAACCATTGAGTGATTTATTGCGAAAGGAGAATAAATTTATTTTTGAAGGAGCACAGAGGGAAGCTTTTAATGTTATTAAGAATTCACTGTCGCAACACCCAGTCCTTTTGATCTATAACCCAAAAGCAGAAACTGAACTACATACGGACGCATCTAAATTTGGTTTTGGAGCTATAATGATGCAAAAGTCCAGTTACGATAGTTTGTTTCATTCTGTATATTTTTACAGTCGTAAAACCTATCCTACTCAAGAAAAATACAGTAGCTATGAATTAGAGGTTTTAGCTATTGTCGCAGCTCTAAAAAAACTAAGAGTGTATCTTCTTGGCATTCCTTTCAAAATTGTCACTGATTGTGCGGCATTTAAGCAGACGATGGAAAAAAAGGATTTAGCTTCTAGAATCTCTGGCTGGGCTTTACTTCTTCAGGATTTCGACTATAAGCTTGAACATAGAGCAGGTACAAGAATGAGACATGTAGATGCACTCAGCCGAAATCCCTTATCCATGGTTGTCCAGAGCGAAATGATCGAAAGGTTGAAATCAGATCAGAAAAAAGATGAAAGAATAGCTATTATTATCAAACTTTTGATGCAAGGTAGTTATAAAAATTTTGTTTATGAAAATGACATTTTATACGAGGTTAACGGCCAAGGCGACCGGCTTTTATGCATACCAAAAGGTATGGAAAAGGAACTTATTAAAAAAGTTCACGACCAAGGCCACTTTTCTGTTATAAAAATGGAAGACGTTATTAAAAGAGATTATTCTATCCCTAACCTTAGAGAAAAAATAGAAAAATGTAGACAATGCTGCATTGAGTGCATATTATCGGAAAAGAAGCAGGGGAAGCAGGAAGGATACTTGTACCCCCCGATTCCAAAAGAAGATCGTCCGTTGCACACGTATCACTTGGATCACGCTGGACCACTTTCAGCAACTGGGAAGCAGTACAAATACATTCTCGTTGTCGTCGATGGATTCAGTAAGTTCGTGTGGATATATCCGACAAAAACTTTATGTACCGCGGAAGTGATTCAGAAACTTAGTCAACAGAGCAGTGTTTTTGGAAACCCTCACCGATTTATTACGGACAAAGGTACAGCTTTTACTTCAAAAAATTTCGACGAATATTGCCAGGAGGAAGGTATCAAACATACCACAATAACGAACGGTGTTCCAAGGGGTAATAGGCAGGTTGAAAGAATTAATAGATCTATTATTCCTATACTAACAAAACTCTCTTTGGAAAAACCTCAAGATTGGTATAAATTAACAAATAAAGTTCAAAAGTTTTTAAATTCCAGCGTTAGCAGGAGCACTGGGCGATGTCCTTTCGAACTTATGTTTGGAGTGCATATGAGGAACAAGGAAGACATTCGAATTGCTGAAGCAGTGACTGAAGAGCTTTTGGAGCTATTTAACGAAGAGCGAGATTTAATGCGTGAAGAAGCGAGGAAACAAATTGAGTCTGTCCAGTGCAAAAATGAGCGTGGTATTAATAAAAAACGGAAAGCAGCACGGAAATATGAAGTTGGAGATCTCGTAATTTAATCAAAATTCATAAAAAATTTTTTGGTCCTTATAGGGTTTCAAACGTTGGCCTACATGATCGTTATGAAGTGGAGAAAGTTGATGAATCAGAGGGACCTAGAAAGACAAGCAGTAGTGCCGATAATATGAAACCATGGATTCCATACGATGATTCTTCTGGTGAAGACGAAGTTGATGAAAATGCGGCTGTTTTACCTAACTCAGCGTGGAGAAAAGATGCAGATGATATACTTACCGATAACGTTTAACCTGAGATGAATTTTACCAATAAGCTGAGATGACCATTAATTTACTATTTTTTTTACCTGCGATGATATACCTACCTGAGATGACATACCTACCAGAGATGACTTCCAACCCAAGATGACTTTCGTAGCTTTGATGAATTATTTTATCAGTGATTACTATAACCTTAGATGATTTTGAGATGAGATGTACCTAACTGAGACGATACTATCCGAGAAGATTTTGTTACCAGAGATGAAAAATTTAATAACCAGCTATGAGAAGAAATTTTGTTGCCTGAGATGACCTAAAGAAAATTCAAGAGTTCTTCGGGACGCTGAACTAACAGGGTGGCCGAGTTGTAGGAATTGAGTAGTTGGCAACTCCTACCTTCTTACTTTACTGGAAGTTAACGAAAAAACTGATGAACCGATTAACTTTACAATTACAATAGTTGGCAGCTTCGGTGATGGGAGACGATGTACAAACGAGAGAACAATACGGCGGTCTCTTTGAATGCCAACCACCCATCCAGCAACATCGTCGAACTACCTACTTTGCTAAATCTATTTTTTAATAATTCTACTACTTGCTTTTTTTTTGTTAAAATTAAAATAATAAATCAATTTGAATTTAAAATAATTGTACTTAATTAATAAATTACAATAAAATTACTACAATTAACTCTACATGTATTCCGGGCATTCCTTTGCAGTCCTGGCATTCTTTTTGCATTCCAAGCATTCCTTTGCAGTCCAACATTCCTTTGAAGTCCAGCATTCATTTGCAGTCCAAGCATTCCTTTGAAGTCCAGCATTCATTTGAAATCCAGCATTCATTTACAGTCCACCAATCCTTTGCATTCCAAGCATTCCTTTGAAGTCCAGCATTCATTTTTAGTCCAGTATTCCTTTGAAGTCCAGCATACTTCTGCATTCCAAGCTAATGCTACTGCTGAACTGCAAAGTAATGCTTGAAATGCAACGGATTGGTGGACTGCAAAATAGAGCGGGACTTCAAAGGAATGCTGGACTTTAAAGGAATGCTTGGACTGCAAATGAATGCTGGACTTCAAAGGAATGTTGGACTACAAGGGAATGCATGAAGTCTCAAATGATGTATTCCATTTATTGCTGCAAAAAAAAATGGGGAAAAAAATTATTGCATTTATTTTGATTTCAAATAATTGGTGGATGGGGAATTTTTACGTTGAAGTCTCATATGAAGTCAATGATTGCAATAATAAAATTGAATTCAATGAATGATTTTTAATGATTGCATTCCAAAAGATTGCAACCTTTTACAAGTCTGGTATCGGTAGAAGGTAATAATAAACAATCGATAAATTACACGCAAGTAAACAACGGTTCGGTAACTGTTGGTGTTCGGACGCAGAAACCAAATACTAAACAAACTTTGCGCATGTGTGGTGAAGACTTTGCTGATGCGGATGGTTTGATTGTTGTTGCTACACGCAAATAGTCCCATGTATCTAAATTTGATGCATCAATTTCTGTGGAATCATTAACCAAGCATATTGCTCAAAAGAATGGCGTCGACGAGGATACTATAAAATGCTTTAAGCTAGTGAAAAAAGATGCGACAAATTTGAAGTTCGTCAATTTTAAAGTTGGTATTCCGGCAAATAATGTCAAATAGGCACTATGTGGATCAAACTGGCCCAATAATACTAGAGTAATAGAGTTTATTCATAGAGATTCAAAAACCGACAAAGTAATGTCAGTTCCCCCAGGGAAAATTAATCAAGTATTAGAGAGGCGTACTTTGATTTAAACAAATCAGAAATTGCTATGTATTTTCAAAATCAGTCTTCGACTAACTTCTCTTGCAGTCGGTTGTAGATTTTTCTTAAAATGTCTAAAATTTGTACTAATTGCAATCTTTAAAAAAACTTTGAATTTGTTGAGTGCGGTTACTTTTGTGGTCGCCTTTTTCATAAAAACTGTATTGAGTTATCAGTTTTCATGAACTTTCACATAGTTTTGATTAGATGAAAAATGAAATTAGTGCTCTTAAATCCCAAGCAAATAATAACTTCCCACCCCGTAAAACGGCGAAAAAAAAATTCCCATTCTCTTCAAGAGACACAAACTCAAACTCGATTATTCTCACCCAGAATGAGAAAAAAAAACTGATCAACCAACATCATCTATAAACCATCTTAATGTGGAAGTCGATACCCAATCAACTAATGATTCGGCTTCACTTCCTATAATAAACTCTGACCTAACATCAGCAGATAACTTAATTGTTTTAAATCCTTCAACTATTATTATTTTATTATATTATTATTATTCAACTAAGAACTCAGAATGGAAACCAGCTCCAATCAAAAAAAAATATTTTCATTCAAAGAAAATTATCGGTATAGAAACTTCGTCTTCTCTGTGTGCTCTTACAGAGTACAAATGGTTACACATATCCAAATTCCAAAAAGATACCATTCCCGTAGATATTATTAATCACATATCTCAAAAAACTAATATTGCATCTAGTCAGTTTAAATGTTATTTGTTTGTTAAAAAAGATGCGGATGTAACAAAACTTACATTTGAAACTTTTAAATTGAGTGGTCCGTCTTTCAAATTATCCACAATAATGGATGCTTCATTATGGCAATAAAAAAAAATACATCTCTCATGAAAAAAAGAGAAACCAACATCTATACCATCAACAGAACCACAGAGGAGCTAACAGAGAGGGTAATCCACTGATCTCAATATATAACTGGATAGTGTATCCCATACAAAGTATAACAGATTTTGTGTGCCCATTTGAAGATGACATTTAGGTGGTTTGTTTATTTTATTTGACAACTCTTCCCACAAAAAAAAAAAAAACAACCACAAATTACGCCATTCGTTATTTTTTTCGAGGAACAATTGGATAGGTAAGTTGTTTATATTTTCAAAGTTAAATTAGTTTATATTTCTTTTTAAAATAAATTTTGTTGAATTCCACTTGATATTTTCATTTGCTAAAAAAGTGAAATGTATTTCAGTGAAGGGTTGCAGCTCTTAAAATTTTTGCAAATGTTGTCCATATTTTTTCCATGTTGAAAAATACAAAATGCGCCAAAACATACAAAATTTATTTTTAAAGAAATATTCTTATTCTATATTATCATGATGTACATGGATGTACCATCGACCCTCTATCCCATATTCGGGAGGATCTAGAGAATATTATTTGATAAATTATTCAACTTTTGTTCTTTTTATACACATATATATGAATCTTGTCTTCATCCCACTTAAGGGTGGGTCTTCATGACAATAGAATTTAAAATTCATGTAAACGTATTTCAATGTGGTAGTGCGATATTCTTTTCTCTTCATTATTGTTTTTGATACGCTCAACTACTCTTGTTCTCTTTTCAAAATGGGTTTGTTGTTTTGTCATCCTTTCGATTTGAATGGGAATGATAAGTTCTATGCTTTCTGTTTATGGAAGGGTGAAGGGATATTTTTCAATTTTGTTTTCAAAACACATGAGTAGGTATAGCTAAAATGTGAGTCATTTTTTTTCTCTTTTCGTTTAGTTGTTTTTTCTTCAATTTCACTTGCTATTGCTGGAACTGGAAAAACAGTAACAAAAAAATGTGAACTCGTTTGTGACTCGATCAGAATAAAAATAAAAATGACCAAACAGAAAAGTCGTGCAGCATTTACATTCCTAGCTATGTATATAGGTATGCCCTATGATCATTTTTTGATGTTTGGAATCAGGGAGGCAAAGGTATGTTAATAAACATGCGAAATCGCCCAACTCTGAGTTTTTAGAACTTGTATCATCTTGGATGTAGGTACCTACCTCTAGGTGTAATATAACCTAATCTATATACCTATGTAGATAGGTACCTATATAAATACAAATAAATTGGTGTCTGTTTGTACGCGGATAACTCGGCTGAATAATTATCCGACTTGCTTGGGAGTTCTTTGTTGGATTTTTATTGAACCAGGTTCACACAATGGAGCCGAAAGTTTTAAATTTTGGAAAATTGAAAAAATCTTAAAAACCCAAAATTGCGGAAAGAAGTTCACCAAAACAGCTAGTTTTATACAGGGTGAGTCATGAGCAATGCGACAAAATGCTAGGGCGTGTAGGTTGCGTTGAGACAAGAAAAAAATCGTATGGGAGGGGGGGGTCTATTCCCCTCCGTTTAGCCGGGAGGGGCAATTTTCGAAAAAACTGACTTAAAATGGGAAAAAAATTATTTAATATCAACGGCTTCATTCACAATGCTGTGCGATACGTTTTTGAAAAGCCAATAACTTTTTCTTTCATTCTGTGTTTAAATAAATCTATTCTAAGAAATAGTTTTTGAAATATTAATTTTCAAAGTCAAAATTTTGAAAAAAAAAATTGAAAAAAAAATTTCAAATTCATTTTTTTCAAAAATTTACGTAATTAAGTGCTAATTTTAATTTCAAAATTCAATGCTGTTATTAATTTTAAGTCTAAATAAGAAAACCGGATGCAAAAATTTTATGTCGTTCTCAAGAAATTAAAAAAAAAACCAAAACCACCTTTTTCTAAGAAAAACATTTATTTTTATTTTTACGTTACACATGTAGGTAGGTAGGTACATTGAAATAGTTTTTTTTAGGAAGCTTTATGTAAGATAAGTGTAAAGTAGGTCAATATAACTATTTGACCTGTTTGAAAATTACTTTAGGGTTTATTGCAAAGGGGTGAATTTTGAAAACTTTTAAAATTGCGAAAACTAGATCCAAAAATGTGATTTTCAGAAATTAGGTGCTTCCCCCCATTTTTCCAAATTTAAATTTTTTAAAAACTCTACAAGGTTGTGGTACCCTAATACGAAGTTTTTTCTCTTTTTATTTTGAAAAAAAAAATCGAAACTGTGGATAAAAAGCTCAAAAAACATGTTCCCGAAAGTGTGAAGTTAGCCTCCCTTTTTTCAAATTGGAATTTTTGACAAATGAACCAGGTTGTGCTACATTTGTGCTGGTTTGTGTTGATCTTCTTTTTTTTTTTTACTTAAAAATTGTAGGTTTTAGACAGCGAAAACTTTTGCACTAATTTAGCAATTTCGCCTTCCTGGGAGCTCCCTTTTTCGAATTTTCAAATTTAAAAACCAGTGCTAGATTGTGCTAGGACTCTTCTAAATTGTTCCAAAGTTTTGTTTCGAAAAAAAATATGTCATATGGGTCACATAGCACCTGACAAAACCGTTACATGGCATCTGACCCGCCGGCGGTCACAGTTATTTTCCTGTAAATTTTTTTTCTGAGGCTCTTTGTGAACAAGTTACTTTTTAACATTCACAGATTTTGATTGAAGTATATTAGTTATTTGGCAAACAACAATTCAATCATTCAAATTGCATTTTTTTTAATTATTTTCCATTTATTTTTTCAACAAAATCAACCCCAAATAATTTGGAAAATAATAGGTAAAATCTGATAATTTTCATTTCTGATTTATTTTTACCTAATGCTTTTATTTAGGTGCCAGTGAAGAAAAATTAGTATTTTCATTGCAGGCTAGGTAGGTACCTACGTAGATCGTCATCATGATACCCTTTCCCTCGGCACATGCCAAAGGCCCCGCAAAGACATTTCAGTCACACACATTCTTATTTGCAATTACCTACCACTCCATGTCCGTCAACACGCGAAATGAAAAAAAAAATCGCTTCTAAATAAAAATAGGAACATAGATATACAATTGCAATATACACATTCCCTCTTCCCACTATCTCACAATTTACTAATCGTGTCCAACCACACCACCAAAAATGAGGTCATCTTCAATATTTTTGTTTCTTTCCGTTGTAGGATAACAGAAGAGGAGGTATCTCCAATTTAGGTTTAATCGCAAACAAAAATTGAAGTGCCCAAGCCCAAGTGCCTACGTCAATTATTCTGATACAGAAACATAGATCTCAATTTCTTCTTCCTTTTGACACCTCAACCTTGAAGATTCGATAAGATTAACTCATTTTATAGACGATTCCCTGAGACTCTATTTCTATATAATTAACGAATAAAATCTTTTTCAGCATTATTCCCACATCCATAAGTTTCCTTCCAAAACCAAGTAGAAAAAAAAACAAAAATATCATATACCTACTTGGACGACAGCGACGACGACGATACCTACGAATCGTACGTACACCAGCGTTGCCGAAGTTAACCAATCGTGCTTTTTTGACACGACAATTTTTTCTTGTGGCACAGTGGCACGAAACATTTCAATATCGCACACTTTATCATTGCCTATATCTTACTTTAATATTGATGGAAAATTATATAATAAATTACAGAAATAAAGTTTTATTTTTTTAACAGAAGATTTATAGTTTTTTCATGGCAAGCAGTTTTTAAAATGTGACACGGCATTTTCTTTTCTCGGCGGCAACGCTGATGTACACCATTCACCATACCATTTGTGTTTTGTGTATCACCACAAAAAAAAAAGTTGATTCTAAAGAGAGTGCGAACAGCGAAAATATAATATTCTCTTTCGACGGAAGTTTCGTGAACTAAATATCGTTGTGTGCGTATTTTGATTAACAAAATCGTTAAAAAGATGCTTTTTCAAAATTAAATATAAAATTGTTTATGCGTGTGATATTGTTTTCTTCACTTGGAACTTTAGCAAAAAATATTGAAATAAAATACAAAAATAATAATAAAGTTGTACATGGCATTTCAACCTGGGAAAACTACCATGTGTATAGATACTTTGAATTGTAAATTTTTACGTCTAAACAATATAAAATTGCAAAAAAATTTACAGCAAGATTTACAAAAATAATAAGAGATTCGAATAAATTAAAAACAAAAAATATTAAGAATAAAACATGCCAGCCCCAACGGGGAAAAGAAAAAAGTAGTATTGTTTGTGTATATATAAGTTTTTCAGACGTATAAAGTGGAAAAAAATAATTTTTTGTTTTGTTTCAAACAAAGTATCTACTTTCTGTTATAAAAAAAAAATATTGTTTGGCTCCGTTGAAAATTTAAGAAACTGCGCCACTAAACGAGCTTTAAATTAGTGTGAACTTACGTCCATTTTGTAGCTCAAATAATTTTTTTTTTTTTTTTTTTTTTATCCTATGAAAAGCATACATTCATTGACAGTTGAAAAACATTAACAACAAAATAAAAAAACAAATCACACGAGAGCCCCTTGAGGGAATGCATAAATCAGCCAAAATAAAGGGGACAAAATGTGTAATTCCTTCCCTAAAAAGCACAAACTTTTGTAAAACATAAAATTGAGGACATATGTTTTAAGATATGTTCATGGACTAAATAATAAATTTTATTTCATCAAAATATCTTTTCAAATGTAGGAGATATATTAAGTTTTGTGCACGTAGTACCCTACATTTACGAGGAAGACCCACCCTTAAGTCACTTTCGTTTTTATAGTAGGTACAGCTCTTTGGTGATCTAAGAGGAATGTGTGCAGTTCTGGACTCCCTCGAGAGGTTACAATAGCCAATGACTTGGAATATTGAAAACGGTATATGAGTATTTAGATCGAGGATGGCAAGTTCCACATGTTTTATGGAAAATGGCCATTTGTAAGATACATTGGTATGCAGGAGCCTGCACCGGTTTTGTTTTCCATTCTAAACCTGATTGCTCATCTAAAGGGAATCGGAAAACTGCGTAGTCCGTGCTTCAAATTGTGACATATTTTCACTTTGTTAAGCCCTAATGGATAGACATGGTCAACAATCTTCTATACGAGAGATTTTTCAATAACCTCTTGGATTATACATTTGATTATTATTCGAATGATTCATAATCGATACTAATCCGTGGAATTGTAACTGCACTATCCATTTGTCTTTGTACTTAAAATATTTTTCAGATTAAGATTTAAGTGTTGGAAAGTTTAGTTATTCATGTTATGCTGGCATTCTTCAACGAGCCAGAGTTTCCTTTTTAGTGGCGGAGTGAAAACTATCACATCAGTTGAGGCTTTCTTTTAATATATGCCACTGGTGGCCTACATTTGATTCTGAGGCAAATATGTATGGATCAGCCGAATTCTTTTAATTCCAGTTTTTCGTTGTTAAACTTCTTAGAAATCCGCATGCGTGCGGTCGAATTTCCAGAATGTTGTTTTTGTGTGTCTCTATTAACTCTAATAAGCTTTCTTTGCAGGTTTCTCTCTCTAGTATGTGCATAAATTAAACAAGCTCAGTCCTAAAAGCTTGTCTTGTACCATATTCTACGTCTTGTACCATAATTTTTTTCCAATGACAATAATCAAAATATCAATTCTTAATTGTTTTTAACTATCTAATAGAATGTCTAATTAATTGTTTTTCTAATAGTGAATTATTACAAAGTGAACATTCAAAAGTTAAACATAATTTAAAATGGTGCAACGTTGCAAATATTGCAAAAATGTCGTTGGTATTGAAGCCAGAAATCAAGGCATAACGCTTCATGGGTAAAAACGTTTTTCTAATAATCTTAAAGCTATACAGGGTGATTGGTTTAAGGTGCACCAAAAAGCTTGAGCGTGTAGGTGGAGTTAAGACAAGACAAAAATCATAGAGGAGGCGGGGGTCTATTTTCCCCCGTTTAGGAGGGAGGGGCAATTTTTTAAAAAATTGACTTAAATCAGCAAAAAAAATATTTAAAAACAACGGTGAATGATACAAAGCCTTGTTATATCTTTTTGAAAAGCCAGAAAACTACTCTTTTATTTTATTTTTAAATTAAGTTGTTTGAGTGAACAGTTTTAAAAAAATTAATTTTCAAACTCAAAATTTTTAAAAAAAAATTAAAAAAAAAGTTTTTAAACTAATTTTTTTAAAAATTTTATGTAATTAACTATTATTTTTATTTTTTAAATTCAATGCTCTTATTAATTTTTAGTCAAAAACAGAAAACCAGATGCGAAAATGTATCTTAGTTTTTGAGAAATTAAGAAAATACTAAAAGCACTTTTTCAAAAAAAGGGGAAATCTGGTTAATCTGGTAAAAAGGAATTAACTGGATTAACCAGATTTCACCTTTTTTTGAAAAAGTGCTTTTAGTATTTTCTTAATTTCTCAAAAACTAAGATACATTTTCGCATCTGGTTTTCTGTTTTGGACTAAAAATGAATAAGAGCATTGAATTTTGAAAATAAAAATAATAGTCAACTACATAAAATTTTTAAAAAAATTAGATTAAGATTTTTTTTAATTTTTTTTTTCAAAATTTTGAGTTTGAAAATTAATTTTTTTAAAACTGTTCACTCAAACAACTTAATTTAAAAATAAAATAAAAGAGTAGTTTTCTGGCTTTTCAAAAAGATATAACAAGTCTTTGTATCATTCACCGTTGTTTTTAAATAATTTTTTTTCTGATTTAAGTCAATTTTTTAGAAAATTGCCCCTCCCGCCTAAACGGGGGGAAATAGACCCCCCTCGCATACGATTTTTTTTCTTTTCTTAACCCCACCTACACGCTCAAGCTTTTTGGTGCACCTTAAACCAATCATCCTGTATACATATTAATATATATCCACAATGTGGATTCCACATGTATATTTCATTGTTTTCGTTAATTCAATAGTTTCTTAATAAGTTCTTTTGTTATAATGTGCATAGATTCCCATTGGAAGATGCTGCTTTGTGTGAAATCTGGCGTACTAATATGAAATTTGGACAATCTTTTGTGCCGACAAAACACACTAAGATATGTTCTGACCATTTCAAGCAGGAATGTTTTCAGGTCATAAAAACAAAAAGAGTTTTGGTCACCGGTAGTGTCCCTACATTTTTTGGAGAAAGAAAAAATACCTGCTTCTTTTGCAATGCAACTAGGGAATCAAAATCAGGACTTTCCCTCCGAAAGTAAGATTTTTTAAAGTTTTCATAATCTTATTTATTATGTATAATAAAATGTTTTACAGGTTCCCTATAGGTAAACCGGAAATTTTGGAAAAATGGTTACTTGCTATCAATATTAAGAACTTTGTGCCTGATAAAAACAGCTTGATATGCAGTGATCATTTTGAAAGGAAGTGTTTCAAGGAAATACCAAACTCTAAATACTACAATTTAAGGGCGGATGCGGTGCCGACTATTTTCAACAAAGATGAAGGTAGCCTAAGAATGCTAGTGAAAATTTATTTATTTATTTTCAACTTTTTTGTTCCAAGTCAAAGAGATATCATAAATTTTTTTTTTAAATTATTCCCAAAACAAAATGTTACTCAAGTTAGTTTTTTACTGTTTTTTTCTATACATATAGATACACAAGAACATGAAGTTCAATATGAAACCTGCGACATAAGAATGGATTTCTTGAATTCTTATGAAACAGGTGATACATTCTTAAAGCATTCAGATTCTTATATATGAAATTCCGTTTTTTCTTTTTACAAGAATTGCAAGAAGTGACTGTGAACACGCCACAAAATACAACAGAATCGGTTAATTTGGACATACCTTCATGTACAACAGATATAAATACATATTCCGATTCTAGGATTAATTCAGGTAAATTTAAGTATTTTTTGAGTAAATTTGGAATGCATCCAAATCGTTTTAGCTTGAATGCAAATACAAAACATTTGCTCCTGCATGAGTAAACACTAAAGAAAGTATTTTTTAGTTCTATTAAAAAAGTAGTAACAGTTGCCACTGCATGGATAGCATGCTCAAACTTACGATTATTGTGAGTCTGGTATTTAGTATTAATTGAATGACAAACTAACTACACATTATATTTATATACAATGAGAGACTAACCCACAGTTTCACAGTCAGAGTTTAAACTAACATTTTGGTTTAAACTACAGAATTTTACAGAATTACAGTTTAAGCTTCAACGATAAGTGTAAAACTGAGGGTAATTACTTGTTTTTTTTCGTGAAAACAAAATAAATTTATTAATCTTAGCAAATAGTACCAGGTTTTGCACGTCGATACAAAACATCTTTTGATCAGAAATATAAAGTAAGTATGCTTTTGCTAATAAGCACTAAGCTGGGTCATGAGTCCACGTCAAACGAAATACTGTTTCTTTTGAAAAATAGTGTCAACCAAGTTCAAATCATTTTAAACTATATTACAGTGGCGCACGATCATCGATATGAATCGACACCCAGAAGCACTAAGCGCAAGCTTTTATATACGCGGACAAAACTAAAACAACAAAAATTAAAAACTAAACTACAAAAACAACTAATAAATCGACTGTCTTTTAAAATCGATTCATTAAACGACATTGTAAAAGAAATCCGAAATAGAAATTTAGTTCCAGAGTCAGGTTTGACCTGTCTGGACTCAATTGCTGGCTCGGATATTGAACATCTTTTCAAACGATTTCTAAAAAACAGAGAAAACGTTGGTGATGAAGTTCTTACATTGAATAAAAAACGATTTAAGAGTAGGGATCTCAATACAGGATTAGGCATATCAAGGGAAAAATATCCTCCAACCCTTCGCTCTTTTGCCATGACGCTCCACTTCTATTCCCCCAAAGCATATAATTTTGTACGCCAGAAATTCTGTCGTGCTCTGCCTGACCCTAGTACCCTGAGATCCTGGTACTCGTCAATAAATGGTGAACCTGGATTCACAGCAGAAAGTTTTGAAGCCCTAAAATTGAAAGTCGCAGAAGCGAATTCATCAAACAAAAAAGTATATTGTAGCTTGATGCTGGATGAAATTTCAATAAAATCAGGGCTTCAAAACATTTCTGTAGGCAAGATCCGAGGATACGTTGATTTCGGAACTGAAGCGGAGGTTTCAGACGAGATGCCTCTAGCAAAAGATGCATTAGTTTTGATGGTGGTGTCGTTAGATGGGTCGTGGAAACTACCAATAGGCTACTTTTTGATCAATGGTATAGATTCTTCCACCAATGCAGAACTTATTAAAAGTAGCCTACAAAGACTTCACGATATTGGTGTTGAGGTCCTATCAGTAACCCTTGATGGTCC
Source organism: Baccha elongata (assembly GCA_951217065.1). Lineage (NCBI taxonomy): Eukaryota > Metazoa > Arthropoda > Insecta > Diptera > Syrphidae > Baccha > Baccha elongata. The sequence goes on from CATNUY010000313.1 coordinate 651,207, forward strand.
GTCGAAACATTTTGCAACCATGCGTTTGCTAGGGGCCAACCTAGAGATGGAAGACTGCCGTCCATATTTCCCGCACCCATCGACTCTTTTCAATGTCTATGTCATTTTTGACCCCTGCCATATGCTAAAACTTATGCGCAATTGTTTGGGAGAATATAAAATTTTAAAAGATGGAGACGGCAATTTCATTGAGTGGCGGTATATTGAGGAGCTGATAAAGTTGCAAGAAAATGAAGGGTTGCGAGCTGGGAACAAGCTAAAGTGGGCTCATTTAAAGTATCATAAATTAAAAATGAAGGTGTACCTGGCGGCTCAAACTCTTAGCAGCAGCGTTGCAGATGCCATCGAATTTTGCGATAAAGTCCTGAATCTACAAGAGTTTAAAGGCAGCGAAGCAACAGTTCGTTTCATTCGATGTGTTGACCGTATCTTTGATTTTTTGAATTCCCGAAATCCCTTTGGTAAAGGATATAAAGCTCCTTTGACTTGTACCAATGAGTTGTTCTGGCGACAACAAATTCTTGCCGAAATTGAGTACTTAAAAACAATAGCAAATTCTAGTAACGTTTTGTTAACGAAAACTAGAAGGTATGTTGCTGTCGTTGGTTTAGTTTCGGCAGTACTTTCAATTATAGACATTTTTGACCAATTAGTTAAGCCCGTCACTTCCCAGTTTAAGTATTTACTTACTTATAAGTTCAGCCAAGACCACCTTGAACTTTTTTTTTGTGCGATAAGAAGTTGTGGTGGATGGTGTCCAAACCCAACTGCCGCACAATTCATATCAGCTTACAAGAGATTATTGATCCACCACGAGGTTAAAGCTGCAAACGGCAATGTCTCAGCTATGGACTCGACCAGTATTCTGTCTGTGACTTCATCTCGTCCAGTCAAGGTTGACCTTTACGATCCAGCCATATACGAACAAATGTTTAATGAAAGAGTTGCTAAAAAGTACGGACTAGATAGCGAAGAACGGGAATCGGATACCAGTGATGTCTGTGCTGGACGACTACCTGATAGTCTGTCAACTTTTTCTAAATCTTGTGTTGGAAACATAAGTGGCTGGATAGTAAAAAAACTGGTCGACAAGAAAAAACCAGTTGTGAAATGTGAGCAGTGCCGAGAAGCTCTATTTCAAAGGTCTCAAAAATGGGCAGATTTTGAAGACAATGGGCTGATAGAAGCTAAGACTCGTGGTGGATTAATATTTCCGAGTAAGTCTGTGGTCAAAATATGTTTTCATACGGAAAATTTGTTGAGGCATAGTCTTAATAAAATTAATTGCCTTGTTCCGAACGAACGCAATTTCCCAGCGGTGTTATGTTCAAGGGTCATGACAGACCTACTGCAACCTCCTTGTTCTCTATTCTCCAGCTTAAACGACCATGTTTTTGAAGAAGCTGTAGAGGAACCTAACCACATTTATTTATTAATAAAGAATATTGTCACAGCATTTATTAAATTGCGAATGTTTTCGGCGACTAAACTGGCAACCGAAGCTACGGTCGGAGAAAAAGTTAGGAACCATTTGAACCGTCAAATCATTTGGCAAAGACAATAATTTGTGCAATATTATTTGGAACCAATTATTTATTTCAATGTTTCATTCATACAGCTTAGAAAGGGATTTTAAATTGCAGCCGGTATTCTGAACCTTATTGCTATATTTTAATTTTAACTTATACATAAATGTATGTACGTATATCTTCATCACACACTTTTTCCCTGAGTTTTACATTAAAATTTCATTTGAAAACTCTTATTAATTAATTAATTATCAATCTTTAATTGTCTGCTAATATTTTATTTCTAATATTTCATTCATTTTCTATTAATCTATTTTACAAAATATTTTGTCATTATGTTAACACCTTTCATTTTAAAATAGAATTGTCCTTAATTGTTATTATGTTAACACCTTTTATTATATTATTATACTCGTATTATTATTGGTATTTTTTATCACTTTTCAAATGTAGATTTTTTATGTATAGTATTATAGGTATTATTTTGATTTACATATGTTTAATATTAAAGTACATTAAATGTATTAATATAATTTGTTGCACTTTGCAAATAATGTAAAGATACTACGCTATGAATAACAATACATATGTACAAAAAGAACATTATAACAAAAGAAACATTATGTTAAACATTAAGTTAATGCTAAGTTTGGCCTGAAATCAAAGTATTATTGTTCACTCATGAACTGTAATACTTGGCCAAACCAAAATCTAATTATAAAACAAATGCCTTCACATTTTTTTTCAACTTTTTTAGTTATCGATGTTGCAGAATACAAACATTTGAGGATAAACTTAAGATGGAAAAGCAGGCTATTAAGTATAGTAGTCGATTATTGAGCCCAAAATCGAATCCTGCTGATTCGAGTTCACCCTCTAAGCGGCTTAATAAAAACAGTAAGAAGCATGTGAAATTTGCCAACTTAAAACTTATACTTTTATTTTTATTCCCATTATTATTTATTGTTATATGCAACACTTAATATTTTATATTTGATTATTAATTAAATTTATTTACAGCACGGTGCAATAGGCCTACTGGGGAAACCGAACACCTAAACAAAAAATCGGTTAACGCGCCCAAAAGCATACCTCATTGGTGGTGTGGAAATGCTTTGACCTTTGTTTTGCACTTGCCTCATATGAATATACAAAACAGCCAGTGGCCGTCCAGCTCACATGGACTCACATTCAAACAATGTATTTCCGGTAAGGGTTAAAATCTTTTATAAACGATAAAAAAAATTAATTTATGATTGCTTTCTTCCTTTAGGTGCGACATTTGTGGGAAGCAAATGAACTCAGCTATCTTGACAATTCATGGATTCAAAAAATTAAACAAATGAAAATTAAATCAGCCAATAGATATTCAATGTTTAAACGATTCAATACTGCTATATTCATTTCTATAAACCGCCTTTTAACCCAGATTGATTTAAATCATGAAACTAAATTTTGTAATCATTTTAAATTGTTATATATATTTCAACTTTTCTACAAAAAAAAAAAAATATGTATATATGTATTATGTATTGTAAGCCATACATAGTAAAAAAATATATTTATACATTTCTATTCAATCATCGCATTATCATTTCTATTCAATCATCGCATTATCAGCTTTATTTTCACATAATGTCCATTTGGGGAACACCCTCTTAAACAAGTATAAGAATACTGTATCGAAAGATTTTAGTATACCATCAAATGTGCATTTCATGTGTCCGTGCGTACCCAGAGATTCACGAATATGACCAACACGTCCACACTTAGAACGTAGTTTAATTGGCTTGAAGTATTCGACATCTTCTTTGTTAAAGAACATATACCGAACTGTGGCCGATTTGCCATTATTTCGTTTCGGATGACCACTAAGGACAACACGCTTGAGAACAACTCTATCGGGATTACAAGAGAGTACACAGCCACGTGCTACCAAAACTAGGGATGAGTCGGGATTCTCCTTAAAGCACAATATGGGTGCTGGAGAGAACTGTATGGGAGCATAGAAGGTGGCCACCACTGTTGAGTCTGGTCTGAAATATCTTTCGAACTAGAAACAAAAATGAAGAAATGTAAACAAATGATTTAGATGACTTTGTACAAAATTGACTCACCTTGTGTTTGTCTCCATTGGTGTACTGGCTGAAAATCGGATTCACTACAAATCTTCTGTAGCCACATTGAATGATTAACTTTTCCTTCGATTTGATTGGCACCTCAGAATCTGGGATGCGCTTGAGAATAACATTCATCCTATAAAACAAGTATAACTTTAAGCTGTAAAGAAAGGGTTGTTCAAATAGAATGATGAAACCTACTCCTTGCACTGCAGATGCATCACCAGATAAACGTGCACACAAACTTCCGGTTCCGTTTGCTCTATCATCAAACCATCCTATTTCCTGTTTAAGCATTGTTTCAAAAAGCATGCCACGCAACCTCTCTGTTAAAAATTCTCCAGCTATTCCGAACGTATACATCTGAAAATATTGACAGATTAGATAAGGTTTTAGGTTTTTATACATGTATTTACTTGTAAAAACGTTGCCGCTCCAACTATAACGCCGCATATAACAAAATACAAGCTGTATATATTTGTGTTTGTTCGAATGTATGTTGGATCATCTGAAGCAAGGATTTGCAAAATTTCACCAAATATTAGAGCAAAAACAGGCATAGCGCAGCCCAAAATTATAGATAAAATCGAACCAGTTAATATGTAAGGCCATTCAGTCTTATTAAGTTTCATAATAGCAGTTAAGGAATACGAATTATCAGTTTCTGTTATTGCTTCAAGTGGCTTATTGTAAAAAGAAAAATTTAAGCATATCAAATTATAAGGATATAAAAATTGTTGTCAAAATAATTACCTCATCTTCTTTTACTATGGCTATATCCGCTTCATCCTCATCTTTTGTGAAAATATCTGGTTTCCCAACAATATCAGGGCTAAGAGCTAAAGTAAAAAGTAATACATTTATTTGAAAAAAAAAAAGTTGCATTAAATTTTTAAAAATTCAGCTCCGCTCTAAAAAGTATTTCTAAAACTTTCAGAAATCCGGTAAATTTTTTCCGGACGATTAATTTTAGAAACTGTCTAAGGGCACCTAATTTCGCGTACGTGAAATAGTTCTCTACCGCTCCTGGACATACCGTAAGCGAGCAACGAAGTTGCGTTAGCGGCTGGACTGCAGTGAAGGAGTTAAAATTCTTTGAACACGCGAAGCCACCCAAGTAAAGTTTGATAAAAAGAACTGTTGAAAAAGGTGCCTGCCAGACGATTGGACATACACAGGGTATGCCTGGGGCTGTATTACGTAAGACGATTATCGTTTAGGTTTAACGATACTCATTTTTTCTTACGATTGCAATTAGGCCGTCATTTAGCTTTCGTTTCGTTAATGATGGTGATGATGTTGGTGTGAAGTTAGATGGACTTTTAAAAAAATGGTGTATTTGGTGTTTCCATTTTAGTTTTATATAATGGCTTTGTTTCATGACTATTGTTTGATTGACTATCGTTTTTTTGCCGTTCGTTAATACGTAATACGTATTAATACGTAATACGGCCCAGGAGCGGTAGAGAACTATTTCGCGTACGCATTTAGTTTAGACAGACTATAATTTTATTACTCCGATGAAATGGGTTTAAATATTTTTTGGTACATCTGGATATTAAATTGTTTGATTTTATTAAATAAAATCTATGTATAAAGCATTGCTATAATATAAGAACTTGGGATTTTTAGTGTGTATAATGTATTAAAATCCACAAGCATATAATTTTTTTTGCGTTCGCTTCCAATAATAGTTACTCCGCTACGCCAAAAGATGGCCGTGAGGAAATGGCCTGTTGATATAATTATTTAAATAATATGTGGAGGAGAAGCAAACATACAGAGGGGTCGTTCTATCTTGAAAAAGAAACTACTTTCAACTTTACTTTACTATCTTGAAAAAGAAACTACTTTCAATGGGACAAAGAAACATGGTTTTGGAGCGATGAAGTTAAAGAAGCGATGTCGAGGAAAAAGTCTGCTTCAAAGCTTGGTCAATGTGCTCCTATCCTCTCATTTTATAGATAGACGTTTCAAGGAAGAAACGAAGAAGAAGTGTACCCAACTTATAGCAGAGAGTATGGAGACCATGTATCGGGAGTTGGAAGAAAATCTGCATGGGCTGTTGATGCAAACGAGGCATGCTAATAATAACAAAGGCGAAACTATCTTAAAAATTGCCACTTAAACCTCAGACTTGTAACAATCCATAACCGGGAAGCCTGTCGACCTTTAATGAGATCAACAGTTGAATAAAAATTTATTTTATCAATTACATACAAATCGAACATACCTAAACTTTCATCTCCCAATTGTGTGGTAACTAAATTAAAATATTGTCCTTTAAGTTCCATTAGTTCCTTATGGGTTCCACTTTCCGCTACTTGACCTTTGTCTAACACAATAATTTTATCTGCTCGGCGAATTGTAGATAATCGATGTGCCACTATGATAGTCGTTCTTCCCTCACTAGCTTTGTCAAGGGCAGTTTGCACTTTTGCCTCACTCGCAGTGTCCAAAGCAGAAGTAGCTTCGTCTAAAAGTAATATTTCTGGATTTCGAACAAGTGCTCTTGCTATCGCAATTCGTTGTTTTTGACCTCCAGATAATTGAGCTCCTCGTTCACCAACCATAGTTTCGTAACCCTGTATTAAAAAAAAAGCAAAATTTATTCGTTGAACTATAGTTTTCAGAAGTTCAGCTATCCATTACTTGTGGAAGTTTTTGAATATAATTATGGGCATTAGACGCCTTTGCAGCTTCGACAATATCAGCTCTTGTTGCATTCTCTTTACCAAAACGAATGTTTTCATAAATAGTTGTACCGAATAGCACAGGCTCCTGGCCTACAACACCAATCCTCTCACGCAGACTTTGGACATCATATTCTTTGATATTCACATTATTTATAAGAATACTTCCACCATTCGGGTCATAGAAGCGCTGTAAAAGCTGTATACACGTCGACTTTCCACACCCAGACGAACCAACCAATGCAACAGTTTCACCTTTCTTAATTTTAAGATTTAACTTTCGTAAGATCTAAAAAAAAAAAAAAAAAAATTTCCAAAGTTTTGAACGTATACGTTCACATACCTCAATATCTGTTCGGGTGGGGTATTGAAATTCAACATTTTTGAATTCGATTTCTTCGAGATTTCCCTGAGGTTTTACTCCTCGTCGAACAATGGGATTAATTTTAGGTTCTTTCCCAATAAGATGGTAAATTTTTGCACAAGCACCTTTAGCAATACCAAATGCTTCAATATAAGGAGCTGCCATACCAATATTCATAGATCCCATCATTACCGAGAAAAACACCTAAACAATATGATTTTTGTTATAATGATTGTTTCGACAGGGTAAAAGAATCCTTACAGTAATCATTGTTCCGGGTGTGTAGTTAGAAAAAGCTTCAATACCTGCATTGGCTTTTATGACAAGTCCAACACCGTACCAAAAGGCCAACGCATATGACGCATAGATAAAAAACCATAACAGGCCAAATCCAATTCCAGAAAAAAATCCTCGCTTGACGTTTATTTTTCGAGCATCAACTATATTTGACCGATATGCGGCTGCCTCTTTTGCTTCACCTTCAAACGCTTTCACAGTTCGAATACCACTAAGGGCCTCTTCTGCAATACTGCCTCCCTTAGCATATACATTTAATTCTTTTTTTGATAATTTAGCTGTAATCTTTTACAAGGAATTGCAATAAATCTTCAGGTTAAGCTAACTCTTTATTCTATAATAGGTACATACCATTCCAACTATAGTCAATGATATGAACGTGACAGGAAGACTTGTCAGGCATACCAAAGCTAATTGCCACCCTTTAGCGAAAGCTAATGCCATTGACGATACAAAAGCTACCATAAAATTAGTAAATATAACAATTTTTTCTCCTAAGCCATCTTCCATCTTTGTCAAATCTCTGTAAAATTTCATATTTTAAATTGATAATAAATAATTATATGTACATACTCATTCATTCGGCTAGCTACTTCTCCACTCTGATGAAAGTCATACCATGAAATATCTTGATGAAGTACAGCATTGAAAAATCTTCCACGAATAGTATAAATCTAATATGAGAAACGTTATTTTAAAATATTTTTTTATATTTGTAATTTTATCATAGTATAACCTGAGATTGGGCGGCATAATTAAATAAGGTTATTGATATATAACTGCCAACTAACATAACGGCACCAATAAGAGCATTTTGTAAAGCAAACGTTTTAACAGCATCGAGTAATTCATCTGTTTCAACACTTCTTGCATTTTCTTGACCTATCAAATATAGTCCGTATTTCACCATTGCCTGGGCACTGATCTCAATATAAAAATAAAAATAAATTCACTTTATCACCTGAACAATAGGAGGAAACTTGACTAGCTCTTACAAATAATTTCAATGTGCAAGAACGTCTAATCGTAATAGAGTACCAGATCGAATTCAGAATTGGAACGTGTCCAAAGCGGAAGCGTTTGATACTTGGATCGCAAGTGTCTTCTTTTTTGGTACATTCCTCTTCTAAGGTGCCAACGTGCGAAAGTGATGTTGTTGTTGTACATCCCTCGAAGGCTGCTGTCGTGTGTTGTGTTCGTTCCATGTATATCCTGCTGATACGACTGGTAAGACAATAGTAGACTCCACTAGAAGACTTCTTTACCATAAAATTGAGTAAAGTGCCAACGAAAAATATTAGGTAAATAACTAAATCTGAATAAAAAAAATTGGATTACCTTTTTTTGAAGCAGTAAGCTCCACTCTTGTGCACACATCGCAGCCTTCGTACAGACTTTAATAGCTTGTGCTTTATCTGTGGCAATGAAATACCATTCTCTTTTTGTTGTTTCAAGTTTTTGATGAATATTTTGATTTGATTTTGTTGATTAGCAATAAAAAAATTTTATAAACTGACTTGGTCGATTTTTTTTTATACTTTGTACGCAAAAACGTTTAGCGAAATTATGGAAGAAGTGTAAGATCTAAAAACTCTTGAATAAACATATGCAACAACTCAGATATTGTTACACTTTTTCTTAATTTTATGTAAATATATTAGAACCGCAAGTTTATGCGATAAAACGCAAAAAACAAAAAAGTAAAAGTAAAAACTGAATTAATCAAAACTACGAGCATCAGCCAAAGGTAAATAAACCACCATTTTGGCATTTGAGAAACTGTCCTAAACTGGTATACTGTTATATAGATAAACAAACGATTTTGGTTTGTTTATCTGTATAACAATTCTTCAAATAGGCACAACTTTTTGGTGTCTATCCACTATCCAGTTATATATTGAGATCAGTGGGGTAATCCTGTCATTTTATTTGACGTTACCTACAAGCTTCGACATCAGCTGATCTCAGCTTAGGTGAAAAAGTGTGCGTGAGAACAAAGGAAAACTGCACACCACACTCTCACCTAAGCTGAGTGGTGGATTCATTTTCCCACCTTTTTCAAAATCATCAGCTTTTTGGGTCTGTTCACAATTTCGTTTATTTTTTGGTTAGGCTGTTCCTATACCAGTAACTCATTACTTCACTAGTTGCGTTTTCGTTTGTTTGTTTCGGTATAAAAAGAAATTTGGGGTAAGAAATTTACCTCCATTGAAATATTAGTACCTAATATTTAGAAGGTTGAATCATATACAACAAAAAAACTAAAAGCAAAACTTAAGGATGTAGTACACGGAATGTAAAAAACCACATGCGAATGTGTCTCTGACGTCCCGTACCAATGGTGTATTTGTGTTACTAGCGCAACATTTAGCGATGTTGTTATATCCACGAATATTTCGGTTTTAGGTACACCGCATGTTTACCCAAAAAAACACATGTGCAAATGTAACCAGAAGAGTTACATTCGATGTGGTTACATAAGAATGCACATATATTTGGTGCTTACGTATGGCTAGTATACGGCATGTAGTCAAATGTTTCACTGCACACTATTTGACATTTAAATGTGGTTTCCTAGTACACGATATGCAAACATTCATGCAGCGCTATCATTTTTGAAACATTATTTTTGGTGTTGTGTTCTAGTTCAATATAAATTATACAAGAATATACAAGAAATAATTGAAATAGCTATGTAATTTGTTTAAAAAAACTGAAAAAAATTTAAATTTCATTACAACTCTTAATATTAAGAAATTATCAAACAGTTATTCGCACAATTAGCCAATATTAACTTTTGTTTAGATTATATTTAGACACAACTTTATTTCCCATTTACATAATACATACAAAAAAATTTTGAATTTTTTATATGAAAAAAACTAAAATATTCTTTGAAAAAAAACGAAATAAAAATATATTTCCAATAAATATATATATATATAAGTTACGATTTTGCTTCTATTTCGAGAATGGCGTGCTAAAATAGAGTACCAGCTGAAAATACAAGTGTGATCATAGCTTAGCGTGCATTTATGAACATATCCTTATTCGGGAGTATTCTACCTCATTTCATGAACGAAATCCACCACAGCTCATATGTTTAAGGGAAACGTGAAACTGTAGGGAAACTATCTTAACACCACGACAGCATAATAATGCAAATAACATTATCGCCTAATATGCTACTACCAAAAACCATACCAACTTGAAAATTTTCGGAACTCTCCGAAAATCAAAATTATATTCAATTCCCTAAATTATGGCAAGTAGCTGAAAAATAATTAATTTCCGAATATTGTGGAATGTGTCATAGACACAAACCTCTCTATTCGGAAACCAATTGCGTTAAAATAAATCCTAGTGGGATAAATAACTACATCTAGTGAACCATAGCAGAAGCTGCAGATAAATTACCTTTCAAATGAAGCAAAACGAGCGCGAAAAATCTACGGTCCACCAAATGTCATTTCTGCACACATACCCGAACAGACTTACATGGGGGTAGAACGCTGATACGACATAAAAATACAAGATGGATACACACGGTCTAAAGTTGAGAGAGTCTACTTGGAATGGGAAGCACTGAAAAATTAAAGTGGAGCCAATCAACCACACAATAAAAGAATTATTTTTGAGCCGAATTATTTAAGTAGCAAAATATAGGTCAAATCAGGTAAAATATGAGTAAGAAAATATTCATTTAGAAGAAACAAAATAATTTTTCAGTAGTTAAAGTAGCGACGACAGACGAAGACCGAATATACTCGAAAGCATTTTTAGCGAAAAATAACCAAGTAGTCAAGTTAGTAAAACCAATGAAAATAAATAGGTAGTAAAACAACAAGAAAAACTTTTAGTATTTCAATATAGAGCAGATAGTATAGTGGGATTAGTCAAACAATTCTTAAAAATCAAGTTTCATATTATCATGAAGAGTACAGTCGAAGTGAAGTCACAAAAAAAAAAAAAAAAACAAATTGAACCAAAGTTTATCAGCAACGTCATCCGTACATGAAAGGATAAAAATAATCGATGGTAATAATAAGAATAGAACAGATAACTTAGCTAGAAATTGTACTGTAGGTAGTAAACTAGTCCAATAAGAGGTGTCATAATCTAGAAAAATAAAGCAAACTAATAAGATTAGACAGTCCACTAGAAAGACTAAGCAAACTGGAAAAAGTATTGATGAAAAGCTAAAGTAAAAAGATACACGATACAATCTGAAAAGAAAAGAAGAAGAAAGAAAATAATCATGTCATAACCTGAAATAATAAAGAAATATCGAAAATGACAACAACTGAACATCTGAAAGAGAAAAGAAAAAGAGAAACTCTCAGTTAAAATGTAAAACGAATTTTCAAAATGTCACAAAAATAAAATGTACTAAACGAAAGAAATGTTCATAAAATAATACTTACCATACAACAATACTTACCAAAACACCAAAACACTTAACGCGCAAAACATAAAAACCAAAGTATTATCACATTTGCAAACTAAAGTTCAAGTTACAAAATCGCTTTGAGCTACTTTGTATACACACACGACCTTAAGTCATGCCATGCAAGTGCGTAAACGAAATAGGTCGAACGCTGAAGAACGTACGATCAAAGAGTGAAGCAACCAGAGCAAAAGAGACAGATAGATAGAGAAGACAAAAAACCCTATCTTGCTCACTCGATCTACCTGAACCAATTGGAAGAAATAATTTAGAATATAATAACGACCGAGGTTAAATGTTGCACAAATTAATTACGCGCCACCTTTTCATTTTTATCGCCCAAAAAGTTCGGTCGAAATTAATCAAAGTTATAAAATTTAGTATCCCCAAAGCGGAAAGAAAAATAAAAGTAAAAAGTTGAGAAAAATCAAGAAGAAACATAAAAGCAAGACCAAGGAGTAGCAGCAAGAACGTGAGTACATTTTTTTTTGTCTTAGTAGCGACCATGATAGAACAAATTAGATAAAATAATACCGCGTCAATATAAAGCATTTCTAATAAAAACATTTATAAACTATTAATTAAAGTGATACAATCCGAGTGTGATTTACAAAGAAAAAGTCGCTGAAAAACAAATTGAAAAAGTGACGCAGTGAATTAAAGAAGCTGACATACAAAAAAAAAAATCACATCGAGAAGAGAAACGAACAAAAAAAAAAAACTCGAAAGAAAAGAAACATCAACGCTACAAATCCCGTCCAGATAGCCAGGTAACAAAATAAATCACATACATATTTCGTTTTATAAAATTCGCCAATTCGAATTAAAAAAATATTTCAACCCCATTTACAATGGAAATGAAAAAAAAATCAAATGCACAGTAATGTGCAAAAGTAACTGCACGGTACGGTAAATTGTTTTTTTTTATAGAAGCCAAGCGTTGGTGAAAAATTTAGTACAGTTGTGTAGAATGTAGAAAGTAATTTTTTTTGAAAATTTATAGAAAGCTTTAGTAGATTTTGGCTCAAAATAATTAGTTCTTTTATTGAAATATAATAATGCACAATCTAATATAAATTTTTTTGAAATAAATATAGGCAGATTAAAAGCAGAACGTTCCAAGATCACTCTGACGACTCAAAGGACCATCCGGACCAAAGGAATTCGCCAAAGAGGCAAAAATACGTTTGGCACAAAACATTGGATGACCCTGGAACCGTCGTCCTATAATCTGCCTGGCTTTCTTGGTAGCAGAAGATGCCAAACCAGGACAAAAATACCCCCAGAAGTTCCTCATAGACATATGAGATGATTGAAATACACAATCCAGGAGAAAATGCTGAAAAATTTAACAAAAAAAAAACAATATTGAAAAATGGGATGTACCAATTTAAATCTACGTGACTAAATTCACCAAATTAATAAATTAAATCATACCAGGAGCAAAATCAATAAACCGACGAATTTAATCCACCAGTGTAAAGAAAAATACGGGCTGGTATGTAAAGCAGGACCAGCCACACATAAAGATTAAACTACGAGGGATTTTTGTTTAAACACATACAACGACATTGGACAGGACACAACATAACACATCGAGGGATTATTTTTGGCCAAAGCGGCTAAGGCCTAAAATAAATTCATCAGACCAGGACTTCAAGACATCGACGGACAAAAAAGCAGCTGGATCAAAAGATCACCTCAACGTTGGATGTATACATCATTCAAGCAAACAGTTATTAAGTACCATTTTGTGGATTGGTAAGGTGTTTTACGGTTAATAAAAATTATAGTAGGATATTATATTCCGTTTTTCCTTGGTATACAATACCTTTATTGCACCCTAGGTACATATATAGTATGAAATAGTGGGAAAATTTATTCTGTTATACAAAAATCCTGTGCCAATATCAAACAAAAAAAAAATGTTACCTACTTTTGTCTAAAATTTAGAAAAAAATTGTGAATTTGAAATTATTTTCAATACGAGTATTGAACCATAAATTGTGTATAAATAATATTACCTACTTTTGCATCAAAAAGAAAAAGAAAAAAAAAAAACATAATGTAATTATACTATGGTATGGACACATTATATGTCACATCACCTATCAACGTTTACGTAAAGTTTTGCAAATCTCAACTATGAACTAGTTGAGGGAGAAACATAATCATTTTGGAAACCAATTAAAAATAATCTTCTATGCAATGTCATAGGGATTTGCTTATAAAAAAAAAAATAATAACACAAAAGTAAAAATAATCCAAATTGTAAAGAAAATCCAAATCTAAAGTCTATCAAGTGTACAAAACCTTTAAGTGTGAGATAAAAAAAATTTTCTTGTTCATTTTTTCTTTGATTCAGTCGCGAATTTCAATTTATAAGAATAAATAACCGGTCGCGGTTAAATTTACAAAAAAAAATAAGTATTTACTTCGATTATTTCGTGAAATAGATACCATATCAAAATAAGTACCTACGTAAAATTATTTTTGAGATAAATTATTAAAATTTGCAATTCGTGGAACATATCTAAATAAGAAGTTTAAGTGTTCAAGTGATTTATGTGATTAGCCTTCTGCATAATAAAACAAATATCTTTTTTTTTTGAAATTATAGCAAATTGAAAGCAGAGGTCATAGACTTGACAATTTTTGTTGTTGCCTGTGGACCTTTTGTGATAATTTCATGCATTTGTCTTTGCGTTGCAGAAATAAAATAGCAACATTAAAGTAAAGTTTAAATTTTGAAAGTGAATTCGTTTCGTCCTATAAATTTGAGTCATTTGGACCAATGTAAAAGAGATTCGAGATCAATTTCAGAAATATATCTTATTGGACACTTATATTTCGGTTATTGTGAGATGAATTTAATTGTCGCGTATAAAAGTTTGTTAAATTATTTTTTTTTGGAATTTCGTGTTGTCGGGAGTAAAAATTTTGCGAATTCGTCAACCATAGAGAAAATACATGGTCGGTTGGTTAAGTGAAGTCGAACTTTACTCACATGCTTACCCATTGTCTGAATCTTATCATACCCTTAAAATCCTGAAAGAAAATATACTCAACCAAATTATTTTTTTTTTGTCACATATAAATAGTAAAGTCTGATCTGTAGGTATTCCATTGAATAGGGTGCACCTTCTTCGACGCTATACCAACTCTTTATATATTTAAATTAATTTTATTTAAACCACTATATTGATTTAAAACATAAATTTTAATTTACTAACTTTTGAACATCCACAGCAGGACACGGTTTGGATGCACCGGTCAAACTTTTATTAAATTTTTGCTATATTTATAATTTTGTTTTATACTTAATTTTTTTTTTAAATACTTTAATCCAGTGAGTACCCATTTTGGTGGAAAGCTTAAATAAATTATTCTTTCTTGAATTTGTGGGTGGGATAAACTTCTTTTAATGTGGAGACGTCCTACGTGCAATAATTTTTGTTGTGTAAAGATTTTCTCATAAGAGATAATCTACTAGTTTCATCTGAATCTACAATTTTCATTTCGTGTTTTGCATAAACGAATTTTGTTTTGCAACCGGCTTAGATCGTGTTAACTTATCATACCAATTAAGGTGATTGGTCGCGAAATCAATTAAGAACGACGTGAATATTCGGCATAGGCGAAGTAACATCGGTTATTTTATCTACTGCAAAGATAAACCGCCAATATAAGTGCAATATTACGTCCTGTTCAATTTTAACGCTTTGATAATTCGTATAGGCACTTGTTATTGAATCCGAAAGTTTTTCGTTCATCCTAAAATCGGGAAGAGAGGAAGATTATCAATGAACTTCTCTCTTACAATTTATGTCATAACGTTAACAAATCAGAATCATAACACTTAAGAGTTTTAGAGACTAGGTGAAGGATTTCTGATTAGAAAGTAAATTTTGATGAGATTTAGAAAACGATTTTTAGGTTAGGTGATTTTTGAAGAAAGCCTTAAGCAAAATTTTATATTTCAAATAAAAGATATTGGAGTAGATAAGTTATTTTTATTCTTATCAGAAGAATATGTTAGATTTAAGTTTTTTTTTTTTAGTTTTGAATAAAGTTGTAAATCAGGGATTTTGAAATAAGATGATTTTTCTTTGATTTGAGACTTTATTTTTGAACATGTTTTCTGGGAAGTTCATTTCGCTCATTTGCAGTCCCATAATAGTTATGGAGCAGTAAAGACCCATACAGGAGTTGTGGCTGGGACCCTTGCCAACATGAGATGAGTATCTTTTGCTTCGATGACGACAATAACAGCTTCAACAACAGTAGCAACAACAACAACATGAGTTGATTAAAAGGAGTTTAATTACTCCTATACATAGCGGGAGTTCTTGAGAAGATTTATTGGTGCAATTCAGGAGCATTGGGTGGATGACTGCGAATTGAGAAATATGAGTAGTTGCATTCACTTAGGTCGGGTGTAAAGCACCAGAGGAAATCACAACATCTTTATTCCTCACCTTTGGAGATTTTTCACATTACAATGACGGGACGGTGAAAAGTCCAATTTAAAAGAGCAGATAGTGGTCCTATGCTACAGTAACATCTCTGGTAGCGTTTCGAGGGTTGTCTTCTAAAATTAACACAATTATTTTCAAACTTTTCGGAGTTTTTATCTCTCTTCTGAGTTTCATGATTTCCAAGTTCGTTATCGGGTCCTTTCGCTCATTAGCTTAGCCTTTTCAAATTAAGATTTGAGTCAGTCGTCAGCATGACTCTTTCAGGTCAAATAATATGTAACACGACTACACTTCTATTGTCTGATCCGCCTCCCTGAACCGATGAGCTGAGCCAAGGCGAATTTCAGTGACCTGAAGCAGTAGTAAAGTGATAGTCACCCTAATTGTTCGGGCTTGGACGTGCCTACGCGATTCGTAGGTACTATAAGTCGTCGTGAGCAATTAGGTTTCTAGAGGATCCATAGGTTGAGTCAAGTTATAGGCAATCGTATACCTTCGAAGTACGTATGCCTACACCGAGACATTAGGTCGGAGAATTAACCCTCTCCTTTATTTTTCTCTGTGCTTAGCGGAAAAAACTTGCTTATGACGAAATAAGCCTACATAGGATTAAGGTGTCTTATGCTGATTGGAGGTTTATGATCTTTTGGTTTTGGTTTTCGAACCAAAGCTTTATTTTTATTCAGCATTGAGCCTATCAATTCTAGGTGCGATATTGAGACGTACACGCCACCCACGTATGTCAGGTTCTCCCGATACGGGGAAGAGAAACAAAGATAATCATTTGTTGGTTAGTGACCTCAAAGCCGAGATTATTCTGTCGTTAGTTTAGTCATTCTTTCCTGGATCGATTGATCCAAAACCTAATTTTTATGATGTGGATCCTACGTAAAGTGACGTTATCGCAATCTACATTCTATGGATCATTGCTACACTTGATTCACACATGAATCTCTGTTATGAACAGACATGAATGGACACTCCTGATAAGGACCAGAAACTGTACATATAAGCAAAAACAACAGCAGAGAATAAAATTATCCTATAGTGAATTTTTGTCAGTCATATAATGAGTAGATTGCAGTCGTTCTTTTTCTCATGATGCATTGTAGGGTGTGTGATAGCAATTTCATAGTTCCGTTGATGCAACGTGTAGATTGGATGGTTTCGTCTCCTTTATGTTCCATTACATAAATGGCGCCCAACGTGGGGCTACGAAATTTCGCAGGTGCGGAAATTTTCGCAAGAACGAAATCCTGAATCATAGATTTTTCTATGTATTATTTTAAGGTTTCGGTCCCCATTGGCGCGGTGTTTGTGTAAGGTTGTTTTGTTCCATTACATAAATGGCGCCCAGACGTGGGGCCCGAATAACGAACAATCATAAAATTTTGAAGAAATTTTAGAAAATAGTTGGAACTTTAGTTTTGTCAAGTGGTAGAAAATTTAAAAATTTTTTTTTTGAAGTTTAAATTTTTCTGTTTAGAAAAATTATCATGTCT
The DNA here is from genome assembly GCA_951217065.1 of Baccha elongata. Classification (NCBI taxonomy): domain Eukaryota; kingdom Metazoa; phylum Arthropoda; class Insecta; order Diptera; family Syrphidae; genus Baccha; species Baccha elongata. The sequence continues at coordinate 668,637 of CATNUY010000313.1, forward strand.
ATAGTTGTGTTTGAGAGTTGGAGATCTTACTGAGATTTAACACCGAAGGGTAGTTGACTTAAGTGTCGACCGGTGATTGGTTGAACTATTTCCCAGATCATGTCTGTAGCGACAACCTGATCAAGTACCATTCCACTCGTAAGATAAAATTTTTTTCTCTTAATAAAAAAATATCTTAAAATTAGATGTCCGTATTGGATGTTCCAATCCAGTAGCCGTAGCTTCTATTGAAAGTAATTCAAACTAGGAGAAGTCTTTGTGGTTCAGCTGTTTGTACTTTCGACCGTTAGTTAGTTGATCTTTGTCCTGACTAAGTCAGCCGCGAAAGACAAATCGCTTGAACAATGCATAAGGCATTCCAACTCAAACAGTAATTTAGTTTTTTTGGTCATCTGCTACCCTTGACAAAAGTAATTGTTGGTAGTAAATTTTCGTAATTAGTTGGTCTTGAACTTTTAGTCTGTTTTCCGCTAAGGGATGAAGTTGTTCTTCCTTAGGTCCGCTGTTGCAGGGAGGAAGTGATAGGCGAAACGAAATTGCGAAGGATTACCAATAGTTACGGAAGACGAATTCCAGTATAAGAACTTACGTTGTTGTTAATTGTTTGTTGAAGCAAGAAGAAGCAGTGTTGTTGGAAGTTGTCCATGGAAGGTAAAATTCCAGTCACAACTCCGAGCCATAATGAATATAAAGAAAACATTGTATTTTGAGATTTAAAATAAATTTTATTTTGAAATATAGTATAAAGTAGTATTGAGATTTAGAGTAAAGAATTTTGGAAGATTTTTGAAATTAAGATTTGGAAATTTAATATTTTGAGATTTAGTATTGTGAGATTTAGTATTTAGTTTATTTTGAGAAATTAAGTTGTGCCTGGTGGCAATATTTTGAGTTAGCAATTTTTGCAAGTTCTCATTTGGGCTTGAAAATTGGAGGTGCCTGGTGGCGTTAACGCAACATTTTTGTTGGCGTTGTAGTTTAAGTTTTGCCTAGAGGCAGTATTATTTAGTTTGAGTTTTTGCCTAGAGGCAGTATTTGTGAAGTTTAGAAGTTGAGTTATTGCCTAGAGGCAGATTTGAGTTATTGCCTAGAGGCAGAATTTAGGAATTTAGATTGCCTAGAGGCAGATTTGAGATTTAGTATAGTATTGCCTAGAGGCAGATTTTAGTTTAGGATTGCATAGAGGCAAAAATTTAGTATTTAGTTTTTTTTTGATTCAGTAATTAAGTTTTTTTTTGAGTTTAGAGTTAAAGTTTAGCATACAGTTTGTGAATATTCAGAGGGTTTACCCTACAGAAATATTAGGTTAGGTTAGTTAGTAAGTTTTATAGTTAGTAAGTTTTTATAGTTAATAAGATTTTCATAGGTAGTAAGATTTTTATTGTTAGTAGATATTTAAGTTATAAAAATTTTTTTTTCTTTTTGAGCAACTTTATTCAAGTTTTGATAAGAAAAGAGTTAACATCCTTTGTAGAGAATAAATCTTAAAGTTGTAATATGGGTCGCCACGGGAAAAACAATGGTAACAAGTCGGAGAAGAAAAGAGATGACAAGACACCATGTCACATAACTCCTGAACCACACAGACCAGCTACGCCTGAAGATCATGACACACGGTATCGCAGAAGGCAAAACCTATTCCACAACATGACAATGGAAACTGCAGCCGCTGCTGATGTTAGTCAGGTGGAGGAGGTAGCTGGACCGTCAAATACAGAAAATGTTCAGGAGGAAATTAACCAGATCTTAGGAGAAGTAATGGAAGTGGACCTGACGCAACAACGAAGTCAACGTCCATCACGACAACAAGGAATAAGACACGATACGTCGTACCAACGAGACAGTAGATGGGAGGACTACATAAAGGAGATAGCCCAAGCAACAGTAGGATTCGGACGTGCTGAGGACCGAAAGAACTTACAAGAGGCGATAGAACGGAGTCAAGAGCAAATCCTGGAGAAAGTCGGTCAAGTTATTAAAGCTGCTTTGGAAAAAAATACAGCCACAGTACCACCACCAGCTCCAGCAGTCCCTCTATGTGATATGCCTACTCCGGATACACGCCAATACAATACCGAGAGAATTCCAAACCCAACTACAATCACGAGACCTAACGTTGCAGAAGTACGAAGAGATCCACCGAGACGTGAAACCTTACCTCCTAGATTAGAAACCATCAGAGATAATGTACCGGAATTTCCGACGGATAGACCGAGAAGACCACCATCACCGCAATTAGCCGAGGCGTCAAGACGATATGAGCCTAGTTTCTACGAACGATTGGACCAAATTAGGTTCGAAAACACTTCCGCTAACAGAGGATATCGTGTGCCAATGCCATCACCAGCCACTTCAGTAATACGTTCACCACACTACCACAAGTGGGGGATAATATTCAATGCTAAAAACATGTCCATCGATGAATTTCTGTTTCGCCTCGACAAAGTGAAAGATAGTTACGGAGCCTCGTGGGAGGAAATAGTTGCGAACTTTCATCATTTTGTCGGAGGCGCAGCAGAGGTTTGGTACTGGATGTTTATGAAGAACAATCCTTATTCGACCTGGGCAGCATTAAGATTAGCATTGATTGAACAATATAGGAGCCTTGAGACAGATTCGGAACTGTCCAGGCAAATGGCAGAACGAAAGCAGGCTCAAGGCGAAAGTTTCGATTCCTTTTATGATGCAATATTGAAAATAAACTCGAAAATGAAGAATCCCAGGCCGAATGAGGAATTGGCCGAGATCATAAAACAGAACGTACGAAGAAGAATGGGAGAACTATTACTAACTTTTAAGTCAACACGGTTAGCAGATTTGGTTTTCACTTGTCGCGATATGGAAAGATATCTTGCACAATATGATCCAATGAGGAACCGAGCACCAACCATTTACAATAACCCACCTCGAAAGCAAGTACATGAGATAGAGATCCAAACGGATTTCCAAACAGAAGACATGTCTATGGCGTTGGAAGCATTCCACAGAGAGCGCAACCGAGATACAAAACCTAATCCAGAACCAGTCAAGTGCTGGAATTGTATGAAGATGGGTCACGTATTTCGAGATTGTGACGATCCACAGAGACGCATATTTTGTTACAGATGCGGCCAGCCAGACGTACTATCTCCAAGTTGCACCAGATGTGCGGGAAACTTAATCAAGAGTCAGACGTCATCCGAGAGGGCACTGACGAAGACGGGAAGCTCGGGAAATCCGATTTAAGTACGACAACAACACCTGAAACAAAAATCACTATCTTACAAAACCCGGAAACCCGAACAAGAGAAAATACATTATTAAAAATTTCTAAAATACCTAGATTAAAACCTATTAAATCCCTTCACCAAAGGCAGATTGAATACAATCTGGCCCGAAAACGAATATACACATATCCTAAACATCTTAAGAAAATTCAGAATTTGAGAAACCGAATATATATGAAGAAACTACAATTCAGATCTATAGCTTCTACTAAATTAGCAATTGAAACAGATGATCCACGTCCTTACGTTAAAGTCAACTTTCTTGACGAAACTTGGATGGGACTTCTAGACTCAGGGGCCAGTGTAAGTTGCTTAGGCAAGAAAGCAGTTAAGTGGCTAGAGCAGAAGAACATTCCCTACAAGAAATTTGACACAAATGTTTCAACTGCTGATGGTCAGAAACAAGCCGTCATTGGCGTTATTAAGACAACAGTAAAGTTTAAAGAAGAATCTCATGTTATGAGTTTGTTTTTAGTACCATCTTTGAATCAAGAACTTTATCTTGGAGTAGATTTCTGGTCAATATTCAAATTAGCACCACACATAATTTCAGCTTTAAGTCCTATCACGGAGAATAAACCAGAAAAGCCATCTTTCGAGCAGTGCATTTTAACTCCAGATGAAAAGTTACAGTTGAATGAAACCATCAAGTTATTTCCATCTTTTGTAGAGAAAGGACTGGGGCGTACACATCTTGTGGAGCACAAGATTGATACAGGGGATGCTTTGCCCATAAAGCAACGCCATTACCCTATATCTCCAGCGGTACAAGCCCTAGTGTACGCGGAATTGGACCGTATGATCTCTTTGGGAGTGATTGAAGAGAGTTCAAGTCCATGGTCTTCACCTGTTGTTTTAGTTAGAAAACCAGGGAAGAACCGAATGTGCTTGGACTTTCGGAAAGTCAACTCCGTAACAAAGAAGGACGCGAATCCAATTGCGCATATAGAGGGATTGCTAGCACGCCTTTCAGAAACGCGTTATATTTCTAGCGTGGATCTGAAAGACGCTTTCTGGCAAATACCTCTGGAGAAAGAGTCCAGGGAAAAGACTGCCTTTACAGTACCAGGCAGACCCCTGTATCAATTTTGCGTTATGCCATTTGGGTTGTCTAACGCAGCTCAAAGTCTAACTTATTTGATGAATAAAGTCATTCCATCAAGTCTTAGAGATCAAGTTTTCATATATTTGGATGACTTGCTAGTCATCTCAAAGTCTTTTGAAGAACACATTTCCATTCTGAAAATAGTAGCAACTCAGTTACTGGAAGCAGGACTTACGATTAACGTCGAAAAGTCCCGGTTCTGTTTCCAGGAACTGCAGTATTTAGGATACGTCGTTGGGCAAGGCTGCCTCAAGGCTGACCCGTCCAAAATATCAGCTATAGTAGATTTCCCGGTACCCACCTCAGTTCGGCAAGTTCGCCGATTTTTAGGCATGGCTGGATGGTACCGGAGGTTCATTGCGAAGTTTTCAGAGGTAGCCGGACCGATTTCCGACACTTTAAAGAAAGGGGCTAAATTTGTTTTTGGCGAAGGGGCGCTAGAGGCTTTCAAGCAGATTAAAATCGCTCTCACTACAGCACCTGTTCTTCGCAACCCCGATTTCAGTAAACAGTTCATCCTGTTATGTGACGCATCGTCAACTGGAATCGGGTGTGTATTATGTCAGAGGGATGATGAAGGCAACGAACTGCCTATTTACTACTATTCCCACAAATTAAATTCCGCGCAACGTAACTATTCGGTTACGGAACGCGAATGTTTAGCAGCAGTTATGGGTATCTACAAGTTCCGTCCATACATAGAAGGATATAGGTCCTTGGTGATTACCGACCACGCTAGCTTGAGATGGTTGATGAGTCTGAAGGATCCAACTGGGAGGTTAGCTAGGTGGAGTCTAAAGCTTCAGAGCTTTGATTTTTCTGTGGAGCACCGTCGTGGAAGTTTACATGTTCTACCAGATGCACTCTCACGTATGTTTGAGGTAGAGGCATTAGGTGTAAACGAACCTCCGGCGGAATCCATCGAAACCAGCACATCAGAAGTGTTACATATTGATTTGGAGGATCCGTCTTTCAAATCGGATGAGTATCTCCAAATTATAGCACACATTGAGAAAAATAAAGAACGTTTACCGGATCTACAAGTATCTGACCAGTTCATATACAAAAAGATCCGACACGTTACAGGTAACCCCATCCAGGACGAACAAGCTTGGAAACTTTGGGTTCCATCAAAGTTAACTGAAAAGTTAATCTTTCAGTCTCATTGTCCACCGAGAGCAGCGCACGGCGGGATCGCCAAAACCTTATATCGCCTTCGTCAGCAATTTTATTGGCCAACCATGGCAGCACAAACGAAGCTATTTGTGAATAATTGCGACACTTGTAAAGAAACAAAAGCACCTAACCAAACACTGCGTGCGGAAATGGGAAAAGGATATATAGTAGAGAGGCCATTTCAACACCTCTATACTGACTTCCTAGGGCCATACCCTAGATCACGTAAAGGGAACACATTCATCGTAATTGTGGTTGACCAACTTACAAAGTGTGTAGTGATAAAACCTTTAAAGAAAGCGACAGCTACAGAAGTAATAAAATTTTTAATTGATGAAATTTTCCTTATGTTCGGAGTCCCAGAAACTCTATTATCTGATAATGGTTCTCAGTTCATAAGTAATGAATTCCAAGCTTTATTGAAAAATTTTGGAATATCACATATAAGGACAGCAGCATATGCACCTCAAGCCAATGCTAGTGAGAGGGTGAACCGCTCTATTTTGAGCGCAATCCGATCCTACATTGACGAAAAACAGTTGAATTGGGATGAGCATTTGTCGTCTATCAGTAGTGCGTTAAGAACTTCAGTACATAGTACTATTAATATGTCACCGTATGAAGCACTATTTGGTCAAAGGATGATTGAGCATGGTGCTGATTACCAACTACTAAAGAAATTGGGAGGCCTTAATCAATCAGATATTGATTGGTTGCCGAAATCTGCCAAGATGAACATCTTGCATGCGTATCTCAAGACAGCACTCAGTCATGCTCATGACACCTATGAAAAAGTATATAATTTAAGAAGTAGATCGATATCATTCAATATTGGAGATGAAGTGTTCAGACGAAACCACATATTGAGTGACGCATCAAAACACCGTAGCGCTAAATTATGTCCTAAGTTCATTAAAACGCAAGTGATAAAATTGATCGGGAACAATTTATATAGAGTAAAGGATAAGAATGGTTTCGAGACAGTCGTCCACACAAAAGACTTACGCAAGTAAAGTCATTTCGTAAACCATCCCTTTTTAAATTTCGTTTCACATGCCCGGCATACAGTCTGCGCATGAGACAACATATGGGTCGTGGGTACAGATTTTAGTTCAGAGCGACAAACACTTAGAAGAAAACTTGCAAACATCAATAGGTGTTTCCTTTTCATCGTCGTTGCTCGAGCTTACGCAACAATCAACTACGATGTTTTGTAGGGAAACTATCTTAACACCACGACAGCATAATAATGCAAATAACATTATCGCCTAATATGCTACTACCAAAAACCATACCAACTTGAAAATTTTCGGAACTCTCCGAAAATCAAAATTATATTCAATTCCCTAAATTATGGCAAGTAGCTGAAAAATAATTAATTTCCGAATATTGTGGAATGTGTCATAGACACAAACCTCTCTATTCGGAAACCAATTGCGTTAAAATAAATCCTAGTGGGATAAATAACTACATCTAGTGAACCATAGCAGAAGCTGCAGATAAATTACCTTTCAAATGAAGCAAAACGAGCGCGAAAAATCTACGGTCCACCAAATGTCATTTCTGCACACATACCCGAACAGACTTACATGGGGGTAGAACGCTGATACGACATAAAAATACAAGATGGATACACACGGTCTAAAGTTGAGAGAGTCTACTTGGAATGGGAAGCACTGAAAAATTAAAGTGGAGCCAATCAACCACACAATAAAAGAATTATTTTTGAGCCGAATTATTTAAGTAGCAAAATATAGGTCAAATCAGGTAAAATATGAGTAAGAAAATATTCATTTAGAAGAAACAAAATAATTTTTCAGTAGTTAAAGTAGCGACGACAGACGAAGACCGAATATACTCGAAAGCATTTTTAGCGAAAAATAACCAAGTAGTCAAGTTAGTAAAACCAATGAAAATAAATAGGTAGTAAAACAACAAGAAAAACTTTTAGTATTTCAATATAGAGCAGATAGTATAGTGGGATTAGTCAAACAATTCTTAAAAATCAAGTTTCATATTATCATGAAGAGTACAGTCGAAGTGAAGTCACAAAAAAAAAAAAAAAACAAATTGAACCAAAGTTTATCAGCAACGTCATCCGTACATGAAAGGATAAAAATAATCGATGGTAATAATAAGAATAGAACAGATAACTTAGCTAGAAATTGTACTGTAGGTAGTAAACTAGTCCAATAAGAGGTGTCATAATCTAGAAAAATAAAGCAAACTAATAAGATTAGACAGTCCACTAGAAAGACTAAGCAAACTGGAAAAAGTATTGATGAAAAGCTAAAGTAAAAAGATACACGATACAATCTGAAAAGAAAAGAAGAAGAAAGAAAATAATCATGTCATAACCTGAAATAATAAAGAAATATCGAAAATGACAACAACTGAACATCTGAAAGAGAAAAGAAAAAGAGAAACTCTCAGTTAAAATGTAAAACGAATTTTCAAAATGTCACAAAAATAAAATGTACTAAACGAAAGAAATGTTCATAAAATAATACTTACCATACAACAATACTTACCAAAACACCAAAACACTTAACGCGCAAAACATAAAAACCAAAGTATTATCACATTTGCAAACTAAAGTTCAAGTTACAAAATCGCTTTGAGCTACTTTGTATACACACACGACCTTAAGTCATGCCATGCAAGTGCGTAAACGAAATAGGTCGAACGCTGAAGAACGTACGATCAAAGAGTGAAGCAACCAGAGCAAAAGAGACAGATAGATAGAGAAGACAAAAAACCCTATCTTGCTCACTCGATCTACCTGAACCAATTGGAAGAAATAATTTAGAATATAATAACGACCGAGGTTAAATGTTGCACAAATTAATTACGCGCCACCTTTTCATTTTTATCGCCCAAAAAGTTCGGTCGAAATTAATCAAAGTTATAAAATTTAGTATCCCCAAAGCGGAAAGAAAAATAAAAGTAAAAAGTTGAGAAAAATCAAGAAGAAACATAAAAGCAAGACCAAGGAGTAGCAGCAAGAACGTGAGTACATTTTTTTTTGTCTTAGTAGCGACCATGATAGAACAAATTAGATAAAATAATACCGCGTCAATATAAAGCATTTCTAATAAAAACATTTATAAACTATTAATTAAAGTGATACAATCCGAGTGTGATTTACAAAGAAAAAGTCGCTGAAAAACAAATTGAAAAAGTGACGCAGTGAATTAAAGAAGCTGACATACAAAAAAAAAAATCACATCGAGAAGAGAAACGAACAAAAAAAAAAAACTCGAAAGAAAAGAAACATCAACGCTACAAATCCCGTCCAGATAGCCAGGTAACAAAATAAATCACATACATATTTCGTTTTATAAAATTCGCCAATTCGAATTAAAAAAATATTTCAACCCCATTTACAATGGAAATGAAAAAAAAATCAAATGCACAGTAATGTGCAAAAGTAACTGCACGGTACGGTAAATTGTTTTTTTTTATAGAAGCCAAGCGTTGGTGAAAAATTTAGTACAGTTGTGTAGAATGTAGAAAGTAATTTTTTTTGAAAATTTATAGAAAGCTTTAGTAGATTTTGGCTCAAAATAATTAGTTCTTTTATTGAAATATAATAATGCACAATCTAATATAAATTTTTTTGAAATAAATATAGGCAGATTAAAAGCAGAACGTTCCAAGATCACTCTGACGACTCAAAGGACCATCCGGACCAAAGGAATTCGCCAAAGAGGCAAAAATACGTTTGGCACAAAACATTGGATGACCCTGGAACCGTCGTCCTATAATCTGCCTGGCTTTCTTGGTAGCAGAAGATGCCAAACCAGGACAAAAATACCCCCAGAAGTTCCTCATAGACATATGAGATGATTGAAATACACAATCCAGGAGAAAATGCTGAAAAATTTAACAAAAAAAAAACAATATTGAAAAATGGGATGTACCAATTTAAATCTACGTGACTAAATTCACCAAATTAATAAATTAAATCATACCAGGAGCAAAATCAATAAACCGACGAATTTAATCCACCAGTGTAAAGAAAAATACGGGCTGGTATGTAAAGCAGGACCAGCCACACATAAAGATTAAACTACGAGGGATTTTTGTTTAAACACATACAACGACATTGGACAGGACACAACATAACACATCGAGGGATTATTTTTGGCCAAAGCGGCTAAGGCCTAAAATAAATTCATCAGACCAGGACTTCAAGACATCGACGGACAAAAAAGCAGCTGGATCAAAAGATCACCTCAACGTTGGATGTATACATCATTCAAGCAAACAGTTATTAAGTACCATTTTGTGGATTGGTAAGGTGTTTTACGGTTAATAAAAATTATAGTAGGATATTATATTCCGTTTTTCCTTGGTATACAATACCTTTATTGCACCCTAGGTACATATATAGTATGAAATAGTGGGAAAATTTATTCTGTTATACAAAAATCCTGTGCCAATATCAAACAAAAAAAAAATGTTACCTACTTTTGTCTAAAATTTAGAAAAAAATTGTGAATTTGAAATTATTTTCAATACGAGTATTGAACCATAAATTGTGTATAAATAATATTACCTACTTTTGCATCAAAAAGAAAAAGAAAAAAAAAAAACATAATGTAATTATACTATGGTATGGACACATTATATGTCACATCACCTATCAACGTTTACGTAAAGTTTTGCAAATCTCAACTATGAACTAGTTGAGGGAGAAACATAATCATTTTGGAAACCAATTAAAAATAATCTTCTATGCAATGTCATAGGGATTTGCTTATAAAAAAAAAAATAATAACACAAAAGTAAAAATAATCCAAATTGTAAAGAAAATCCAAATCTAAAGTCTATCAAGTGTACAAAACCTTTAAGTGTGAGATAAAAAAAATTTTCTTGTTCATTTTTTCTTTGATTCAGTCGCGAATTTCAATTTATAAGAATAAATAACCGGTCGCGGTTAAATTTACAAAAAAAAATAAGTATTTACTTCGATTATTTCGTGAAATAGATACCATATCAAAATAAGTACCTACGTAAAATTATTTTTGAGATAAATTATTAAAATTTGCAATTCGTGGAACATATCTAAATAAGAAGTTTAAGTGTTCAAGTGATTTATGTGATTAGCCTTCTGCATAATAAAACAAATATCTTTTTTTTTTGAAATTATAGCAAATTGAAAGCAGAGGTCATAGACTTGACAATTTTTGTTGTTGCCTGTGGACCTTTTGTGATAATTTCATGCATTTGTCTTTGCGTTGCAGAAATAAAATAGCAACATTAAAGTAAAGTTTAAATTTTGAAAGTGAATTCGTTTCGTCCTATAAATTTGAGTCATTTGGACCAATGTAAAAGAGATTCGAGATCAATTTCAGAAATATATCTTATTGGACACTTATATTTCGGTTATTGTGAGATGAATTTAATTGTCGCGTATAAAAGTTTGTTAAATTATTTTTTTTTGGAATTTCGTGTTGTCGGGAGTAAAAATTTTGCGAATTCGTCAACCATAGAGAAAATACATGGTCGGTTGGTTAAGTGAAGTCGAACTTTACTCACATGCTTACCCATTGTCTGAATCTTATCATACCCTTAAAATCCTGAAAGAAAATATACTCAACCAAATTATTTTTTTTTTGTCACATATAAATAGTAAAGTCTGATCTGTAGGTATTCCATTGAATAGGGTGCACCTTCTTCGACGCTATACCAACTCTTTATATATTTAAATTAATTTTATTTAAACCACTATATTGATTTAAAACATAAATTTTAATTTACTAACTTTTGAACATCCACAGCAGGACACGGTTTGGATGCACCGGTCAAACTTTTATTAAATTTTTGCTATATTTATAATTTTGTTTTATACTTAATTTTTTTTTTAAATACTTTAATCCAGTGAGTACCCATTTTGGTGGAAAGCTTAAATAAATTATTCTTTCTTGAATTTGTGGGTGGGATAAACTTCTTTTAATGTGGAGACGTCCTACGTGCAATAATTTTTGTTGTGTAAAGATTTTCTCATAAGAGATAATCTACTAGTTTCATCTGAATCTACAATTTTCATTTCGTGTTTTGCATAAACGAATTTTGTTTTGCAACCGGCTTAGATCGTGTTAACTTATCATACCAATTAAGGTGATTGGTCGCGAAATCAATTAAGAACGACGTGAATATTCGGCATAGGCGAAGTAACATCGGTTATTTTATCTACTGCAAAGATAAACCGCCAATATAAGTGCAATATTACGTCCTGTTCAATTTTAACGCTTTGATAATTCGTATAGGCACTTGTTATTGAATCCGAAAGTTTTTCGTTCATCCTAAAATCGGGAAGAGAGGAAGATTATCAATGAACTTCTCTCTTACAATTTATGTCATAACGTTAACAAATCAGAATCATAACACTTAAGAGTTTTAGAGACTAGGTGAAGGATTTCTGATTAGAAAGTAAATTTTGATGAGATTTAGAAAACGATTTTTAGGTTAGGTGATTTTTGAAGAAAGCCTTAAGCAAAATTTTATATTTCAAATAAAAGATATTGGAGTAGATAAGTTATTTTTATTCTTATCAGAAGAATATGTTAGATTTAAGTTTTTTTTTTTTAGTTTTGAATAAAGTTGTAAATCAGGGATTTTGAAATAAGATGATTTTTCTTTGATTTGAGACTTTATTTTTGAACATGTTTTCTGGGAAGTTCATTTCGCTCATTTGCAGTCCCATAATAGTTATGGAGCAGTAAAGACCCATACAGGAGTTGTGGCTGGGACCCTTGCCAACATGAGATGAGTATCTTTTGCTTCGATGACGACAATAACAGCTTCAACAACAGTAGCAACAACAACAACATGAGTTGATTAAAAGGAGTTTAATTACTCCTATACATAGCGGGAGTTCTTGAGAAGATTTATTGGTGCAATTCAGGAGCATTGGGTGGATGACTGCGAATTGAGAAATATGAGTAGTTGCATTCACTTAGGTCGGGTGTAAAGCACCAGAGGAAATCACAACATCTTTATTCCTCACCTTTGGAGATTTTTCACATTACAATGACGGGACGGTGAAAAGTCCAATTTAAAAGAGCAGATAGTGGTCCTATGCTACAGTAACATCTCTGGTAGCGTTTCGAGGGTTGTCTTCTAAAATTAACACAATTATTTTCAAACTTTTCGGAGTTTTTATCTCTCTTCTGAGTTTCATGATTTCCAAGTTCGTTATCGGGTCCTTTCGCTCATTAGCTTAGCCTTTTCAAATTAAGATTTGAGTCAGTCGTCAGCATGACTCTTTCAGGTCAAATAATATGTAACACGACTACACTTCTATTGTCTGATCCGCCTCCCTGAACCGATGAGCTGAGCCAAGGCGAATTTCAGTGACCTGAAGCAGTAGTAAAGTGATAGTCACCCTAATTGTTCGGGCTTGGACGTGCCTACGCGATTCGTAGGTACTATAAGTCGTCGTGAGCAATTAGGTTTCTAGAGGATCCATAGGTTGAGTCAAGTTATAGGCAATCGTATACCTTCGAAGTACGTATGCCTACACCGAGACATTAGGTCGGAGAATTAACCCTCTCCTTTATTTTTCTCTGTGCTTAGCGGAAAAAACTTGCTTATGACGAAATAAGCCTACATAGGATTAAGGTGTCTTATGCTGATTGGAGGTTTATGATCTTTTGGTTTTGGTTTTCGAACCAAAGCTTTATTTTTATTCAGCATTGAGCCTATCAATTCTAGGTGTGATATTGAGACGTACACGCCACCCACGTATGTCAGGTTCTCCCGATACGGGGAAGAGAAACAAAGATAATCATTTGTTGGTTAGTGACCTCAAAGCCGAGATTATTCTGTCGTTAGTTTAGTCATTCTTTCCTGGATCGATTGATCCAAAACCTAATTTTTATGATGTGGATCCTACGTAAAGTGACGTTATCGCAATCTACATTCTATGGATCATTGCTACACTTGATTCACACATGAATCTCTGTTATGAACAGACATGAATGGACACTCCTGATAAGGACCAGAAACTGTACATATAAGCAAAAACAACAGCAGAGAATAAAATTATCCTATAGTGAATTTTTGTCAGTCATATAATGAGTAGATTGCAGTCGTTCTTTTTCTCATGATGCATTGTAGGGTGTGTGATAGCAATTTCATAGTTCCGTTGATGCAACGTGTAGATTGGATGGTTTCGTCTCCTTTATGTTCCATTACAAAACTTAAAAAAAATCATGAACTGATTGCCGTGTTTCATATTGGAATTTTATTTAATAAAACAATCTATATTTACAATATGTTTAAAAACATTCAGAAACATTTATTAAAATAAATCTGATGCCGCAAATACTGGTTAAATCAATATGCATTTTAGATTTACACTTCTAGAGTTTTTAAACAAGATTCAAACTTTTTGGGTCTGTTTTTAAAATTTTGTATATTTGTTGGTTAGGCTGTTTCTACACTGGTGACTCACAAGTTAAAGTTAGGCTTATAATGAGAAAAACTATATTTAGTTTAGTTTAGTTTAGTTTAGTTTATTTATTCAAAACTAGGTAGTACAAAAAGAATAAGATTCTTATTTCTAGTACTAAATGCATTACATTTTAATTAAAAGAGGTCAAGAGTGCATTTTAAGATACAAAATAATCCAATGAAAAATTTAACTTAAAAAGAAAAAAAAAACATTTTATAATTTCAAAAAGTTTATAGAAGTGAAAGAGAAAAAGAAAAAGAGAATAAATTCACAGAAGAAGAAGAGAATTTTACAGAAGAGACAGGATCTAGAGATTGCTAAGAAAACAAACTATTATTGTTATTAATTGTAATGTATTTGTTAATAGATTCTTTGAAACTTTTTTGAGTTTTACACTGCCGGATTGATAAGGGTAATGAGTTCCATAGTTTTATAGAATGAAAGAAAAATAATCTCTTGCTTTCCAAATAATTTAAAGATGGCAGGAATAATATTATTAGTTCTATTTGATGATGCGAAGTTTATCTTATCAAAAAGATATGCTGGTTCCTTGTGTTTAATGATATTGAAAAGTAAAATACAGCTTCTACAATTTAAATGCTCTTTAAGAGACAGCCCCATAATTTGTTTACTAAACAAAGAAACATGGTCAAAACGTCGCAAACCAAATACATATCGCACAATCGTATTGTAGGCTACTTGCAACTTCCTCATTGAAACGGAATCAAGACAGCTGTAGACAGGAGCACTTTAATTGATGATTGGGACCAATAGAGTTTTAGCGAGTCTCATCCTAGTAGCTTGAGGTGTAAACCTAGAAGAAGCATCTAGCTGTCTAATACCTCCATAAATTGATTTAACAATGGAATTTACATTATCAGCAGCGCACAGTTGAGAGTTAAGGTGGATTCCAAGACTCTTAGCAGTTTCCGCATATGGTATTGTCTTAGAAGACAATGAAATAGGTGGCAAATAAGAGGCATCAATTTTGTGTTTTGAAAAAACAATACTCTTCGTTTTATCAGGGTTCAGTATTAATTTATTGTTTGATTTTCCATTTTCTCAAAAACCAGAAAACATAAAATCATATTGTTTTCAGTTTATGATTTAAAATTAATATGAGCAACGAACTTTATAAAAAAAGCAGTATTTTATTTTACAGTTTTGAAAAATCACACTTCAAAGTTTTTTTTTTACCTTTTTTTTCGCAATTTTTGAGTTTAAAGTCCGTTTTTTTCAAAGACTATGCATAGGTTTCACTTGATTTAAAAAAACATCTAATAGAACAAAGTATTGGCTTTAAAAAAAGATATAAAACTTAGTTGTTAGTATTACCGTTATTTTTTAATATTTGTTTTAAATTTTTAGCACTGTTTTTATAAAATTGCCCCTCCCGGCCAAACGGAGGGAGAGGGAGACCCCCCCACCCGTAGTAAAAAATGCTTGTATTGAACTGTTCTACAAAAAACCGTTATCAATTCTTGGCGCCAATGTTATCGTACCCGTGCCAGTCTCATTTTACTACTGATGCTATAAACGCGCAAATGTAAAAAAAAAAGTTATTTATAATTGTTTTCATAATTTAAAGATTGTTTTTGCTAATAACTATAACCATTGGCGCAAAATTATAATTATATTATAAAAGCAATTTAATGTGAAACTTGGTTAAAAATACGTTTTCCGTATTATAAACGGCTTAAAGTATACATTTTCTTAATGAAGTTGTCTAACTTTAAAAACAGCAAACCTTAGCATTATATTTTTAATGCAGCACAATAAAATCTCTGATAGATTGACAGCTCACTCTCTTGAAATCGCTTTTGTGGAATGTAACTACGCACAAATACTGCATAAATTCATCAACAACCCGTTTCAGTATAATATATAACTGGAAGTTAAAAAATAGTTTATTCTTGAGTAAAAGTTAGACAACTGTTCTAAAATTGAAATAATGTTAAGTGGTGTCACGTTAATTCCTTAAATATAGGTTGACTATATTTTGCGCCATTGAGTTTATAACATAGAGAAATCATGTGGAAGTTTCAAACTTTGCTCGTAAGATGTCGTTACTATCGACTTGTGTTTTTTTACTCGAGTAGCAATTATTCTTGAGTTAAAAGGCAAGAGAAATAAAGAAAAACAAATACAAATGTATACAGAAAAAATTTGTTCGGTTGGGGTTGAGGGATGTTCGTTACATGGAATTATTGCAATAATAATTACTCGATATGATCATTAAGCGACATCTACTTCGGTGAGTTTGAAACCATCTTGATTTCTCTATGTTTATAAACCCAATGCTATAGCTGTATCTGATCTTGCACTTGTGTCGTGTCTTAAAAAGCTTAAATACGTAAATAAAGTACAAGGATATCCGATATTGAAAAATAAAAATAAAAATTGAAAAAACACGAAATAAAAATACAAGTTGCTGGTTTGCTTCTATTACGAAATATGCGGGCTAAAATAGTACCAGCTGAAAATACAAGTGTGATGTTAGTTTAGCGTACATTTATGAACACACCTTTATTCGAAAGAATCCTACCTCCATTCATGATCGAAATCCACCACAGCTCATGATTTTAAGGGGAAACGTAAAATAATCATGAACTATAATGTTGCGTATTTCGTATTAAAAAACAATCTGTAATATTTGGAAGACATTTAAAAAACCTCCAGAAACATTTATAAAAATAAAAATAATACAGCAAATATGGATAAATCAATGTGCATTCTATATTTTAAACAAGATTCTTGACACTGGCATTTAATGTTTAAAATTCTTCTTTTCGAGTGACATCAAGCGATTCCTTTTGATTTCTGAGGAAAATCATTTTGTTGTTTTAAGGAAAATTATTTAATAAAAACAATTCAGACTTGTTTTTAAAACTATTATTTCAAATATTGATAGCATGTATTATTATTATTTTGTTGCTAAATATTACAAAAAGACAAATGAAATTTACTAAAATAAAAGAAATAATTTAACTGTCAAAGCAACAAAATCTACATCGATTTGTTATTGGTCCACGTCACCAACTTCACACGTATTCATAGACGCGAAATGCAAAAAATCTAAACATTGGGTAACCGGAGGGACGGACGTAACTACAGATGTTTATCTTTATTAGATAATCTTTGAACAGAACCTTCCATCAACAACAACACAGATCAGTGTCAATCATCACTACCCGCCGCCTCCGCCTCCACCACCACCTCGGCATGCAGTGCAAAAACCGCTTATATCGCAACCAGCACCTCTCAGTAATAATTGACAACCAGCTTTACCAACGCAATATCTCAACTCTTCTCTTTCTTTCTCGTCACAGCAAATCAATAAACTGTTTGGTTATTATCAAAACATTGGAGGCATGCGAACAAAATTAAAACAAATACATTTTATGTTCTTCTTCACAACAATATGATTTTATTGCATTCACTGAGACCTGGCTAAAAACAATCATCATAACACTGAACTATTCAACGACACACATTATTTAGTTTTTTTGAAAAGATAGCTGCTCATAAACAACTGGATTAGTGAGAGGAGGAGGTGTCATGCTAGCAGTACGTGCGACCTTCTGATGCGTTGAATTATGTGTGCCTTTTTCAGTGTCTGCCCTTTCGCATGATATAGATAAAGATCAAATTATAGGGCTTTTTAGGTAACAACGATATATCTCTTTCTCGTTCTCACAGAATTGTCAAAAACAGCAGTATGACGAACAGCTGATTTTTTTTTATCATTGTTGAAAAATTGATTGAAAACAAAAGCGGGAATTTTAAAGATTTGTGCGCGAAAATTGTGAAAATTGTTGGGTTTGCTAATTAAAATAAATTTTTAAGCCACGGAAATCACAAATTTCACACAAAAAAGAATAGCGCATTTAAAAATTATTTCCAAATTGTTTTCTTCAAGATCTTGAGTTTGACAGTTTGAAAAAAGCGCGATACATATTTCAATCTGTCTTCATCATAGTGTGAGCTTTGACAAGATGGTAAAACTCCCTATTGTTAGAATTATTATTGATAATATTGTTTTGTATGTAGTTGTCAGTTACATTCCTTCTAAAAGCTCTTTAGATGTTAATAAAATACATGTCAATAATTGTCAGTTTTATTTATCTAAGCTAAAAGAAAATGAACACATAATTATTCTTGGTGATTTTAATTTAACCAACATAGATTGGACTTCTGATTCAGAAGAATCGCAACTTTTACCGTTTAATGTTAAGTTTGATCATGAATCTGAAGTTGTGGATTCATTTGCAAGTTATGATTAAATTCAAAATAATAATATTAAGAATGATTTTAATCTCATGCTTGATCTTATTTTGGCACGAGTACGCTAACTTTGGCGACAAGAATTGATAACGGTTTTTTGTAGAACAGTTCAATACAAGCATTTTTTTTACTATGGGTGGGGGGGTCTATCTCCCTCCGTTTGGGTGGGAGGGGCAATTTTATAAAAACAGTACTAAAAATTTAAAACAAATATTAAAAAATAACGGTAATACTAACAACTAAGTTTTATATCTTTTTTTAAAGCCAATACTTTTTTCTATTAGATTTTTTTTAAATCAAGGGAAACCTATGCATAGTCTTTGAAAAAACGAACTTTAAACTCAAAAATTGCGAAAAAAAGGTAAAATAAAACTTCGAAGTGTGATTTTTCGAAACTGTAACACAAAATACTACTTTTTTATATAATTCGTTGCTCATATTAATTTTAAATCAGGAACTGAAAACAAAATGATTTTATGTTTTCTGGTTTTGAGAAAATGGAAAATTACTAAAACTACTTTTTTATAAGAGTTTTCGGCACGAGTACGATTACTTTGGCGCCAAAAATTGATAACGGTTTTTTGTAGAACAGTTCAATACAAGCATTTTTTACTATGGGTGGGGGGGTCTATCTCCCTCCGTTTGGGCGGGAGGGGCAATTTTATAAAAACAGTGCTAACAATTTAAAACAAATATCAAAAAATAACGGTAATATTTACAACTAAGTTTTATATCTTTTTTTTAAGCCAATACTTTTTTCTATTAGATGTTTTTTAAATCAAGTGAAACCTATGCATAGTCTTTGAAAAAACGGACTTTAAACTCAAAAATTGCGAAAAAAAGGTAAAAAAAAACTTTGAAGTGTGATTTTTCAAAACTTTAAAAGAAAATACTGCTTTTTTTTATTAAGTTCGTTGCTCATATTAATTTTAAATCATAAACTGAAAACAAAATGATTTTATGTTTTCTGGTTTTTGAGAAAATCGAAAATTACTAAAGCGTATAAACAGTGAGGTATGTAAAGGGGGGCATATGCCGCCCCCCTGCAAACCCCCTGCTTGGATACACTATAGGATTTGGGGTGGGTACGAGGTGGGGTGGGTGTGAGGTTGAGTGTATGCAAAGTTTCTGTTGCATTTAAAGATGCCCAAGCATGATTACAAAAACGAACCTACGTACAACATTCACCGTACCAAAAAAAAAAAAAAAACTCTTATAAGAAAGTAGTTTTAGTAATTTTCCATTTTCTCAAAAACCAGAAAATATAAAATCATTTTAATTTCAGTTTATGATTTAAAACTAATATGAGCAACGAATTTTATAAAAAAAAGTAGTATTGTATTTTACAGTTTTGAAAAATCACACTTCAAATTTTTTTTTACCTTTTTCTTTCGCAATTTTTGAGTTTAAATTCCGTTTTTTTAAAGACTATGCATAGGTTTCACTTGATTTAAAAAACATCTAATAGAAAAAGTATTGGCTTTAAAAAAAGATATAAAACTTAGTTGTAGGTATTACCATTATTTTTTAATATTTGTTTTAAATTTTTAGAACTGTTTTTATAAAATTGCCCTCCCGCCCAAACGGAGGGAGATAGACCCCCCCCACCCATAGTAAAAAATGCTTGTATTAAACTGTTCTACAAAAAACCGTTATCAATTCTTGGCGCCAAAGTTATCGTACTCTCCCCCTTATTTTCTCTGTAAGAGAAATAGTAACATCTGCTGATAATTCATTAAATCCTATTTTCGCTTATTCTGTTTACAATTATGCACTTTCTGTTGATTTTGCATTTTTTAGTTATTTTAAATCTTCTGTAGTAAACTAAAATTAGTATATGTCGCGAATTTCATGGCGTTTGAATTTAAATTCTTCGGACTTGCTTCAATCTTATAATATTGCGCCAACAATTTGAATGAGGCAATTAATGTGTTTGTGCCAAAGATAAAAGCTATCAGTAATTCAAAGCCCAAGTGGTTTAACAAGAGACTTCGTAATATGAATAGTAAAAAAAACAAAGCTTACAAATTATTTCCTAATTCTATAAATAATGTCATATTTTTTGACAATTATACAAGATTAGAGAGGGAATTCGATGTTCTTAACAAATTACTCTAAAAAAATTACATGATTTCAATTGAATCAAATTTAAAAATTAATAGTAAGTGCTTTCGGGCCTTTATAAAAAATAAAAGAAATCGGCTGGAATTCCAAGCGTTAGATTCAACATACTCGGATTTACAGACGATTTGTAACTTATTTGAGGATTACTTCCAGTCTAACTTAGTAGTTCTACTCAACCAGATTGTTATAGTCCTGAATATTTTGGTAATTCTGTTAACATTGGTCGTTTAACTGTAAATGTTGTGGAAGTTGAAAATGAACTCTTGAATTTGGATCTTGGTAGTCACTCGGGACCTGATGGCATCCCCCCAATTATTCTTAAAAAGTGTGCGGCTGCGCTTTAGAAAAGGTGAATTTCTTCAGGAGTGGAAAAAATCTTTTATAACTCCAATACATAAATCCGGTTCTAATCAAGAAATTTCTAAGTATCGGTCAATTTGCAAATTATCGACAATACCAAAAAAATTTTAAAAGATTGTTAGTGATAAATTGGCTTTCTAACTTAGGGAAACTATTTCACCTTACCAACAAGGATTGTTTGCAGGTAGATCAACAACTACCAATCTATCTATTTTTTCAAATTTTTTCTTTGAATTATTGTAGAATTTTGTAACGGATGTAAATGATAAAAATTTTCTCGTTGTTGACCATTACACGGGGTTGATTATCATACAGGGAATTGAAAATCAGAAACTCGCTTGAAGAATTGTAAATTGGTATATTTGTGAAGTGAAATTTGTTATGGGCACCTAGCATAGCTCCCAAATTTTCTAAATGAGAAAATAAAACCAAAAAAACATTTTAGAACGCCAAAACAATGAAATTACTTACCATCGAAAGAAAAACCACCGGCATCCAAACAACACGAAAACAAAAACATCATGACATTTGCGAAATGTCAAGTGTCAAAGAAGAGACGTTGTCAGTTGGCCAGGTAGAATATGGAGTTGAGATAGGTTAGGATCGAGATCTGTTCATTTTTTTTGACACTAGGACGGTGGCGGCAACGTTTATTATTAATAATAATTATAATAATAATAATAATAATAATAATAATAATAATAATAATAATAATAATAATAATAATAATAATAATAATAATAATAATAATAATAATAATAATAATAATAATAATAATAATAATAATAATAATAATAATAATAATAATAATAATAATAATAATAATAATAACAATAATATAACAAAATAAAGTAAAATAAAATTAATAAATTTATATTAAAATAAAAACTAAAAATAATAAGTGTTTGCCAGCCTTAAACTAAAGTTAGTCATTAACTAACTCCACTCCCTCTATTGGCAAATGGATCGTTAAGGAAACATGTTGGAGGAAGACTAACAAGGAATACCTGATGAAGGTCAAAGTCCACCCACACAAGATAATACGTTGTCTTTTTATGATTGGTGGAAGGGATCGGACGATCCATACTATGAGGAATGTATGTATGAGTAATGTACCATTTGCCTGGTCCTAGAATCCTCTATCTAAAAACCGACTTTTAATAGTCATACTTACGTGCTAGGTAGTACATCACACTACTGTCCTTCTATGGAATTTGTGTTAAAGGCACTAGTGAACAATATTAGTAACACTACCATTTAAGTATATAACAATTTGAACATTTGAATTCATTATCGAATATTTCAAGAATCATTATTGATAACCCACAGTAAAAATTAATGAAACTTACCTTAATGTGCGGAGAAATACGAGTGATTTTATATTGTTTTTTTTTTACCAGCCAAACTTCTTGGTTGGGGAGCCTTCTGAGGACCGCCAAGCCAATACCTACCTTAGCACATAACCATGTGTATGCATTAATGGGTTACTATCTCGTATTTTAGTCAGATTTTTTTTTAGAGGTGAGTGTAGCGAAAACCAGTGTTTTTTTTTAAAGCCAGTGCTAACCAACACCTTTTCATACATAGTTAACTCTCACTATACCTACACCATCTTGGCGGTCATAGACTGCCACTAAAAGTCGTGGCCGCCACAATTTATTTTGATGAACGTTATTATGTCCACCTACTTTGGATGTGCTTCAAGGAGTTCCAAATACCACCATGGTACATATACCTACATTGGTACTTACCTGCCTTTCTTAAACCAGGCCTACGTGCGACCTGAATCAACTTAACTTACACGGTATATATATACTCGTACCTTTGTGAAACCCCTGTAAAATAAAGGAAAAGGGTTATAAAGTCATCACCGGAGCCGAAAAGAAGAGAACGTTTAGAGACGAGTTAAGTACCTATTTAAATAAAACGATATTTTTTTGTAATTACAATCTAATCAATTTATTATATTTTTATATATACTTTACATTTTTTTTTATATACTTTATACCTATACGTTTTTTTTTGTTATAAGGGTATTATTACTGCTTAAATTAATTTATTTATATCTTTTAGTACATATTACCTATTGTTTTTTTTTCAACATTTTTCTATCCTTTCCCCTACCATTTTTGGGGAAATTAATAGATAAAGTGTTTTTTTAAATTGCTAGTGTTAAGAATCTTTATACAATTTACCCAAGGTTATCTACGACTATATAGCTGTAGACGCTACAGTCATAGATAATCCATTTTTCTTAAACTATAGCCAATTAAGTTTGTTTGTTAGTTAAGTCTAGTTAATTTTGTTTGGTTAGTTTATGATTTTTGTAAGTGATATCCTTTTTTTGTTTCTGGTTGCAGTTTTATATATTTTTTTTGAACCTTTTCAACCATTCCCCTATTCTCTTACCTATCCAGAGCTCTTTTAGGTAGGAACAGGGCGTTAGTCAAATTCCGCGGGAAATAACTACCCAAAAAGGGGTAGGTACTCTTTATGGTAAAATACCCAGAAACAAAATCAATATTACATATTTTCTTTTTTTTTATGTTATTGCCTTATTGTATAGTATAGTTGTTAATTAGTAAATTTCTGAGATTATGTTTGTTAAACGCTAGTCCCAATAAAGTTATAATTTAACATATTAAGCCGTTCTGGCAAGAGTAAAATTGTTAAACGCATCTAAGAGGTTAGAATAAATATTCTTTGCATGTCATGCATCTAAACACTTTGTTGTTTTGTTTTTAATGGTCTTTTTGAAACCCATTATGGAATTGTGATTCTTTCTTTAGGGGTGTGAAAGGTGAGTGAACCTAGGTGGTGAAATGAAGTGATCTGGTAATTATTTAACTATGATAGGGGAAATCTAACAACGGCCGATTGATTTCCAGGTTGGGAGGGAAAAGGCCAGGCTGCAAGAACATCCGCAGCGCCCTCTTGGTGTATAGAAGTCCGTCTGATGTCTATTTTTTTGAAATTAATTTTTCTAAGGCCTGATCTATGTGTTGTTGCTGGTGAGGTCTAGCTTTAGGGACAAAAACCCATCCCGTCCGGCGAGTTGAGCTGCGCTAAGCAAGCAGGCCAAGTCCCTGAACTAGGCATTCCAATCCCTTTTCTATTCCAATCCTCTTCTGCCTCGTCTTAACTACTTCTATCCCTTTCTAAATTTCTACCACTACTCCTGCACCTTCCCTTTGCCTCGCAACAAATTCCCAAAAAACACAAAAAGAAAACAAGAGATAACTGAATTTTCATAATAAAATTTCGTATAAGTTTTTTGAGATGTGAAACGAAAATTTTATTGTTAACTGTATGTATGCATTAAGAGAGATGTTGTATGTGCATATGAGTGTATGTGTGTGTAATGGTAACAATAACAAAATAAAAATGATTTAGGGTTACTAACGATGTTGCTTGTTCTCTTTCATCGGCTGGACGCTACTCTCACCTAGGACTGAGTCCTCTTACTAAGAAACTCTCGCTTACTCTTTGAATGATACCCAAAGTCTACTACTGAAAGCTCACTATCCATCAATTACTGAAACTTGTACTTCCACTATCTATCTCCAACTGACTCAAAAAGAAACAACTTCATCTCAGTATATCTATTATCCATAAAAAGATACTTCAAGCTGATAAGAGAGAAATGTATGATATTGACCTCACCCTCCATCTATCTCAACATATAAGACAGGGATCTACTTCGTTACATACACGTCCTCGCACAACTAGAAGAATCTGTGTGTACCTAGATGACTTATACACTGGTTGTATGACACTTGGAGAAATTCCTTGACCTTACTTCTGATGAAGGAAAGGTTAAGTTAAAAACATAACCCTCAAAAGATCTTCTAACTCTATGCGAGCCTCTCTCTTAACTTTACACTGTTACAGAAAAGTATTCAACTCCTCTACCTAGTCATACATAAGGTGTGTGTAAGAAAAAAAAAACATGAGAGTTGAAGAAAACTAACATGGACAAGGATTCTAAACCCTACTCACTATCGACATTTAGTACTCCACTCAACAGAGAAGCACGTCCAAGCCGAAGCAAGTAGGGGTGGCTAACTCTCGACTGCTGCGTCAGGTCCTTCTCATCCACCTCAACTAGCTCATGGGGCTAAGGGTCGCGAGTCTTTGCTACAGGAGAAGAAGCCGGTGTTACCATATATTTGACCTGGAACCAAGGTGTTATCTGACACGAAAACGATTAAAAATGCTACAATGGGGTTATACAATGCCAAAACTCTTAGTGAAAAGTATAAAACGTTGAAAAGAATGAAAAGAAAATTGTTACCAGCGGACAGATTCACAAACCAAGGATAAAGATGGATTTATCCCTCTGAGCTTCCTAAGCCCTTCCCTCCTTGTTCTTTACGCTCAGGGATTGTTAAAAGAACCCTTATAAAACGGGAGAATCAGATGTTGTTAAGATCCTCCTCAGTGCCTATCTACCCGACCAAAAGAATTCTGTTAATGAACACCAACAGATATCTTCCCTTATGACGTTTCCTCTGGCACAGAATTTTAAATTGAGGAAACATCCCGCTAACTCATACAGACTACCGAAGAATGTTCCTATACTCTACATAACTGTTGTTGCCATTGTTGTTGTTGTTGTTGTGGTTGCCCTCTTCGACGCAAAAGAGATCCCCTCCACGACTCCGTTCCTTATACTTCTCAAACTGCCATGATTAAAACTGAAAAAGTTCTAAAACTGAAATGTACTTCCCTGAGATTTAACTTCAATCTCATCTCGAAAACTGCATCAATGAAAACTAAGAAATTCTTTTATGTTGAATTCCTTAAACAATTTTATTTCTTCATAAGCTTATCACTAACATTTAATTTTTCATAAAATCTCTAATCTCAAAATTATTCTTAAAAGTGACCATGTAAAAATTAAAATACATCGGACTGACTTTACTATATAATCTCAAAAATTTTCTCAATATCCTCAAAAAATATAAATTCTTAACTTCGTATGAGAGGTCTTCGTATTAAAAAAAAAAAAATGTTTCAAAAAGTGAATCTTCAAGATTCTCCCGACACGAATTAATTTTACTTCACGAACTAAATGACCTTGTTCAGGCTTCATAAACAAGAGGTTGTAAAAATTAATTTTTACCTCCTCTCTACACGATCTAATCAAATTATCTCGGCAGACAATTTGAATACTAAACACGATAAAAATCTACACCGAACAAACGAACATCGTTTGTATCAATTCTTTATTTGAAGACTTACCCCAGTAATGGATAAGGAAGACGCCCTATCTTCTAGAATTGATACTAAACCGTTCTTAAACACACGAGCAATCAATATTGCTAACTGACTCGACAAACGAAATTCACGAAAAAGAATCAAAATTCAAAAAGTTGGTGGTTTACACCTCCCACAAATCCCATCAATATCAAAACCAAAGAAATATACACAAAATGAATTTAAACAACAGAGCTAAGGAAAGTAAAAAGTTATTTAAATGTTGTTGTAATATAGTAATATAGTTTTAATAAAGATCAAAAATCATCAAAATATCTACAAATATATATATATATACGCAAGGTGGTGAGTTGAAATGTATTTCCCCTTCTTCCCTGGTAGGTAATTACTTTAAAAGAGCAGACAATTATTTCTTACAGGTTTTTCAGACAGATTAAGTCATTAAAGTTTGTGGCATAATGACTTAGTAGGTAAGTAAACTAGTTTCCACTATTCACTTTAATATGTTTATCTTTTTTTTCAGATCACCGAATATAATTCGTGACCTTTCTTAACGCGACTCTAAACAAAACAAAAAAATATTTTACATTCGATGTAACACGACGATATTTACGATGGTGTATACGAGTGTAAGTAGGTATCTATATGTTAAAGTGCCGAAACTAAACTTAATTCTCCATTAACTCGGATGTTATTGAATTTACTTTCGCACTTGACTTCAAATTTTCACTTTTATCTTAAATGTTGCTTTTCTTTTCAGCAACTCAACTTTATTATTTTCAATTAGTATGGATACAATTTTACATTAGGTGTAAAAATAACTCTATCACTCTATTTGTCGAATTGTATACATCTCATATTTTATTTTTCTTTCAGCAGAAAGCTTTTCATCAAAAATCGTAGTTATCACAAACTTACAATACTTATACACTTTTACACACGATTGTGATAGTTCGGTACCACAAAATTTATACACGTAGGTACAAAAAATAATTGATTCCACGATGAATCTGTTTCAGTCCTTTCCACCAAACTAAATTATTTCTTTAACAATCGAACGCGACCAAAATTTGTATCCGTTCGTAAACTTGACTTAAAATTCTTCATTCAGGTGACTCTCACACGAATCACAATAGGTTTCATAAATAGGTACGTAATTCTTGAGCTTGTAAAACACTGGCTCAAGCTTAATAATTTTTTTTTATAAGCATAGACTTATGGACGCAAAAATTAGTTTTATAGGTATCTGTTATTACCTTGTTGATCGTTTTAATTTGACAGATAAGTGATCAAAACTATACTGTAGTTACTTCAAAAAATGTAGGTATCAAAACTTTGATATACTACTTCTTTACTTTAAATTCCGCAATTAATTTTTAATTTATCTTTACTTTGGATTTTCAGTAATTAAATTTTGGATCCCATGGATCAATTTCAAATTCATAAAAAAAAAATAACTGACTTTTAGTCGCAACGATTGAATTATTTTTCAACAATCACTTTAAATTTGTTTCACTATGTCTCAATTTCAACAATTTAGTTACCTCGATCTATATTTGATTTTATTTTCTTTCAGGATAAGTACAACGAATTAAATTTGATTTTTTTAACCTAGGTAGGTGAATACCTACGTAGGTTATTAATTTTTGCTAATAGCAGTCACATTTCATTTGTTTCAAAAGAAAAAATAGGTATATATTCTTATGTAAGTATAATGGTCACTTGGTATAATTATTTAATACACTTTATATTTATAAATAATTTTCTTGTTTTTTTGTTTGCAGGTTTACAGACGTCTTTCCCCAAGGATATTTTATGCAGGCGTAAATAAATTAAGTAATTTAAATTTACAGTACCTTTTCTTTCCGGAATACTTATTTAAACTTTCTTTATGTTGAACGCTGATAGTTGTAGTTTTACAGTTGTAACGCTATATTTTGTTGGCAGTGACGTACGGTACTATCACTGGATGATCTTGAAGTTACAAATGTAGTATACTTCTTGTAATTTGACGATGGTTGGTGAAATCGCTTTTTTCATCCAAAGATCGTTGAGCAAACGGAAAAATGTTGCTGTGAACTAGCTGGAGTTCGCTGACATGATTTTGAATATGATATCTACGTATATCAATATATGTTGGTATGAACATGAAATTATTACCAGATAGTTCGGCGTCGATTGGTGATTTTCTTGGTGTCTCAATTTCAGCTGACTTATTCGAGACTTCTTTTGGTTTTCGCTTTTGTTATCTCAAATATTGTGTCATAGCTATGTTGGTGACACCTTGAATTTTTGTGCGATGCCTAACTACCTATCGTAGTAAAGAAAAGATTGTTAGATTTTTTATCTAGCTCTAATCTACAGCACTGTAGTGTGCTTTTTATTGCGTTAAAAAAAAAACTATTTTTTTTAAGGTTTTTCTACAAAGCGTTTTTCTACGGAATTGTTTTTTTCTAGTTTTAACTGAATTATATTTTGTTACCTGGTTTTGCTGCTATCCAAGATAAATTTATGGTTTTTTTTCTTCTTTCTCACTCCTTTTTTTTCTTCTATAGGTTTTCTTTGCAGGGATAAAAAAAAAAAGTCGTATGCCTATAAATTGACGATGATGCTAGTTAATTTTGATGTCAAAATTTTCTGCCATTTGGTAAGTATTTAATATTTTAACTTAATTTACCTGATATTTTAGGATTTTGCTTTTATTAACTTTTTTCTTCCTAGGCACGATAGATTTTTTTTCCATGTGCTTTACGCACCTAAGATGGGGGATGATTCGCAATTGGCGACAATTTGTCACAAAAAAAAACCCCTATGGGGTGGGTAATTATTTAATTTTATGTTTTCTATCTTTTCGTTAATTTTACTTACTCTTTTCTATTTCTAGATTGACTGGACTGTTTTATTCTTTTTATATATATATTATACTCTGAATATTTTATCGCGTTTAACAAACTAAACTTTATTACTTTGCGGGTGAGTGAAAAAGAATTTTGTCTAATACGTTTAGAAACTTTTCGGCTTGGCGGTTGTTCTATGTGCGGCCGTTCCGAATTTAATCTTTTAATGCCCAGTTTCGCCAAAATACACCTAAAAGCATTTTAGTTAAAGGAGTAAAAAAATTTATTGGCATTTTAGCTTAAAATGGTTTGCACCAACATAGGGAGGTGAGTTTTTAAAAATGAGGAAACTTGATGCCAACCCCGGATTTTTATTCACCACTCATGGCTCTCTTTCATTAGAGCAAGCGACGTTCTCTTTGTCTTGCAGTTTTAAGACGCCTTTAGAAATTATTTGGAACAAAATGGGACTTTAGTTTATTGGCCCTTTTAAAAATGAAAATGGTTGGTGAAATTGAAAAATGCCATTTTAAGATCTAACAACCCAATAAATATTTAAAAGTGTTTGGAGAAACTGGCCATAAGTAGGGGAAAGAGAATTTTAGCTTGGAACAAAATGATGTTCCAATAAGATCTCTGCTCTCCTATATGTGATGTAGTGTGGATGTCATTTTATGTCACATTGCGCTACCATGTGTGGACTACTTTTTTATTTACCACATATCTTTTAGGTATGACTGATACATGCGATTGACATTTTATATTTTCAGTTAGGTAAGTATATGTTAATGGTATTTGTTATCTCGTTATTATGTTATGGTCCTTATCTTTATGTATGGTCTGTCGTAGTATTTATTATACTATAAAGTTATTTCGTTAATTTGTCCGTTTAGGACTGTTGACAAATTTTTAGATATGTCTAATGTTTTATTTTACTCGTAGGTGAGTATAGTTTCGTATTTTTCAGTTCGTATTAGGTAAGTTTTTGTATATGTGGTTGTACGTATAAATGTCAAATTAAAGTTCGTTTTTTTGTCGGTCGGCTGAATTGACATTTCACTGTTCACTATTTCTCGTTTAGAGATTGATCGAATGAAAATGATGTTTGTTCATTGTATTTATTTCGTTCTCTCTTTCCCATATGAATCACTACCTATTTACGAATTTTCAATCAAATCTATTCTGATTGCCATGAAACTAATTTTGACTGATAGGAGTAGTTTCAACTTTTACTATCTGTTTTCTATTGTCATTTGTATTCTTGACGTTTCTTATCTTTTGTTTCTCACTTAATTTTTATCATTCATGTGTTTTAATATCGTTCTAAGTTTTTACTAAAGAATATTTTTCCCCTAGTATTGGAATCTAAAATTACTTCTGCTACTACACAAAAACTCTATGTATCAATCAATTGGTCTCCTCCTATTCTAACTATCAGGTAACTCTTCTTTGGTGCTCGTGCAGCATTTGAGTTAGCCATTTTGTCACTTAATGATGACGTCAGTATTGCGCACATTTGGTGGTTGTTTTTGGTTGGCCAAATCTCGATGTGTTCTTCGAACTTTTCTTGTTCAGTTCACTGCGATAGCTTTGAGTGAGGGGTAATTATGCGTTACATATTTTGTTCATAGATGTCGTTACTATACTTTAAGTTAAACTTTCAGATATGAATTATTTTTTTGTTGTGTTTTTTTTATTGTATCTATTCAAAGCTTTGGTTCATAATGTGTGTACTTTTTTGAATCGACGAAATATTTTTGGTTACTGTTGGCCTTGAATGAAATATACTGAGAGAAATTCCTAGGCACATTTTGTCGTTTGAAATTTTCAAATTGGTTATGTAGGGATGTTGTACCTACAGATTATAACATGTGTGATGATGTTATGGAGTATTGTTGTTAATGCAGATGTTGTGTATGTTATGTATGTTATGTGATGTTTATATAGAATTTATATATATTCATTAGGTGATGAAAATGGTTTCCCTACAAAACATGTTCATTTGTTCGAGTCTACTTCGGACAAATGAGCATGGAAAAGAAATCATTTAATTATCAGATATTTAGAGAATTTTAAGTTTACTAAAAAAAAGTCTCAAATCCATTGAACCCATCCATTGAACGGGCTCAATATAACAGCGTTCTTCAGTTTTACTATTGTCTCGAATCCTTTTTTGTCACGAATTTTATAAAGGTTATTACCTATTATCTTAATAACATGTCCTTTAATAAACTTGGGACAAAGTTTCGCATTTCTGTGCTTCGTTGCGTCACTTAAGACGAAGTTACGCCTGAATACTTTATCTCCCACGTTATAGCTATCATTTTACTTCTTAAATTATACGTGTGTTCGTATGACTCATGAGCTCGTCCAAGAGCTGTCTTCAAATAAGCTTGTAGAATGTTCATTTTTGCTGCTTTCGGCAACCAATCTATTTCTGATTGATTTAGACCTCCCAGCTTCTTTAACAACTTATAATCTGCACCGTGTTCCACCATACGTTGTCCAAACAAGGCTTCATAGGGTGACATGCCTGTCACACTGTGAACTGACGTGCGTAAAGCACTACTGATTGCAGATAAATGTTCGTCCAAGTTACTTTGCTTTGGATCAATGTATGCGCGAATGGCGCTTAAAATAGAACGGTTCACTCTTTCGCTCGCGTTTGTATTTATTTTTTATTTGTATTTATTTATTAGTAACATAAGTATTTTTAAAACATTACATTTTTTGAAATAATACTTAGCGAACAAGGTTAACATAAAATGAAATTGTGGCTATTCATATTTTTAAAGGAAAAAAAAGAAAAATTCTAAATAAAAACTATATTATAAAGTTCATGTTAAGGTTCATGAAGTAGTAATTTGGAAAATAAGGAAAACGAAATTACAGAAATGAGAGAAATTAAATTAAAAGTAGTGAAGTTAAGGAATAATGTTATTAGCACCTTAAATAGTTATCCAGAGCAGTTTTAAACGCGTTGCAGTTGTTGATTCTCCTCACATTGGCAGGTAATGAGTTCCACAGAAAAACAGCGTACACGAAAAATTGTCGCTTGGATACATTATATCTATGGGTTGGTACAATAAGTACTCTGCTTCTTTGCGACTGGGGAAAAACGAGTTTTTCATATAAATAATCAGGGGTCTCCGTTTGTACCATATTGAATAAAAAAATTAACACCTTTCTGTCAAGATAGCCTTGAAATGACATGCCATAGAAGCAATTCGCGTAGTTGGAAATGTGATCAAACCTACGAAGAGAGTAAACGAAACGTATAACGTTGTTAAATACCACTCGTATTTTTCTTTGGCTCGTACTGTCTAAATCACAGAAAATCAAACTACCATATGTTAAGATTGGAAGAACAAGCGTTTTTACCAGAGTAGATTTAACCCTTATTGGGAGGCAGCCACCACTGAGGTAGAGTGACCTGAGTGCACCGTAAGTTTTGCCAATAGTGCATGATAGGTGATCGCCCCAGGTTAAGGTTTGGTTGAAAATTATGCCCAAATTTCTAACCTTTTCAACATAGGGAAGCATTCAACCGCCAAGTTCGATGCTGGGAAAATAGGAAGTGTCAATTGCATTTTTATTAATAACAATTGCTTGACTTTTTTTGGGGTTAAGTCGCTGTTGGTTTTCTTCGGCCCACTTAAAAACCCTCTCCAGATCAGAATTAATGTGAAACGTAGCATCCTCGACCATACCTATTCGATAACTGAGATACAATTGGACATCATCAGCGTACATCAATACCTTACAAAACTTAAGAATCTCAGGAAGATCATTTATAAATAATGAGAAAAGTAGAGGGCCAAGGATTGACCCCTGAGCAACACCAGCATTGGTTGAGAGTTGGGAGTTAATACACACGGCCTGAGTCCTTCCTGTAAGGTATTTTTGAATGAGAATCGCTGCAGTACCTTCAAAAAAATATTTAGATTTCAGTTTCTTCAACAATAAACCATGAGGAACTGAGTCAAAGGCCTTTGAAAAATCGAGCAACACCAGCGTGGATGCATGTTCATTATCTATTTCTTGGCCAATGTCATCTACAAGTTTTAAAAGAGCTGTAGAGCAACTATGCTGAGGTCTGAAACCAGCTTGTACAGGAGAGAGCAATTTGTTAACAGATAGATAAGTGGAGATTTGCTGACTCAAGATTTTTTCAAATGCTTTCGAAGCAAAAGGCAGAATGGAGATAGGGCGATATTCTTTGACTAAAGAGCTAGAGCCTTTTGGAATTGGAATAATCTTAGAAGCTTTCCATATTCTTGGGTAAGAAGATGTGGTTAAGATTGAATTAAAAATATGAGTAAGATAAGGTAGGATTAGAGGTAAAATAATTTTAAAAAATTTAGGATGCATGCCATCTAGCCCAAAAGCCTCAGATTGAATCCTTTCAACAGCTTCTAGTACCTCAATTTCATTCACTCTGCAAAAACTGAATTGTAGCAAGGAGTCTGTTGTGCAATCAACTTGATCTACGATAGTAGTGATAGGAAAAGAGCCAGCAAATAACTTGTTGAGCTCATTTGCATCACACTCATTGCTTACATTATCTATCCTATTGTTAATGCCAAGGGATTTGATGTTTTTCCAAAGTTTTTGGGAGGAAACATTTTGAAATTTTGAGGCATAAAAGTTACATTTTGCTTTTTTGATCTCCTTACTGACAAGGTTCCGCAGGATTTTGTACTCACCAAATAAAGACTGTAGTCTGAAACGCTTCCATTTTTTATAGGCTGTATATCTTTTATCAATGAGTAGTTCAATCCTGCGATTAAACCAACCACATCTAGAACATTGGATAGTTAATGTTTTAATTGGAACAAAAGTATTAAACAGATTGTTAACTTGGTCAGTAAAAAAATCAATTTGTGCGTCAACAGTCTCAGTGTTAATTGCCTTAAAATCCCTTTATTGAATGGTTCGTAATTCTGTGCTTTGGTTAAAACTGATATCATAAAAGACTACAATCAGATCGTGCTTAGAAAAACCAGGAGCATCGAGCTGACTATAGAATTTTACCTTGCTTGGTTGATTAACAATAAAGTAATCAATAAGTGTGGAATTTGTTTCAGTAAAATGAGTAGGCAAAGAGACATTAACTGGAAAAAGATCCAGAGCAGTTAAGTTACTCCGAAAATTGGCAACATTACTATTACGCACATCTAAGAGATTCGTATTGAGGTCCCCAGCTAAGATGATGTGGTTATAGTACGGGGTTATGTCTTCAAAGACATCAGTTATACAACCAGAATCATAAATATCAGGCGGCTTATACACAACACCCAACAAGCAT
This sequence comes from Baccha elongata, assembly GCA_951217065.1. Taxonomy (NCBI): domain Eukaryota; kingdom Metazoa; phylum Arthropoda; class Insecta; order Diptera; family Syrphidae; genus Baccha; species Baccha elongata. Next base: position 702,781 of record CATNUY010000313.1, read on the forward strand.
TTTTCACCATCACACACAATTTCCACAAACACAAATTCAACACCAGAACCATTAGATCTTTTAACAAACTTTGAGTTAATTTTTTTCTTAATAAAAATTTCGACACCCCCTCCTCTTGCAGCACGATCGCTTCGAAAGATTTTATAGTCTGAAAATTCCAAAACGCTATTGTCAATGTGTGTTGCCAGCCAAGTTTCCGACACGCAAATCACATCCATGACCCCATCTTCAAAGGTATGCTTGAATTCATCCAAGTGCTTTCGTAGACTTTGTGCATTAATATGACAAACAGCAAGACCATCATACCTATTACGAAAAATATTTAACATTGTACGCGTAGTATTTACTCGTGTATTGCTCCTAGTGTGTGGATCCCCAATGTTACCCATTTGATGATTGTTCATGATTTGTAAAATTTAATTTAAAACGAAGCCGCTGGAGAGAGAATAAAAAACTGCAGATGAGCCCTAAATTTGTGAAACTGTGTAGAGGTGCTAAAAACATTTTACAAGAGATTTTATATGGATTGAAAGAAAAAAAGTTAAGTTTAAAGATAAAAGCAATGGATTGATAAAAATTATGGGAAGATAAATTAATTTGACAGTTATAAAAAAATTTCGAAATTAAAAACTTAAATGATAAGATCAAATAATAATTGTTGAATTTATGATGTTGGTAACTCCGAATGTTGATTGTGAGATTTCGAACTGTCATCATTGTTTTTACTGTGCTGTTCTTCGGGTGAGTTTCGTGGTGGGTGACGCGCTCTTTTGATAAAATGTCAAGTTGATCTAGAGTGTCAACGTTGACAGCTTTGGAGGTGTTGTTTACTTTCACGCATACAAGGCCACGTGCAGTAAAAACAGAAAAGAGCAAACGTTGACGTTTAAGGTTAATCGCATGCCGAAAAATAACTCTTTTATTTTTGGTGAAACTCTCGTGAAGTTACACAGGTGCGTCGGAATCACCTTCATAAATATCTTTCAGCATGAATTGTCGAGAGTGTGTTCTTCGAAAATCGGCAATTGCTTTGATTGTGTTATTTTTCTCGTGCGGGGAGAAAAACTTTATAATTATGGTGGAGTCTTGTCGTTGTTTTGCTCAGAAAATTTTGTTTATTTGTGGAGGTTGGATTTGAAGTGTGTGACAAAGCAAATTAAAAGTATTTTTTAAGTTTTCATCAGGGAAAAATGGGATTCCAATAAGAATTACGTCAGATGCCAAACTTTTAAGATTCATGTTTTCAATTTGATTTCTTAGAGACAAAAGTTCTTCATTTATGTTGTGTTCCTGTATCCTATTTTGTGAAGAACTTGCAATTGGTTCTTGTAATTGAATTTTGATTTTGTTTAATTCGTTGTTTAATGTGTTCAGGCTTGTGCAGGAGTTTTCTAATGCCGTGACGCGATCGTGAAGTTGGTTGACTTCGTTACTTATTTGTTCGAATCTGAGCGATATTTTATTTTCAACAGAGATAATTTTACTGGTCAAATTATCTTCGATGGCGGATAATCTAGATAAAATTGACTTACTTTGTGTTTCAAGTTTTTCGAGAATTCTATTGTAGCTATTGCTTGGTGTGAATGAACTGGGATATCAGTTCAAAAGTCAGTAGGAGTCACGACTGCCGGCGATGGCTTGGCCTCGAAAGAGGATAAGTCGCCAGTGACAAATAACAACAAGGACATTAACAAAAAACAAACTTTGGCCATTTCAACTGTTAAAGCTTTAAATAGCGGTAGGACTAGTGTGACGACCACAATTCCCGGAAAGGTTAACAAGCCACCCCGGGGTTGTAGAGCGTCCCACAGTCTAGACGCTACTACCTGCGGAGAAGATAACAATCTGCCCGCTGGTAACGTACCAACTCCGAACTCGGTAGGACTCAAAGAAGCTGACAAGGGTCTTGCCAACCTCTCTTCTGCTGTGAAAAACGCAGCCCTTAGTGGAACTTCCAAACAAACCGCCCGTACAAAACCTCTCGTGTATTCGGGGGTTACTGCTCTGGCTCAAGGTTCGACCACGACTGTTGGTCCCACCACAAGACAAGGTAGATCTCTTCCGAACACAACGGAGGCTCCCCTCCTCGCTGGCAGTAGTAATACGTCATGTAGATCTACTCCCAACGAGAAGAGGAAGAAAATGACAATGAAAAAGGAATTTAGGAACGCTTCGAGGATAGTGAAGGTGGTCGGTGCCTTGCCAGCATCTGAACTAGACTCAAAGCAATCCGAAAAACTTGCCTGGGCCAAAAACAAACTAGCCCAACTTCAGACCTGCAGCGACTTAACGTCAAAGCGACTAAGGTCTTCCGAGGGAACCACTCCGGAACCCAAAAGGCCAAAGGCGAACACCGCTGGCGTTCCATCCTTCACCAGGAAAGATCTGTCCTTTAGTGCCGTGCTAAAAGACAAAACCATTCTAGCTGTCATCAACAGTAGTAATGCAGATGGCGCGATCTCTCCCGATCATTGGCAAATGGTTTTGAACAAACTCCAAGCCTCATACTGGACCCTCATGCTAGAAAATCCAGGGGAACCTGCAATTTTTGAGGATTCGGGATGGTATCAAGGTCGAGTCAAGCTAGTTGCCTTTGATAGTGAGAGATCGTGTGACCTGTATAAACTCGCTGTCAGCAGGTTAGAAGGCCTATGGCCAAATGCAAAAATCGAGGTTGTGGCAAAGGAGAATATCCCGTGCAGACCGAGAGCCCGCACTAATGTCCCGGCCGAACTCTCCAATAAAGAAGTTATCCTCAAGATGCTTCAGTATGGTAATCCATCCCTGCCTTCTCACGACCTTCAGACGATGGAGGTAGATACTCCATGCACCTCCTCCACTGTGTCGTCCTCCATTTATATAAAACCGCCATCTGTTGAAGAGGCTCCTTACGTTGACAAACACTCCGACATGGATTTTGTTGACTCCGCAAATGAAACATCTTGCAATGAGGAAGACCTTCTTAAATCGGATTTCGATTCCGATGTAGATCTCGACCAAACTGTGGTAGGGGTTAATCTACCTAGCTGTAACCAAGATGGTGCAGTTAGTACAGATTAACACACATCACTTCAAATTGGCTTCGGCCTCCCTTCTTCTCCGTCTACAAAACAAAGGGGAAGACATCGTCCTGATTCAAGAACCTTGGATTGTCAATTCCACTGTTCAAGGACTCAGGACTCCCGGATACTACCTGCTGTATGCATCAAATAAAGGTGACCCTAGATCTTGCATATTAGTAAAAAGTAGTATTAATGTATATTTACTCCCTGATTACAGCGATCGTGATGTAACCGTAGTTAGGTTACAAACCAATCACGGGGCGTACTGGTTAGCATCAGCGTATCTCGGCCATGACCACCTTGGCCCTCTTCCTGGCGACAAGCTAGAGAAACTAATCAGAGAAGCAGAACGACAGAAAGTCTGCCATATCATCGGGTGCGACGCTAATGCCCATCATACCGTCTGGGGAAGTACAGACATAAATGACAGAGGTGAGTCACTTTTTGATTTTATTCTAAGTACTAACCTTATAGTAAGTAACATTGGCAATGAACCAACATTCATTACCAAAAACCGACAAGAGGTTCTAAATATCACTCTTGTCTCCGACACGATTCATCACAAGATCAAAAACTGGAGAGTTTCTAAGGAACATTCGTTCTCTGATCACAGATACATCAAATTTTGCCTTGATGAAGAAACTAAAAAACAGCCAGCTTTCCGCAATTATCGGAGAACCAACTGGCAACTATATAGAGAAACTTTAGTAAGATTAGTTAAACCATCACTTTTAAGTATCCCTTCTAATAAAAATGATCTTGAAGATAAAGTCAAAGATCTCACCCTAGCTCTTAATAAATCAATGTCCATTTCTTGTCCTCTTACTAAAATAAGAGGAAAACAGAAACCACGTTGGTGGAACTCGGGACTAGAACTGCTCAGGAAAAAGTGCAGACAACTTTTTAACCGAGCTAAACATTCTAGAGATAGTCTGGACTGGGAATTTTATAAAGAATCCCTAAAAATTTATAAAAAAGAATTAAGAAATAATAAAAGAACCTCCTGGAGGAACTTCTGTGGAAAAATAGAAGAAACTTCAGAAGCTTCACGATTAAGAAAAATTCTATCAAAAAATCCTACAATGCCTAGCTCCCTAAAGACAGCTAACGGCTCTTGGACCAACTCTTGCGAAGAATCGCTCACCTTGCTACTAGACACCCATTTTCCAGGTAGCTCACAAAATATAAATAACATTGATTCATTATCAAGCAACACACAGACAAATATTGTTGGTCTGATTTCTAAAGATAAACTGAAATGGGCTATAAACAGCTTTGATCCTTACAAATCTCCCGGACCCGACGGCATAATACCTGCCGAGCTTCAATTTGCCTCGGATATCATAATACCTATCCTAGAGATCATCCTAATTGGTTGCGTAAAATTTACTTACATTACCTCTTTATGGAGAGAGGTAAAGGTTGTCTTCATACCCAAAGCCGGAAAATGCTCCCAGGTAAACCCTAAAGATCTCAGACCAATTAGCCTATCATCGTTCCTTCTCAAAACTCTAGAGAGATTGATCGATATCCATCTGCGTAATGCTATAGATCCTAATCTGGTATCTACTGCACAACACGCTTAATGTAAAGGAAAATCGGTAGAAACGGCTTTACATACACTGGTACGTACTATCGAATACTCACTACATCATAAAGTCGAATTTCTCGATATTGAAGGCGCCTTCAATAATGTCAGCTATCGAGCAATCACAGCGTCACTGAAGAAACTAGGTATACATGGTTCACTGAATGACCTAATTAATCTTATGCTAGAAAGTAGAATTATAAATTCATCCTTAGGTGGCATTCATGAAAGAAGATCTGTCAGCAGAGGTACACCTCAAGGCGGAGTCCTTTCCCCACTTCTATGGAACATAGTCGTAAATGAGGTGTTAGAAAGCCTAGAAAAAGAAGGTTTCAAAGTGATCGCGTATGCCGACGATGTTGCCATTGCAATATCGGGAAAACATGCTCAAATTCTCGTTGAATTAATGCAAAATGCTCTAAATATTATGCTCAAATGGGCAGAAAAATGCGGACTGGGCATAAACCCAAACAAAACTGAACTTGTCCTCTTCACCAGAAAATATAAAATTCCCCGAATAAGTCCCCCATCAATTATGGGAACTCCACTAAGTTTTTCAGATGAAGCTAAATATCTAGGTTTTATCCTGGACAAAAAACTACATTGGAAAGCAAATATACAAGAAAGAGTTAGGAAAGCCACAGTAGCACTCTTCTCTTGCAAAAAAACTATCGGAAATAAATGGGGCTTATCCCCATACATAACCCACTGGCTCTACACAGCGGTCATCAGACCGATACTAACTTACAGGGTAGCAGTATGGTGGACTGCACTAGACAAAGTTACATATCGTGACAAGTTAAGTAAAGTCCAACGGTCAGCCTGTATGTGTATTAGCGGAGCTCTCCGTTCGACACCTCAGCTGCTCTTGATATTCTACTTAATCTCATACCCCTTGATATTTTCAGCAAACAAACGGCCGCAAGCACAGCCGTTCGTCTAAAAGCCATCTCTCAATGGACCGATAACTCAATTGGTCACTCCATTATTCTGAAAGCATTCGGACCAAAATTAAGTCACTCCGACTATTCTATACCCCAGCTAGTTTTTGACAAGAATTTTCAAGTCACCATCCCACCAAGATCCACTTGGGAAAATGAGAGATTCTTGAAAGATGAATCAGTTCATTTTTATACTGATGGCTCAAAAACTAAAGATGGGGTTGGTGGTGGCGTGTACTCAGACAGACTAAATTTAAGTCTCTCCTTCCGTCTCCCTGATTATTGTAGTGTGTTCCAAGCGGAAATTCTGGCGATTAAAGAGGTATTATCCTGGTTAAGGGAAAAGGTGATATCTGCATCGGATATCCGTATATTTTCAGACAGTCAGGCAGCCCTTAAATCAATCTGTGCTGTTTCCACAAACTCAATAACTGCCCGCGACTGTCGATCATCTCTCATGGAGATGGCAGAACAGTTCAACATTCACCTTTTCTGGGTGCCGGGACACAGAGACATTGAGGGAAACTGCAAAGCCGATGAACTCGCCAGAAATGGAACCCTATTGCCGGTTTCACCTAACAAGGTGAATATTGGTATACCTATCGCTACAAGCAAACTCATGCTAAAACTAAATGCCATAGAGAAAACAAATTTAAGGTGGACAAACACTACTACCTGCGTAGCGACAAAACAAATCTGGCCAAAATTAGATCAGAAACGTACTAAATGTTTGTTATCTATGAGCAGATTACATCTTAGCTCCGTAATTGGTGTCATAACCGGACACTGCCTCATAGGAAGACACGCCATAATACTTGGCGTATTCTCTAATGATTTTTGCAGAAGCTGCATGGACGAGGAGGAGGAAGAGACTATCACCCATCGTTTCTGTTCATGCCCAGCTCTCTCCCAAAGACGTAAATTACACCTGCGTAATTTCTTTTTCGACGATCCTAGCGATTTGTCGAACGTAGATATTCTATCTTTACATCGCTTCTTAAGAAGCTCCAACTGGTTTAATTAAAGAGGTTCTCCCTCGCTCATTTCGTGGTATCACAACGGACCTATCTGTGGTCTAAGTGTGTCAGTAGTCTTCCTGACAGCCACATAAACCTAACCTAACCTATTGCTTGGTGTAGTTGTTGTTGCTATTGTTATAGTCTGAAAATCCCAAAACGCTATTGTCAATGTGTGTTGCCAGCCAAGTTTCCGACACGCAAATCACATCCATGACCCCATCTTCAAAGGTATGCTTGAATTCATCCAAGTGCTTTCGTAGACTTTGTGCATTAATATGACAAACAGCAAGACCATCATACCTATTACGAAAAATATTTAACATTGTACGCGTAGTATTTACTCGTGTATTGCTCCTAGTGTGTGGATCCCCAATGTTACCCATTTGATGATTGTTCATGATTTGTAAAATTTAATTTAAAACGAAGCCGCTGGAGAGAGAATAAAAAACTGCAGATGAGCCCTAAATTTGTGAAACTGTGTAGAGGTGCTAAAAACATTTTACAAGAGATTTTATATGGATTGAAAGAAAAAAAGTTAAGTTTAAAGATAAAAGCAATGGATTGATAAAAATTATGGGAAGATAAATTAATTTGACAAATAATAATTGTTGAATTTATGATGTTGGTAACTCCGAATGTTGATTGTGAGATTTCGAACTGTCATCATTGTTTTTACTGTGCTGTTCTTCGGGTGAGTTTCGTGGTGGGTGACGCGCTCTTTTGATAAAATGTCAAGTTGATCTAGAGTGTCAACGTTGACAGCTTTGGAGGTGTTGTTTACTTTCACGCATACAAGGCCACGTGCAGTAAAAACAGAAAAGAGCAAACGTTGACGTTTAAGGTTAATCGCATGCCGAAAAATAACTCTTTTATTTTTGGTTAAACTCTCGTGAAGTTACACAGGTGCGTCGGAATCACCTTCATAAATATCTTTCAGCATGAATTGTCGAGAGTGTGTTCTTCGAAAATCGGCAATTGCTTTGATTGTGTTATTTTTCTCGTGCGGGGAGAAAAACTTTATAATTATGGTGGAGTCTTGTCGTGGTTTTGCTCGGAAAATTTTGTTTATTTGTGGAGGTTGGATTTGAAGTGTGTGACAAAGCAAATTAAAAGTATTTTTCAAGTTTTCATCAGGGAAAAATGGGATTCCAATAAGAACTGCGTCAGATGCCAAACTTTTAAGATTCATGTTTTCAATTTGATTTCTTCTGGTAGACGGCCTTCGGCCAAACAAAATTAAACTTAAGATTGAATTATGTTAATTTAAATATTATTTGTTTAATAAAGTTTTCAACTAACTAACTAAACTAACTAAAATTTGATTTCTTAGAGACAAAAGTTCTTCATTTATGTTGTGTTCCTGTATCCTATTTTGTGAAGTACTTGCAATTGGTTCTTGTAAGTGAATTTTGATTTTGTTTAATTCGTTGTTTAATGTGTTCAGGCTTGTGCAGGAGTTTTCTAATGCCGTGACGCGATCGTGAAGTTGGTTGACTTCGTTACTTATTTGTTCGAATCTGAGCGATATTTTATTTTCAACAGAGATAATTTTACTGGTCAAATTATCTTCGACGGCGGATAATCTAGATAAACGACTTACTTTGTGTTTCAAGTTTTTCGAGAATTCTTTTCTAGCTATTGCTTGGTGTAGTTGTTGTTGCTATTGTTGGGGTGGATGGTTTTGTTAAAGTTGACTGTTTCAATATTGTTGCTGGTGTTGTTTTTGTTGCTGACTCAACTTGCGATGGTTTGAGTGTTGGTGAATAAAAAACTGCAGATTAGGAGAATTTTGTACTATATTTTTAAGGCGAGTATTATGTGTTTTTGGGTCCATGATTGTATTTGCGTCCGAAGGGGTAGAACGGAATAAATTTATATACTTTTAATAAGAAAATTATAAAAGTTTTGGAGTTGAAAAAGTTAACTTTGACTTAAAATTGAATCTCGGTTTAAGGATTTGTACACACTTTCAATGTCTATTGTTTTTATAACTTGTTATGGTTAGAAATAACAAAAAAAAAAGGTTAAAAAGAGCAAAAAAAGCGAAAAAACTGCAGCACTATTAAAACACGTCTGTTCACAAACACATGCCGTAGTGTTTGCCTGCGGTGCGTAAGCAGCTGTTCTTATATGTCTTATTCCAAAATTTTCTAAACATTTTCCGAAATCCTTACTAATGAATTGAGAACCGTTGTCGGAAAGCAACGTCTCAGGTACTCCAAAAATTAAAAATACTTCCTCTGTCAGGAATTTAATAAGCTCGCTAGTATTAGCTTTTTTAAGAGGCTTAATTAATACAAATTTGGTCAATTGATCAAGTATGATTATTATGAAAGTATTACCTTTCTTTGATCTCAGATATGGTCCCAAAAAGTCTACGTATACGTGTTGGAATGGTCGTTCTGCCGTGAAGGCTTTACCCATCTCAGTGGCGCTTTTGTGGTTTTACATATATCACAATTATTGATGTAAAGTTTTACTTGACTTGCCATAGCTGGCCAATAACATCTCTGTCGCAGGCGATACAAGGTTTTAGTAATCCCCCCATGCGACGATCTTGGTGGTTCATGAGCTTGCAAGATTAACCTTTCGGTTAGCTCCGATGGAATCCAAAGCTTCCAAGTCATATCATCTTCGATAGGATTTCCAGTTGCATGTTTTACTTTTTTGTAAATGAAATTTTCAGATACGATAAGATCTGGTAGTTGTTCTTTATTATCATTAATATGTCCAACAAGCTGAAGATATTCTTCAGATTTAAAAGACGGATCTTCCAAATCGATATGTAGTACTTCGGATAAATTCTTCGTTATAGGCACAGTAGTGGAATTTTCAACTTCGAGTACATCAACTTCGTACACACGCGACAGTGCGTCAGGTACTTGGTGTTGAGTTCCCCTGCGATGTTCTATTCGGAAGTCGAATCCCTGTAACTTGAGACTCCGCCGGGCTAATCTCCCAGTTGGATGTTTCAAATTCATCAACCATTTCAGACTGGCGTGGTCGGTTATTACCAAAAATTTGTAAACCTCGACGTACGGTCTAAACTTATATATGCCTTGGACTGCTGCCAAGCATTCTCTTACTGTTACTGTATAATTTCTCTGAGCAGCGTTAAGCTTTTGAGAATAAAAATATATCGGCATCTCATCTCCATTATCGTTTTTTTGACATAATACACAACCTATGCCTGTGGCAGATGCATCACAGCAAATAATGAATTCTTTCGTGAAGTCAGGATTGGTAAGAACGGGTGCTGACGTCAATGATTGCTTAACTTGCTCTAAAGCCTTGATAGCTTCTTCTCCAAAAATAAACTTTTGATTTTTCTTTAATGTGTCTGATATAGGAGCGGTCAGAGTTGAAAAATTCTCAATAAATCTCCTATACCATCCGGCCATTCCTAGGAATCTGCGGACTTGACGTAAAGTCGTTGGTATAGGGAATTCTAAAATTGCTGAAATTTTTGCCGGATCAGCTTTTAAACAACCCTGTCCCACTATGTATCCTAAATATTGCAGTTCTCTAAAGCAAAACTTTGACTTTTCTACATTAATTGTTAATCCAGCGTCGGTCAAATGTTTAGCTACTTTCTTTAAAATTTCGATATGGTCATCGAAGTTTTTCGAGATGACTAGAACGTCATCTAAGTAAATGAATACTTGTTCTCTTAACTCACGAGGAATCACTTTGTTCATCAAACAGGTCAAACTTTGCGCGGCGTTCGAGAGTCCGAACAGCATCACACGGAATTGATATAAGGGACGTCCAGGGACTGTGAACGCTGTCTTCTCCCGTGATTCTTTCTCCAGGGGTACTTGCCAGTACGCATCTTTCAAATCCACGCTAGAAATATAACGTGTTTCCGAAAGACGTGCTTACAATCCTTCGATGTGCGCAATTGGGTTCGCATTTTTCTTCGTTACGCTGTTAACTTTTCGGAAGTCGAGGCATAATCGGTTTTTTCCTGGTTTTCTCACTAGTACTACTGGTGATGACCATGCACTCTGACTCTCCTCGATAACACCTAACGAGATCATACGATCCAATTCCGCGTCAACTAGGCATTGTACTGCTGGAGATATGGGATAGTGACGTTGCTTTATAGGAAGTGCGTCTCCCGTATCTATCTTATGTTCCATCAGATGTGTTCGTCCGAGACCTCGGACGGCGAATGACGGAAATTGTTCGATTTTCAGAATGGTGGATTCCTCCACGCATAGGATGCATTCCGATTTGTTGGCTGGTTCGGATGTTGTCTCGGTAGCGGAACTTAAAGAAGAAATGATATGTGGTGCGATTTTGAACATCGACCAAAAATCTACGCCTAAATATAATCTTTGTAATAGTGATGGTACTATGTAAAGATCCATAGAATGGGTCATGCCTTTACATTGCACTTGTGTAGTAATTACACCTATCACTTCTTGTTTTCTGCCATCGGCAGTAGAAACACTACTCGTGAACTTCCTTATTGGGATTTTCAATTCTTCAATAATTCTAATAGCACCGTTACCAAGGCAACTGATGCTCGCTTCAGAGTCAAGTAGTCCAAGCCATTTATTCTGTAATAATTCAACTTCGATATATGGGCGCGGATCACCCGAAATGCTATCGATAGTGGTAGCCGATAAGGCTCTTAACATTTTACGCCGTCGCAAAAATCGGTTTCTTAACTTCAAAATGTTCTTCTGGTGGTTTGGAAAAGTATAAATTGTCTTCCGAAGCTAGACAGCATATTCAAGCTGTCTTTGATGTAAGGGCTTCAGCTATCTCAAAATAGGTATTTTCGATTTAAAAATTGGTTTAAGTATCTTAATTGGATTTGGTTCATTAATATTCGGTTCTAATATTTTAATTGGTTTTTGTACGGAAAAAATTGGAATGACATGTTCATGCGAAAGTGAATCATCAACATTGGTCGTTCCGAGGTTCCCGTCTTCACCAGATCTCTCTCGAGGGGATGCTGGCTCATGAATAGGTTTCCCGAGCATTTTCTGCAACTAGGTGTTACTACTCCTGGGGTACCACATTTATAACAAAATAAGCGTCTCTGCAAGTCGTTACAGTCACGGAAAACATGACCTATTCCTTGGCAGTTCCAACAACTGACGTTGTCGCTTATTTGCTTAGCTTCTCGAGATCGATTCGGGTTAAACGCCTCTACTGCTGTCGATATTTCTGCAACTAGTAGTTCATTCATCTGCACTCCTATTTCACTCACTTGTTTGCGTTGGTGATTGACAAACGCAGGTGGAGCACGGTTACGTAAAAGATCTTGATTGTTCCAGTATCGTTCCATCATCCTGCAGGTATGCACTAAATCATTCAGGCTGCTAGACTTTACCGTCAACAAAAGTTCTCCCATTTTTCTCTTTACGTTTTGCGTCAACACTTCTACTAACTCTGAGTTTGGTTTCGGCGACTTCATTCTTGAGCTGATACGTAGAATATCTTCATAAAAATTCTCAAATGATGCTCCTGGTTGTTGCTTCCGATCTGACATCTGTCTGAATAATTCAGAATCTGTTTCTAGAGTTTGGTATTGCTCTGTCAGTGCCAATCGTAAATTCAACCATGATGATCTGGGGTTGCTCTTCAAAAATCCCCAAAACCATGTTTCTACTGAGCCTGCAATAAAGTGGTGGAAGTTTGCTACTATTTCTGGCCATGATGTGTTGTGGCTATCTTTGACTCTTTCCAGACGGAATAAGAATTCGTCCACTGTCATATTTTTGCCGTTGTATTTGATCCCCCACTTGTGATAGTGTGGAAATCTTACAAACGTTCCGGCTGGTGATATCAGTGGTACTTCAGCATTAGGCCTTGCTGGTGAATCTTCAAATCTCATCTGATTAATCCTTCTGAAAAACTTCAAGTCATTAGCGCTAGTAACATTCGGTTGGTTAGTAGGTTGATTCATCGTAGGAAATTCTCTGGTATAAGTAGGTACATTATTTTCTCTAGCACGTATAGGTATGTTGGTTTGATTTTGCGTAGTTTCATATTGAGGAGTTGGTTGATCACATAAATCTACTAGTGTTTGTGTTGGTGGATTTATTCCTCTGGCATTTTTTTTTTTTTTTTTTTTTTTTTTGTTTATTTATTTTTTTTTGCCTTACAGTCTAACAATTTTTTTTTTCTTAGTTTAAATAAACTTAAAACTATTAACAATATCAATTTCTTTAAAGTACCTAAATTTATTCTGCATTACTTATTTTAACAATTTATTATAAACCTAAAATCAATAGGTAAGTAGGTATGTATACGTTTTATTTTTCATAGTTTTTTTTAACTTTGAACAACTTTTTTTTTTTTTATTCAATATAAGGAAAATGGCAACAAAAAACCTTTTGAAACTTTATTTTTTAAATTTTTTAAAAAAATTAATGCTAAAACTTACAAACTAACTTATTCTAAACGGACAGATAGGCTCTGTTATGTGCTCTCTGGCCTGTCTAGATGCATATCAAATAATTAAATTCAATTATACATCCGGACCGACCACAGACCACATAACAGAGCCTTTTCTATCTTAACCTAAACCTATGTGTTGGCATCAACCCAGTCGAGCCACCAGTATATTTTAGTATTGTATCTGTCGAAATTTCGTTCATCTCTTTCAGGTATGCTTACGCAGTATCTAAGGTCTGGATTTCCACTAACTGATTCACAAGGTTCATAGAGGATTCTTTTATCTGTAGCTCTTCTTGCCAGATGGTACAAAATAGGAACGTTCGTCGAATCAGACAAATACCTATATGCATCAAGATATAAAAATGCCTCTGGTGGTATAAATACACTTTTCATCGTATTTCTGAAATATTCAGAATTAGGATAATATAAACCCGATACGAGTTCGTTTTCGGTAACGTTTGCCGACCGAGCAAAATGGTTCCTCGCAAGGTTCAGGATGAAGTTATCGATTCTGGATACACCGGAAGCGTCCATTAGGTTTTTATTTGAAACGTAGTGCCGAAAGTCGGAATGTGCGCTTCTATACATCTGCATGCAAGCTCTCAGACATTTTCTCTCGAACATGCGAAGCTTTTCCATATAAGATGGACTAATGTTCCACCATACTGAACTCGCATAAGTCAGAGTTGGACGAACAAATGCTTGGTAGCAAACAATCTTCACATCGGATCTCAAACAGCTGGAGAAGAAAAGTCGTTTAAGTGACATAAATGCAGCTCTTGCCTTTTGCAATTGGGAATTTACATGATCATTATAATATAAAAATTTGTCCAAATGAACACCCAAATACTTCACAGCTGTCTTTGATTCGATATGAAGACCGCTTGAATTTGTTATTTTTAGGTTTTTCCAATTTTTTCTCAAATCTGAATTACCGCGTCTTATTGGGCTGCGGAACAATATGGTTTCGCATTTGGTATGGTTTATTTTAAGCTTCCATTCCGAGCAGAACGCTTGCAGCTTATCAAATTCACTTTGAAGTTTCGTTTGAATGTCCACAATTCTGGACCCACTTGCATACAGAGTTGTATCGTCAGCAAACGCTATCGAATCGTCGATTTCCCTAAGTATGTCGGAAATATATATACTAAACAGGTGTGGTGCCGAAACTGTGCCCTGTGGTAGACCATTAGTGACATTAAAAACTCTAGTTGTTGTGTATTGTCTATCGGTTACAACAAATTTCTTGGAGCTTACCATGGATGCAATAACCTTAATAAGGTAAAGTGGGAATTCATACCGTATTAATTTAAACAAAAGCCCGTTGATCCAAACCGTGTCGAAGGCTTTCTCGATATCTACTAGACAAGCAGCAGTACATCTCTTGGCGTTCAGATTCCAGTTTATATCTGAAACGAGTTTTGTAACAGCGTGCACTGCCGAGTGATTTCTTTTGAATCCAAATTGATTCCGCGGTATTATTTCCTTTTCTGCGCACGCGAACTGAATGGACTTACAAATAACTATCTCAAAAACCTTCCCGATATTAGGCAGGAGACTTATTGGCCTATAGTTATAAGGATCGGAAGGATCCTTCTTTTTTTTAATTATTGGAATTACCTTCGAAGTTTTCCAACAACTCGGGAAGTAACAGTTATTTAGTAAGTTATTAAATATAACGCAATATTGCTGTATAATTTCGATCGGTATGTGCTTGAGGACAATGTTGGGAATGCTATCTAAACCACTCGATTTTTTGTTGTTCAGTTTTCTGAAGATATCTGTCAGTTCGTCTTTTGTTGTAAAGTAGTTTTTGGTCTGTTCAACAGTCAGTTCGTCGGCTTTAAGATCCTCAGAAAACGTCAGGAGGTTTGGTGTATGAGTGTTATTAAAACTCAACAATTCGTCATTTACTTCGTCAGATCTGCAGCTTGGTAAATCTCTATCGTGAATCGATTCAAAATGAGACCCTATAAGATTGAGTTTATCTTGTACCCCATCTACCACATATTTGTTGTCAATAATAGGGCAGTATTGACTCTCAATTCCTGCTTTAGAGAGGAGTGGCTGCAGCGATAGTGGTATTTTGAGTCTTGGAATTTTCACATTAGCTGTTGGCTGGTAAATTTGTTTAATTTTCGGAAATATGTGGAACGAGTCCGATTTCAAAATACTTTCCGCACGCTGCTTCCAATAGTCATTGACACTATTACGAAACTGCTGCGTCAACAGCGTTTTAACGTTTTTCAAGAGGGATTTCAATCTTAAAAGCTCCCCATTTTGAGCTTCCTCTTGGAACTGACGACGTATTCGGTTTATTTGAGTGATCAAAAAGCTTTTGTGTTTCTGTAATGTACGAATGTCGCGATTTAGATAGCATTCTATGCTGTTCTTTGATTTAATTTTCGGAACTGACGAGTCCATAGCTTGTAATACCACCGTATGAAGGTTCCCGATATAGGAATCACACTCATCATTCGTAAGATTCCTATTGCTAGGAATGTTCGAAGATAGAGGGCAGTTCCTATATTTTGTGGTGGCGCAACGCTTAAATCGACACCAATCAGTCATCCTAAAGTTGAATTTAGGGACTTCGTGTCGCGTTGCGAAACTAATCATTGAGTCGTTAGCAAATGTCAAGGGCATAACTATTGCCTTATGATCGCTATCATACAGCAATAGCGACAATTTATTATCGTGGACCGTTTGTATTTGCAATCGTGCGTCCGCGATGCAAAGGTCAAGGTATGATTTACCACTAGGATAACTTGGTGTAACTGGGCTGTATAACTTCATTTTGTAAATGATCTGGTTTTCTTCAACAAATTGGCTAAGGAAGTTGCCTCTCACGTTTGCTGTCGAGTCTAACCAGCCGGGATGTTTTGCGTTTAGGTCTCCCGCTAAGACGAAATAGTTTTCTAAACTACCTAGACTTAATTTTTCGAATATTTTTTCGATCTCGACTTTAAATTCATTAGCTGGAGCTGCCGGAGCATACGCTGATATCAAATACAGACAACGATTATTTCTTAAAGGCAGAGAAATAATGGTCGTCTCAAGACAACTAAAGTTTTTAATATCACTGCGTTCGATCGTGTTATATTGGAGCGTTTTTCGTATAAGGATGGCAGTACCTCCACTTTGTGTGGATTTCTGTCGATCGGTTCGTATAATGTCATAGTGTTTGAACTGTAAGTTGTGTCGTTCGTTTAGTTTTGTCTCGCTCAAAAAAAGTATGTCAGGTCTATGATCCACCAAAAAGCAAAGAAGGTCACCACGCCTGTTGTTGGATATTATAGAGTTGACATTAAGAGCAATTATCTTGAGGGACGCGTAGTTCATTTTGAGGATGCCAAAAGACTGATGAAGTTATCGAACTTCGCCGCGAGATCTGCAACAATCTTGGTGAGACTGTCGACTTGTAATTGCAAATTATTATTTGCAGGTCGTGTAGTTGAATTTAAGACAGTGCTCGGTTTTGTTGAATTTTTTAAAGTGTTCGCGTAGGACACTCCTCCATGAACACGGTTTTCAATTTGCCCGATCTTATGGGAAACTTTTTGCTGCGCTTCCCTTTTCTGTGTTCGAACCCGATCTGCTAGTCTTTTATGGCTTTCGCAGCCCTGCCATGAAGCAGGGTGACCGGTTTTCTTGCAGAGAACGCAAGATAATTGCTCTTTTCCTGATTCTTTTTGCACAGGACATTTATTGGGTTCATGCGTATTCTGACACTTGACGCACCTATATGCCATCTGGCAATTAGGAGAGGCATGGCCAAATCTTTGACAGCGGTGGCACTGAAGGGTACCGCTCCTTCTAATCTTCTCAAAATAAATTGCATGTCCTTCTATAGACCTTATCTGCCTCAGGTTTTGTACTTTACTTTCCGGAGATAACTGTACCGCTATAATAGGCAAGATTTTGTTTTCGCGTTTAGAAATCGTCGTTGCATACCTGAAAGCTTTAACGAATTCTAGCTGTTCAATATTTTTAAGGTTTAATTCGGCCAAAACCTCATCTGGGTCGAAGCTCACACTCAAACCTTTTAACAAGAATGACTGTAGTTTGTCTTCTTTGCTTGTATATGAAAAATATTCAGTGCCAGCTTCAGTAAGCAAGCTCTTGACTTTATTACAGTCATTCTTGTTGTTTAAACTTAATGTTAGTTTATTTTTATTAATATTTTTAATTTGAAAACTATTCTCACCTATTTCTACTTTTAATAATTTTGCTAGAACATGGCTATCTTGTTGAAATACTTTTATTGGTGGGGGTTTTTTTAGCGCCTTCACTGTTGATTCCTCTTCGGTCACATTTTTATCGCCCTTACTGTTTGATTTTGAGTTCGATTTCTTAGGTCCGTTATTATCATGTATATTTTTAAGTTGCTGTTTTTGTTTTGCCTGTGCATTAGCAGCCTTCATTTGGGCTAGAATTGCACTTGATGTAGTAGGTGCTGCATCGTTTGAAGCATGTGTTGTGGTAATTTCTTCCACATCTACCTCGTCATCATCGTCGTCGTCCATTTGGAGCGGCAAAAATTTGTTTTGACTCGATGAACTTTGTTCATATTCACCAGTCTCACCATGTTTAGTTTGTTTTGTTTTTTTTCGTCTATTGTCTAATTTAAAAGAGTCACTTTCACTGCTGCATTTTTGCAAATTTGTTATTGTCTCTTTTAACTGACGCACTTCTTCTCTGAGCAGCTCTATATATTGATATGCCTCACAGAGTGCACGATCTCTGCTTTCAGAGGGGATTTCCCCCCCTGTAGCAGAGGCCATTGAGTTTTTTTTTTTTTTTACACTGATTTGATTTTTTTATTTTTTATTGAACTTAACTTGAAATCAATATAATTAATTTAAATTTCACAATTAAGCTTAGATAAAGAAAAATTTTTGTGTATATATAGGTATTTCACTGGGAAATTAGAAAATTATAAGTGGGAGCTTCCTTGTGCGCACGTTCTCCGGCTCAGACGCCAGTCTATTCCTCTGGCATTGTTTTGGCTTAGTGATTCAGTTAGTGTTTGTCTTATGATATTGCCGACTTGATGGAGTATCTGCTTTTGACTACTAGCCAATGTTTCTTTCAGTGCTTTCCGATCGTCTTCTTTGCTGATACCAACTGATGTAGCCTCGTATGTAGTCCTCTAGTCGATTTTCCTCTTGTGAATTGAAACTAGTGTTCAGACTGCGTCTACCTACAGGTGATGAAATCCTCTGTGTTGGTGCTGGGTCTGGTCTGTCATCAGTAACGTGTACTTCTTGTGTTCCAACTGGTGGTTCTGTTGTTGGTCGATTTTCCGTTACACTGTTACTTGAACCGGACGGTCTGTCCATTGCTAAGTTATCTTGTTCATCCATGTTTCTCCTTGAACGGGTGTTGTGTTCTCTCGGGATTGATGGTAAACGTGGGTTGGTCTGTTTAGATTTTTGTGGGGTATGTTTGACATTTCCCATATAAATTGATGTTAATTTCAATGTTAAAAAGAATAAATTGTTCTAAGAACGAGAATGCCTACGTATAATGTAAAAAAATTACTAACTAAACTTACTAACTATCTTCCTTCTTATTGGGTTTTGGCCCTCAAAAAAAACTAAATTATTAAATTTTCTGGATTACTTCTTCCAAAAATTTAATCTATCTCTAACTAGAAACTTTTCTTAATCCTCTGAATTGCTTCTTTCAGGGATTAAATACTATCTCTAACTACTAAATTTTCTTAAAAAACTAAATGCGCCACCAGGCAATCTTAATCTAAAAGGTGCCACCAGGCAAAAACTAAATCTACAAGTGTGCCACCAGGCAAATACTAAAAACGCCACACGGCAAAAATTCTCAAAAAAATGCCACAAGGCAAAACTAAATAGGCCACACAATCTTAAACTACAAAAACGCCACCAGGCAAAACTATATCTAAAAACGCCACCAGGCAAATAAATCTAAATGCGCCACACTGCAAATACTATACTACAAATGCGCCACCAGGCAAATACTAAAAGTGAATATCTCAACAAATGTTTCTTGAAAAATAAATGTCTCAAAAATAATTTTCTTAAAAGTTTCAAAAAATTCTTCAATAATTTTTAAACTTGACTGTACTTTTCTCTAAACTGGTTTTCTCTATCTCATTGCAGGTTTGGAGTCGTGGATGGAATTTTTACGATCCAAGAGCAACTTGACAACAACTTTCAGATTTTCTTCCACAAAATCTGACTCCAAAATATATAAAATATTTTCTTCATGAATCTTACAAAGGCTTTATAACATTATAGCGGATTGTTACAATTTCCTATTTCTACGGCTTCCCCCTCTCGCTACTGACTTAAGAAAGTTATTCACATCTCTTAACGGACAACAGACCACAAACTAAGAAAAGATTTGATCATAAACAAACGATGCTAATTTTCTACACCTTCAGTGTATATGATTTAAAACAAAAATCAAAATTTATGCTGATATGTCTTCTACTCTGTTTTAGCTTGTTGGCTTTCGCAGCTGACGTAAACAGGAAAAAAGTTCGACTCTTCACCCGTCGGGTGAATCGGGAAAAGGGAATATGTTCACCAATTACCGGTCGATACTTAAGTTAACTACCTTCCGTTAGAAAAACTCAAATAAAAACTATCAACCACAAACGATTTCTCAAAATTGTTTTACTTCTAACAAAAAAAAATTTTATTAAAGAAAAATGATGCAAACACTTCAAAAACTAGTCTTCCTTCCATTTTCAAAATCTTCAACACTTTTTCATTCACTAAAACTTCGGGCAGCCCCACAACGTTGGACGCCATTATGTAACGGATGTAAATTATTAAAATTTTCTCGTTGTTGACCATTACACGGAATTGATTATCATACAGGGAATTGAAAATCAGAAACTCGCTTGGAGAATTGTGGATTGGTATATTTGTGAAGTGAAATTCCCAAAAAACAAAAAAACAAAACAAGAGAAATTTTCATAATAAAATTTCGTATAAGTTTTTTCGCGATGTGAAACGAAAATTTGATTGTTAACTGTATGTATGCATTAAGAGAGATGTTGTATGTGCATATGAGTGTATGTGTGTGTAATGGTAACAATAAGAAAATAATAATGATTTAGGGTTACTAACGATGTTGCTTGTTCTCTTTCATCGGCTGGACGCTACTCTCACCTAGGACTGAGTCCTCTTACTAAGCCACTCTCGCTTACTCTTTGGATGATACCCAAAGTATACTACTGAAAGCTCACTATCCATCAGTTACTGAAACTTGTACTTCCACTATCTATCTCCAACTGACTCAAAAAGAAACAACTTCATCTCAGTATATCTATTATCCATAAAAAGATACTTCAAGCTGATAAGAGAGAAATGTATGATATTGACCTCACCCTCCATCTATCTCAATAGATAAGACAGGGATCTACTTCGTTACATACACGTCCTTGCACAACTAGAAGAATCTGTGTGTACCTAGATGACTTATACACTGGTTGTATGACACTTGGAGAAATTCCTTGACCTTACTTCTGATGAAGGAAAGGTTAAGTTAAAAACATAACCCTCAAATGATCTTCTAACTCTATGCGAGCCTCTCTCTTAACTTTACACTGTTACAGAAAAGTATTCAACTCCTCTACCTAGTCATACATAAGGTGTGTGTAAGAAAAAAATAAACATGAGAGTTGAAGAAAACTAACATGGACAAGGATTCTAAACCCTACTCACTATCGACATTTAGTACTCCACTCAACAGAGAAGCACGTCCAAGCCGAAGCAAGTAGGGGTGGCTAACTCTCGACTGCTGCGTCAGGTCCTTCTCATACACCTCAACTAGCTCATGGGGCTAAGGGTCGCGAGTCTTTGCTACAGGAGAAGAAGCCGGTATTACCATATATTTGACCTGGAACCAAGGTGTTATCTGACTCGAAAACGATTAAAAATGCTACAATGGGGTTATACAATGCCAAAACTCTTAGTGAAAAGTGTAAAACGTTGAAAAGAATGAAAAGAAAATTGTTACCAGCGGACAGATTCACAAACCAAGGATAAAGATGGATTTATCCCTCTGAGCTTCCTAAGCCCTTCCCTCCTTGTTCTTTACGCTCAGGGATTGTTAAAAGAACCCTTATAAAACGGGAGAATCAGATGTTGTTAAGATCCTCCTCAGTGCCTATCTACCCGACCAAAAGAATTCTGTTAGTGAACACCAACAGATATCTTCCCTTATGACGTTTCCTCTGGCACAGAATTTTAAATTGAGGAAACATCCCGCTAACTCATACAGACTACCGAAGAATGTTCCTATACTCTACATAACTGTTGTTGCCATTGTTGTTGTTGTTGTTGTGGTTGCCCTCTTCGACGCAAAAGAGATCCCCTCCACGACTCCGTTCCTTATACTTCTCAAACTGCCATGATTAAAACTGAAAAAGTTCTAAAACTGAAATGTACTTCCCTGAGATTTAACTTCAATCTCATCTCGAAAACTGCATCAAAGAAAACTAAGAAATTCTTTTATGTTGAATTCCTTAAACAATTTTATTTCTTCATAAGCTTATCACTAACATTTAATCTTTCATAAAATCTCTAATCTCAAAATTATTCTTAAAAGTGACCATGTAAAAATTAAAATACATCGGACTGACTTTTTCAAAAAGTGAATCTTCAAGATTCTCCCGACACGAATTAATTTTACTTCACGAACTAAATGACCTTGTTCAGGCTTCATAAACAAGAGGTTGTAAAAATTAATTTTAAGTCAAGTTTACGAACGGATAAAAATTTTGATCTCGTTCGATTGTTAAAGAAATAATTTAGTTTGGTCGAAAGGACTGAAACAGATTCATCGTAGAATCAATTTTTTTTGTACCTACGTGTATAAATTTTGTGATACCGAAATATAACAGTCGTGTGTAAATGTGTATAAGTGTTGTAAGTTTGTGATTACTACGATTTTTGAGGAAAAGCCTTCTGCTGAAAGAAAAATAAAATATGAGATGTATACAATTCGACAAATAGAGTGATAGAGTTATTTTTACACCTAATGTAAAATTGTATCCATACTTATTGAAATTAATAAAGTTGAGTTGCTGAAAAGAAAAGCAACATTTAAGATAAAAGTGTAAATTTGAAGTCAAGTTCGAAAGTAAATTCAATAACATCCGAGTTAATGGAGAATTAAGTTTAGTTTCGGCACTATAACATACAGATACCTACCTACTTACACTCGTATACACCATCGTAAATATCGTCGTGTTACATCGAATGTAAAATATTTTTTTGTTTTGTTTAGAGTCGCGTTAAGAAAGGTCACGAATTATATTCGGTGATCTGAAACAGAAGATAAACATATTAAAGTGAACAGTGGAAACTAGTTTACTTACCCACTAAGTCATTATGCCACAAACTTTAATAACTTAATCTGTCTAAAAAACCTGTAAGAAATAATTGTCTACTCTTTTAAAGTAATTACCTACCAGGGAAGAAGGGGAAATGCATTTCAACTCACCACCTTGCGTATATATATATATATTTGTAGATATTTTGATGATTTTTGATCTTTATTAAAACTATATTACTATATTACAACAACATTTAAATAACTTTTTACCTTCCTTAGCTCTGTTGTTTAAATTCATTTTGTGTATACATATTTCTTTGGTTTTGATATTGATGGGATTTGTGGGAGGTGTAAACCACCAACTTTTTGAATTTTGATTCTTTTTCGTGAATTTCGTTTGTCGAGTCAGTAAGCAATATTTATTGCTCGTGTGTTTAAGAACGGTTTAGTATCAATTCTAGAAGCTAGGGCGTATTCCTTATTCTTCATTCAGGTGACTCTCACACGAATCACAATAGGTTTCATAAATAAGTACGTAATTCTTGAGCTTGTATAACACTGGCTCAAGCTTAATAATTTTTTTTTTATAATCATAGACTTATAGACGAAAAAATTAGTTTTATAGGTATCTGTTATTACCTTGTTGATCGTTTTAATTTGACAGGTAAGTGATCAAAACTATACTGTAGTTACTTCAAAAAAATGTAGGTATCAAAACTTTGATATACTACTTCTTTACTTTAAATTCCGCAATTAATTTTTAATTTATCTTTACTTTGGATTTTCAGTAATTAAATTTTGGATCCCATGGATCAATTTCAAATTCATAAAAAAAAAATAACTGACTTTTAGTCGCAACGATTGAATTATTTTTCAACAATCACTTTAAATTTGTTTCACTATGTCTCAATTTCAACAATTTAGTTACCTCGATCTATATTTGATTTTATTTTCTTTCAGGATAAGTACAACGAATTAAATTTGATTTTTTTAACCTAGGTAGGTGAATACCTACGTAGGTTATTAATTTTTGCTAATAGCAGTCACATTTCATTTGTTTCAAAAGAAAAAATAGGTATATATTATTATGTAAGTATAATGGTCACTTGGTATAATTATTTAATACACTTTATATTTATAAATAATTTTCTTGTTTTTTTGTTTGCAGGTTTACAGACGTCTTTCCCCAAGGATATTTTATGCAGGCGTAAATAAATTAAGTAATTTAAATTTACAGTACCTTTTCTTTCCGGAATACTTATTTAAACTTTCTTTATGTTGAACGCTGATAGTTGTAGTTTTACAGTTGTAACGCTATATTTTGTTGGCAGTGACTTGAAGTTAAAAATGTAGTATACTTCTTGTAATTTGACGATGGTTGGTGAAATCGCTTTTTTCATCCAAAGATCGTTGAACAAACGGAAAAATGTTGCTGTGAACTAGCTGGAGTTCGCTGACATGATTTTGAATATGATATCTACGTATATAAAGTTGGTATGAACATGAAATTATTACCAGATAGTTCGGCGTCGATTGGTGATTTTCTTGGTGTCTCAAATTCAGCTGACTTATCCGAGACTTCTTTTGGTTTTCGCTTTTGTGGTCTGAAATATTGTGTCATAGCTATGTTGGTGACACCTTGAATTTTTGTGCGATGCCTAACTACCTATCGTAGTAAAGAAAAGATTGTTAGATTTTTTATCTAGCTCTAAACTACAGCACTGTAGTAAGCTTTTTATTGCGTTAAAAAAAAACTATTTTTTTAAGGTTTTTCTACAAAGCGTTTTTCTACGTAATTGTTTTATTCTAGTTTTAACTGAATTATATTTTGTTACCTGGCTTTGCTGCTATCCAAGATAAATTTATGGTTTTTTTTCTTCTTTCTCACTCCTTTTTTTTCTTCTATAGGTTTTCTTTGCAGGGATAAAAAAAAAAAGTCGTATGCCTATAAATTGACGATGATGCTTGTTAATTTTGATGTCAAAATTTTCTGCCATTTGTTAAGTATTTAATATTTTAACTTGTTTTACCTGATATTTTAGGATTTTGCTTCTATTAACTTTTTTCTTCCTCCGCATGATAGATTTTTTTTCCATGTGCTTTACACCTAAGATGGGGGATGATTCGCAATTGGCGACAATTTGTCACAAAAAAAAACTCCTACGGGGTGGGTAATTATTTAATTTTATGTTTTCTATCTTTTCGTTAATTTTACTTACTCTTTTCTATTTCTAGATTGACTGGACTGTTTTTTTCTTTTTATATACAGGGTGAGCCATGAGCAATGCGACAAAATGCTAGGGCGTGTAGGTTGCGTTTAGACAAGAAAAAAATCGTATGGGAGGGGGGGGTCTATTCCCCTCCGTTTAGCCGGGAGGGGCAATTTTCGAAAAAACTGACTTAAAATGGGAAAAAAATTATTTAAAATCAACGGCTTCATTCACAATGCTGTGCGATACGTTTTTACGTTTTTGAAAAGCCAATAACTTTTTCTTTCATTCTGTGTTTAAATAAATCTATTCTAAGAAATAGTTTTTGAAATATTAATTTTCAAAGTCAAAATTTTGAAAAAAAAAATTTCAAATTAATTTTTTTAAAAATTTTACGTAATTAAGTGCTAATTTTAATTTCAAAATTCAATGCTGTTATTAATTTTAAGTCTAAATAAGAAAACCGGATGCAAAAATTTTATGTCGTTCTCAAGAAATTAAAACAAAACCAAAACCACCTTTTTCTAAGAAAAACATTTATTTTTATTGTAACGAAGCAATTTAAGAAGCATTAATCTTAGTTTTTTTAGTTTTTTTTATTCCTTTTATTTTTACTATGTTTTTAATTGGAAGTACTTATAAAAAAATTCTCGATATGATCTCCATTGTTTAGAAGGCATAGATTATATCTCCTTGTAATGGGTTCACATAAGTTTATGCTTGACAAATTTTCCTGCAATTTGACTCCAGCGACTTCAATTCGTTCCTTCAGTTGTTCCAATGATACTATTTCCACTTCGTAAACATAATTTTTCATAAATCCCCATGCATAGAAATCTAGGGGAGTTAAATCTGGTGACCTAGGCGGCCATTCCGTGGGGCCCCTTCTTCCGATCCAACGGTCACTAAAATGATCATCCAGCCAGTTTCTCACCTGTAAGCTGTAGTGTGCTGGAGCACCATCTTGTTGGTAGATTAAAGTATCTGCTATAACCAATGGAACGCTGTCTAATAAATCGGGTAAAAGGTCTCGTAGGAATTGCAGGTATGATTCTCCATTAATAATGGAATTCAAAAACCGGGGCCCGATCACAGTGTGTCCAACAATACCAAGCCAAACATTACAACTAAAGCGGTGTTGTGATTTGTTTTGTTTTTTTTTTTTTTGTGTGGATTGGCGCTACTCCAATAATGTAAATTGTGGAAGTTAGTAACCCCATCTCTAGTAAACTGTGCTTCATCCGTCCAGAATATTCTTCTAAAATAGTTTTGTTCGGTTTCATTTCTAAGTAGTAATGTTCTACAAAATTCGGTTCTCAATAACTTGTCGTTTGAGGTGAGTTCCTGAACAGGCGTAAAGTGGTACGGGTGTAAATTTTCCGCCCGAAGTACTCGAAATGCTCTAGATTGGGACACTGCAAGCATAGTGGATATCCTTCTTGTACTGACGGAGGGATTATTTCGGACTAAATCCAGAATTCTTTCATCTAAGATTCTTGACTCATCAGAAACTGGCCTTTCGCTTCTTCGATGCTCCAGCACTCCATGATCTCTTAGACGTCGGTGGATTCTTGGAAACGTGCTATGATGGGGACACCTCCTATCGGGATATCTTTCAGCGTACAGTCTTTCGGCTTCACGACTTCGACCATTAGCTAAACCGTAGCAGAAATGCATGTCCGTTAATTCTTCTCGGGTGTATGAGCTTGACATCGTTACGTGTTAATGAGTTAGAAATAATTACTAAGCAAAACTGCAATGCCTTTTATTTATCTTGCGTTGCAATTTTCTTTTTTTTTCATTAAAAAAAATGCGGTTTTATTGTCCCTATTGTCCCCATAACAGGTAGAACCCATGGGCTGCGGGCAGGCCAAGGCGAAAATATTGACAGGTCAGTTTTCAGAAGTTATCAATGAAAATAATATTAATCCAGGGTTATTCCAATACTATTTAATTTTATTACGTTCTCATAAAACTCCAATTAAAAAAAAAAGTAAAAAAACTAAGATTAATGCTAAATAAATAAATAAATTGCTTCGTTACAATAAAAATAAATGTTTGTCTTAGAAAAAGGTGGTTTTGGTTTTTTTTTAATTTCTTGAGAACGACATAAAATTTTTGCATCCGGTTTTCTTATTTAGACTTAAAATTAATAACAGCATTGAATTTTGAAATTAAAATTAGCACTTAATTACGTAAAATTTTGAAAAAAATGAATTTGAAATTTTTTTTTTTTTCAAAATTTTGACTTTGAAAATTAATATTTCAAAAACTATTTCTTAGAATAGATTTATTTAAACACAGAATGAAAGAAAAAGTTATTGGCTTTTCAAAAACGTATCGCACAGCATTGTGAATGAAGCCGTTGATTTAAAATAATTTTTTCCCCATTTTAAGTCAGTTTTTTCGAAAATTGCCCCTCCCGGCTAAACGGAGGGGAATAGACCCCCCCTCCAATACGATTTTTTTCTTGTCTCAACGCAACCTACACGCCCTAGCATTTTGTCGCATTGCTCATGACTCACCCTGTATATATTATACTCTGAATATTTTATCGCGTTTAACAAACTAAACTTTATTACTTTGCGGGTGAGTGAAAAAGAATTTTGTCTAATACGTTTAGAAACTTTTCGACTTGGCGGTTGTTCTATGTGCGGCCGTTCCGAATTTAATCTTTTAATGCCCAGTTTCGCCAAAATACACCTAAAAGCATTTTAGTTAAAGGAGTAAAAAAATTTATTGGCATTTTAGCTTAAAATGGTTTGCACCAACATAGGGAGGTGAGTTTTTAAAAATGAGGAAACTTGATGCCAACCCCGGATTTTTATTCACCACTCATGGCTCTCTTTCATTAGAGCAAGCGACGTTCTCTTTGTCTTGCAGTTTTAAGACGCCTTTAGAAATTATTTGGAACAAAATGGGACTTTAGTTTATTGGCCCTTTTAAAAATGAAAATGGTTGGTGAAATTGAAAAATGCCATTTTAAGATCTAACAACCCAATAAATATTTAAAAGTGTTTGGAGAAACTGGCCATAAGTAGGGGAAAGAGAATTTTAGCTTGGAACAAAATGATGTTCCAATAAGATCTCTGCTCTCCTATATGTGATGTAGTGTGGATGTCATTTTATGTCACATTGCGCTACCATGTGTGGACTACTTTTTTATTTACCACATATGTTTTAGGTATGACTGATAAATGCGATTGACATTTTATATTTTCAGTTAGGTAAGTATATGTTAATGGTATTTGTTATCTCGTTATTATGTTATGGTCTGGTAAGTATTTATCTTTATGTATGGTCTGTCGTTAGTATTTATTATACTATAAAGTTATTTCGTTAATTTTTCCGTTTAGGACTGTTGACAAATTTTTAGATAGGTATGTCTTATGTTTTATTTTACTCGTAGGTGAGTATAATTTCGTATTTTTCAGTTCGTATTAGGTAAGTATTTCTATATGTGGTTGTACGTATAAATGTCAAAGTTCGTTTTTTTGTCGGTCGGCTGAATTGACATTTCACTGTTCACTATTTCTCGTTTAGAGATTGATCGAATGAAAATGATGTTTGTTCATTGTATTTATTTCGTTCTCTCTTTCCCATATGAATCACTACCTATTTACGAATTTTCAATCAAATCTATTCTGATTGCCATGAAACTAATTTTGACTGATAGGAGTAGTTTCAACTTTTACTATCTGTTTTCTATTGTCATTTGTATTCTTGACGTTTCTTATCTTTTGTTTCTCACTTAATTTTTATTATTCATGTGTTTTAATATCGTTCTAAGTTTTTACTAAAGAATATTTATCCCCTAGTATTGGAATCTAAAATTACTTCTGCTACTATACAAAAACTTTATGTATCAATTGGTCTCCTCCTATTCTAACTATCAGGTAACTCTTCTTTGGTGCTCGTGCAGCATTTGAGTTAGCCATTTTGTCACATAATGATGACGTCAGTATTGCGCACATTTGGTGGTTGTTTTTGGTTGGCCAAATCTCGATATGTTCTTCGAACTTTTCTTGTTCCGTTCACTGCGATAGCTTTGAGTGAGGGGTAATTATGCGTTACATATTTTGTTCATAGATGTCGTTACTATATTTTAAGTTAAACTTTCAGATATGAATTATTTTTTTGTTGTGTTTTTTTTATTGTATCTATTCAAAGCTTTGGTTCATAATGTGTGTACTTTTTTGAATCGACGAAATATTTTTGGTTACTGTTGGCCTTGAATGAAATATACTGAGAGAAATTCCTAGGCACATTTGTCGTTTGAAATTTTCGAGTTGGTTATGTAGGGATGTTGTACCTACAGATTATAACATGTGTGTGTGATGATGTTATGGAGTATTGTTGTTAATGTAGATGTTGTATATGTTATGTATGTTATGTGATGTTTATATAGAATTTATATATATTCATTAGGTGATGAAAATGGTTTCCCTACAATTTGTGTTTTAAATCAAATAAAATCATATAATGTAGGTGTAATATTAATTTGGAAATCTTTCCTAATCGTTATAACCAGCCCATAAGCAAAGATATTTATGCTTGCGTTTGGGAACTGTTTGCTTGGAATATTTTCTGCAGATATTTGAATACAAATATCATTAGAAGCCAAAAGTATGATTTAAGAAAACAAATCGGCGACTTTGAAAACATCCCCTCCTGTATTTAAGTTTGTCATCTGTTTGCATCTGTCTTTTCAAAAAACGCAATATTGTTTATTATTTAATAATTCTGATTTATGATGATCATTAGTAAGCCAGGTCTCAGTAAAAGCGATGACATCATAATGAGAAGAAGAGGAGTGAAGGAACAATTGACTTGTCTTAGTACGCAATCCACCAGTGTTCTGGTAGTACAACAAAAATTGGTTATTTGTCGATGGTGAGGGGGTACATTTGAGACGAAAGATTATGTTGTTGGTAGAACTGCAATCGGAGTTTCGTTTTTTGGGCGGGAAATGAATTTTTGATTTATACTAAGGAATTCCATATCATTGGGTTCATTGCAATGCTCAACGTATGTGTAGGTACACTCACTTCGAGGTTGATGAACTTTAGATCCGAAGCTTGTGTGTCTTTTTTCATCAATTTAAAGCATTTAATATAATCAATAGGGATATTGGTAATATTTGCGATGTGAGTTATAATGTCTCCGGTTTTAGTATTAACACTAAATGGAAAGATTTATAACTGGATATCGAATGAAGAAAAGAAGAATTAATAGAGCCGAAAGATTTTCTTACATCATTAGATTTAAATTGCACTGTTTTATTAGTAGTATTAATAATGGCATTGGTTTTATTTTTTGGCAAATCATTATTATTGGATAGTGTAACACTCGAGGTACCAGGCAAAGGTGTGGGAGACGATGATTCATTATGAGTGATGATGTTGCGGTGGCAAAGTTAAAGTTATTGGCTGTGTATTGAGAAAATTATTATCTGATGGATCTGTCTGAATGTTGTAGTTGTTTTTAGGTTGTAAATCTTTTTTTATTGAAAATATCACATTATTTACTTCAGAAAGGTAATTTTTTAAACTGAAGATCATTTTAGATAGTTCAGTGAACTTGTTACGTATTTCCGAACGCTGTCTCTACTTTTGACGTAAGCCTGCCGGAAATGCGTGAGATGTCATATTCTTTAACTAAGTGTAAATTCATAGCCAACGTGCTTTCTGCCCTTCTTATATTTACCTCCGACCCATCTCGTCATACTTTTGTAAGTTCTCTATTTACCGAATTAATATCTTATAAATTGATTTCTGTAACCTTGGATGAAGGCATTTTATTTTACTGGAAATAAGTATTTTGCGGCACATAAATAACAGTGGCGACGAGGACTATTTAAAGAACCTATCTGATCAAGATGAATGAAGAGCAACTCAATGTATTTTTATCTGCGATCCAATCTGCGGTTCAGGGTAGTAATAATACCGGCCAATCAGAAGGAAATCATCCAAATTAAGAGCTTTAACGAAAGTTGGGAAATCTTCATTAAGAGGCTGGAAAATTACTTTAGTTTAAAGAAATTAACGGGGTCTACTGAGGAAGTACAAAAGAGCAAAAAAGATTGGCTTATCCATGCAATCGGTGCAAAAACATTATAACTTCTTTGTAATTTGACAAGCACTGATGACACCCAGTCTAAAACTTACGATGAGTTGGTCAAATAAGTAAAAGATCACCTTCATCCAGCTCCCAGTGTAATCGCTGAACAAAATCGATTTACTAAGCGTATACAACACGAGGGTGAAAGTATTTCGAATTTTGTTGCAGATATAAAATATAATTCGCAACTATACAAAAAAAATTCCAAAAGACCACAAAAACACTCGGGTAAACAAGTGCACACGAGCACCACAGCCACAAGTTGTTTTCGTTGTGGGGATAAACAGCACTTGGCAAATGAATGTCGTCATTCTAACACAATTTGTTCAAAGTGTAACAAAATTGGAAATCTAGCACGTTTGTGCATGGTTGGCTTGCGGCCCCCGCAACCATCTCAAACCTCGCAAAAACAGAAGAAAGACAAAACAATTTGCCAAAATCAGCTTCAGTCTCTAGACGATCAGGCAGATGATCAAGATCGGTAGTACATTAACCATTTGAGTGAAGTTTTTCTCCCAGAACAAAAACAAAAACCAAACAAAATTATGTTAAATGTTAAATTAGACGGGATAGGTAAAAATCTAGAGCTAGACACAGGAGCAGCGGTTTCATCAATTTCACACGAGGATTTTGTAAGATTGTGGCCAAGAAAACAAATTAATGATCTTCTTATTACTTCTTTAGGCTACGCAACTATGCTGGTCAAATACGGAGTAGAAGTATCCAATGCAAACATTTACATAATAACAGGGAAGGTTGACGCAATTTTTGGTAGAGAGTGGCTTAAGATATTTGAGGTTAACTTACCAAAAATACATCAAATGGAGGAAGAAATAAAACCAGTGGCAAAAGAAGAAATCATGCGTGTTTTTAAGTCAAAGTTTACTGACGTTTTTCAACCTGGGGTTGGGAAAATTAACAACTACGAAGCCACGTTGTATCTTCGAGACAATAAATTATTGTTTTAAGTGACCTTTTTGTTCATCAATATGAAAAGGATTAGTGGGCTATAGGTCAAAAGACAGTTCTTAGTTTCTTTGCGACGTTTCGAACATGTATATGTTCATCATCAGGCCTTTATTAAATAAATTTAAGAAAATTTTTTTTAATAAAATAGGTAAAACCATAAATAAGCTTACAACAATATAAACAAAAATGTGTCAAACAAACTTACAACAATTATTAAGGACATAAAGAATGCAAATTTCCTCACATCTTACACTTTTCAATTTAAAATACAAAAAAATAATTTTTAAATGACATTCAAACCCAACACTCTAATTTAATGTTCACCTATACTTTGTTTTATAATTAATTGCGTTGGGTCTTTTTATAAGTTGACCATAGATGTTGCTAAGATTTTCACAGTCAGATCTGCGATTCATAGCATTTTGGTTTCTAATTATGTGCAACATTTCCAGCAGCATTCTTTTCGAATAATGTTGCTCTGTTTGCAGAACTTCAATATTTTCGAAGTCTGGCTTGTGTACTTCTTCTATACAATGGAGGGCAAGAACGGTTTTTTGTGCAGCTCCATTGTTTAGGTCTGATTTGTGACCAGAGAGCCTGCTCTTTAATTTTTGTTTAGAGGTTCCTATATATACAGAAGAGCATGCCGCTTCTTGTCCCCCCCAACATTTTATCTTATAGACAATGTTGGCTCTGGTCAGTCGTTCAGCAACCGTGGGAGAGCGCACTTCGTTGGCGACTTTCACTGTGTTCATTTTAACTAGAGACGCGAGTGTTTAAAGTAGACAGTTTAACCTACCATTTTCAAGTCGCAAGTTAGCCTAGGTGGTAGAGTGGCAGACGACGGATCTGAACGGCGTGGGTTCGAGCCCCACAGTGGTCCGGCCTTTTTTTTAAATAATTTCCGGGAGAAGGTTACCAGAAATAGAGAGCAACAAGAAAGAGATATGGTAAAGCCAACGGGGACATCGAAAGATGGTCCCCCAACATCAAGGAAGACAGTTGGAGGAACATCAGGTGATGTGTCATCCGACAGTCAAGTAGCGGGGCCATCAGGCCAAGCACTAAGAGCAACGGTAGCAGGGCAGTCCAAAGCCCAAAAACCAACAACAACAGCAGCAGCAGCAGCAGGACCAGTAAAGCCCAAAGTGGCAACAACAACAACAACAGCAACGACATCTACAACAACATCGTCATCGGCACTTGCCGAGGTCGGAACCAGCAGCATGGCAACTGCAAAAATATCGAGCCCTATTAAAGGGAAAAATCCAGGGCCGGCATGTGCCGAAGAACAAGATCCTCTGAAGAGAAGGCGCTATATTAGGTACAAACCAAACCTGGTAGTTAAAAAGCGTACCTCAGATGTGGAAGCAGCGCAGAAAATAGGAGGGCGCGGACGTTCAGCCAAGGCCTCGGCTCAGGCAAAAATACAGAGGCAGCTGGATAGCTCCTCCAACGACGATGACGACAACGAAAACAACGACAAGAACATAGAAGGCGACGATGAAGCTGAGGCGAATGTCATGCATCCGATCGCCGCCGACAATCCGAATGATCAAGACGCCAGTCTAACAGGCGAAGAAAACGCCGCTGACGCCAATGCTGATGACATCTCGTACATGTCTGTGGAAGGAGAAGGACATTACGTCAGTGGCGAGGTAGTTGAGCTGTCCGACGAAGAAGAGGACCAGCAAATTGAGGCTTTAACGGAGCAGATCTCTTCGCTCATAGAGCTTGTTGAAGCGCTCAAAAAGAAGCAGGAGGCAAGACGGGAGAAGGAGCGCATAGTTGCCCTTGAGCAGCGCACCCGCCAACAAGCGCTCCAAGAGCAAGCTTCGCAACAAAAGCTTCCTCATGAGTAACAACCACTCCCAGACCAGCAGCAGCCACAGAAGCAGCAGTCAAAGAAGCAGCCACAGAAACAGCTTCATAAGCCACAACAACCGGCTCAGCAACCACAGCATCAGCCTCAGCAACAGCAAGCAAACCAAAAACAACAACAACAACAACCACAACAGCAACGACAACAGACACCGAAGCAGCAACAGCAGCAGCAACAACAGCAACAGCAACAACCGCAGCAGTCACAACAGCAGCAGACCCAACAGCAGCCGATGCAACAGCAGCAGAGACAACAGCAACAGCCACAAGCAAAGAAAGGTAAGGTGCCACCTATTAATACTTATAAAATGCATATAAAAGACACTATTGAAATATGTAGGTCGGTCATAGGCAACAGTTTTATAATTAAGCGGCTAAACGCAGACAGGCATTCCATTCAGTGCTCATCTTTAGAGCACTACAAAAAAGTCAAAGACCTTCTGTCTCAAACTAGAACAGAATATTATAGTTTCACCCCGAAGGAAGACAAGCTTCAAACAGTCCTCCTGAAGGGTATCGAATCCTCTACGGATCCGCAGGCGCTCTTAGCTGAGCTCCGTCAAGTGGCGAGCACCGATCTCGAGTTTATCGGGGTCAGACCGTTCACCACAGTCAAAGCCAGACGGGAGAAACGGAATTTGCCATTCTTCCTAGTTCAACTCTCGCCCCAAAGCAAATTGAGTGGTCTAAGGAATATAACAGTCCTGGATTACCAAGTTGTACGATGGGAAAAACTAAATAAGCAGAAAGAAATGCTTCAATGCATGAACTGCCAAGGGTTCGGACACGTTGCAGTTAACTGTGGTATGGACCCAGTCTGTGTTAAATGTGGAGATACCCACAAAACAGTGGAGTGTAAACTCGGGCAAGATAGGGCCGGCAACGCGAAATGGTTAAAGGCGCGCTGCCTGAGCGACCCTTTAAGATCCTAGCTGTGAATGTGAATTCGCTGATTAGGACCGAACGTAGAGCAAACCTCTTTCATTTGCTGCAAGACCAAAGTCTGATGTGTTTATGGCTAGCGAAACTAAGCTAAACCAGAAACACAAACTGACTAATAAAAATTACAATATCGTAAGAAGGGATCGGCCCAACGCCTCTCAAGGGGGTGGGGTCGCAATCTTCATACGAAAGGGCATTAAACATAAAGTTATATATAATAGTGAAGTGCGAAGATTTGGGCTGCTAGAAGCTTGCATCGTTTGCATTCCTCTCCATCAGCAAGGGAAAAGAATGTACGCAATCGCGGTATAAGCACCTGACGCACCTCAGCCGGCTAATTTTATCACAGAGCTCGAAAAACTTTTTGAATCCTTAAGAGTGAACTTGGATGAGAATTATTATCTCATGGCAGGGGACTTAAACGCCAAACATGTAGATTGGGGAAATCAAATTCAAAATCCGAGATTGTACCATCTTTTTAATTGGATGGGTCGATACAGTGTTGAGTGTAGGATCGACCTTCTGGCTACAGATAGACCGTCATTTCCGAGAAGTGGTAGTTTGCTGGATCTTTTACTGCTTGACTCACGACTTGTTAAAACTGACGCAACAAATCAACAGACAAGAAACTGTTTACGAACAATTGAATACGACAGCGATCACTGCGGACTTGCCACCGTAATACAGCTTCCGAGCGCACTTGTGGAATTGGATGAGTATGTGCCTGTGCACTCTTACAATTTCAGTAAGACGCGCTGGCCACGCTTCTCCAACGCCTTGGCAAGAGAAATACGTTCCGATGACATTTCTCCACCAAATGACAGAAACCTGACGAACCTCGAGATCGACGGGTTCCTGACTCAAATGGATACGACTATAAAACGAACAATGGACAAAACAATCCCAAAATATAAGGAACAAGACCCTACTGGTTTATACAAGAACGCGACAATCGACGCACTACACTGACAAAAAAGTGGACTGCTGACTAGGTTGAAACTTCTTTACAGACGTTTCACGGACACACGTGATCTGGAGGTTAGGACATTGAAGTCGTCGATCAAAAACATTAACGTTCTGATTAGACAAAACTATAGATTATCTATTAATTTATATTGGGATAACAGAATTCGGGCTGTTAATTCTAGCGACCCTAGTATGTTTCCCCAAATAAATAAGATATTTAGAAGAAATGATCAAAACGATCTTCCATGTCTTAAACTCCAGAGGACAACAGATAACGAAGACGTACTAACGATTGCGGGAATTGATCCGGAAGGTGCCGTTTTCGATGATAATTTTTATATGATAGAAGATCCTCAGGAAAAGGTAGAAGCTGTAGGGGCTGCTTTCCAGCAAGTGTATAAGGTGAATGCTAGCATTCGTCCGAATCATGACCTGGAGAACAGAGCCTTGCTGCACAATTTCTATCTTGGAAATAACATAACGCAATGGCGATCTGAGAATACTGGTTTCACCGGGTTCAATGACGAAAATTTGGCAAACGCCACCATCGCCGAGCGAAATGGACCCAGTTCATTGTTAATTTCAAAGGTAGAACTTCAGTTAATTTTTCAAACATTAAAGAAAAAGAAATCTGCGGAGGTCGATGGTATACCCAACATTGTGTTACGACATCTCCCTGAGGAAGCCATAGACATTTATACCACACTGTTTAACAACGCATTGAATAATGCATATTATTCAGTGACTTGGAAAACAGCTGTGGTCCATCCTCTCCCCAAAAAGGGAAAGGACAGCTCCAATCCGGCAAATCTTCGATCGATAAGTCTTTTTCCAAGTATCAGTAAAGTATTCGAGAAGATTCCCAATAGAGCTCTGTTCAAGTGGGCTGAGGACAAAAATATTATTCCAGACAATCAGTTTGGCTTCAAGCCGGGACATGACACTATTCATGCCGCGTCTAAGTTAGTTTCTGATGTTCAATGGAACAAAGCGAAAAATCAATGCACGGGTGCCGTTCTTGTTGATTTAGAGAAGGCTTTCGACACCGTATGGGGTCTTTATCTGAAATTAACTAGATTTCGCATAAGTAAACCACTGTTATATATGCTTCATGACATGCTCAATGGTAGAAAGTTTGTTGTCAAAAGTGGCAATATAACTTCCACCAGAACTTTTGATATTAAAAACGGTCTACAGCAAGGAGCTGTGAACTCGCCGATTCTTTTTAGTATTTACACCAGCGATCTGATAGGTAGTCTCACTCATGCTATTGCTTATGCCGATGACCTTGTAGCGTACAGGACGGGTCCAAAAGTTGAAGTCATCAGCATTCTCTTGCAGCGTGACTTCGACAAGATTCAGCAATATTGTGATGACTGGAAGTTAAAAATTAACTTTCAGAAATCAGAAACTATCCTGTTTAGAACCCCGTTGTCTAGGGCTTCTAGGGATACAAGAAAGAACTGGAGAAATCTAGTGATCGTCGGACCAAGTGGACATCCACTGGCGACTAAAGATGTAGTAAAGTACCTTGGTATCTGACTAGATCAGTATCTATATTTCAATCGACATATAGATGCTGCTCTAGCCAGAGCTAGGGGAGCGTTTGCTCTGACAAGACGGTTGTTTTATAGCAGCCGCCTTGAAAACAGGGTGAAGGTGATTCGCTACATGGCTCTCATCCGGCCGATGATTGCCTATGGGTGCCCTGTGTGGTTTAACGTTGCCCCATCTCAAATGGAAAAGATTCGGGTGTTTGAGAGGCAGTGTCTTAGGACCTGTCTTGGATTACACAGAACACCAGAGTCGGAGTACAAACATTATTATGCCAACGAGGTCTTATACAACGGGGCCAATATAAACAGGATAGATAACTTTTTAATTAAGCTGATTCGGGGTCACATTGCAAGAGCGATGACCTCAGCCAATGAACTTATTTTCGGGGCTTATTACCCCAATGAAGAATATAGTAAGAGCGTTTGTCTTAACGGTTTCATCCCGCCCGAGACATTCCTCTATTTACACAACTGTGGATCGGCGAATCCTGTATGGTCGAGACGTCGGCTCTGGGAACGGAGCAGAGCGTCTGCGGTTCAGTACAGCTGTGCCCTTTCGGGACAAAAGGGACTTTTATAAGCAAGTTCAAAAATACTGGTGGTTGGGTGACCACCTTGATATTGATGGTTAGTCAAAGTTGTTGCCTTGGCCGACCTACGTTTTATTAAGTATTAATATAATTTATGTAGGACAGTGGTGGCACCAAAAAAAAATATAAAACACATAAACTGCATTTGTTGGTGTGTATGTGCATTTGGCGCTGTTTAATATGTATATATATTAATACATACATATTTCTAAGCGTGTGTGCATATATGCATTGGCTGCTGCGCCCAAAAAAAAAAAAAAAAAGCTGCGGGTGGCTGTTCTAGCTTTTAACCTTTTTACTTCGGTTTACTTCGGACTTGGTGCTTGTTGCGTATGATCCAGTTCTGCCTTTGTCATTGACCACAGATGCACGTCCATATGGATTGGGAGCAGTGCTGTCTCACACTTATCCAAATGGACAAGAACATCCAATTGCTTGTGCCTCCCGATATCTGTCAGCGTTTAGAGAGGAACTGTAGTCAAATAGATAAGAAAGCCACAGCGATTTTCTGGGATCTTAAACGTTTCTTCCAATACTGCTACGGATGTAAGTTCACCTTAATAACTGACCATAAACCCTTGGTAGCTATTTTCAGCCTTGATAAAAATTTGCCAAGCATGGTGGTAGCACGCATGCTGCATTATGCCCAATTCTTGCAAGGGTTCACGTACGACATTGTGTACCGGTCCACAGATGAGCATTCCAATGCAGATGCGCTTTCGCGGCTGCCTCTGAATACTACAATCCCTGATGAGATGGATGACATCACATACTACCAAATGCAGCAATTCGACACTGTTCCGGTTAAGCAAAAGATTGTTGCAAAGGAGACAGCAACAGATGAAGTGTTGAAGGAGGTACAAGGAGGTCCTTGCTGACGGAGAAGAAGCTTTTGCATCCAGATTTTGAAGGTAGGGATCAACAGTTCTCTCTATCTGATGGTGTAATCCTTAGAAATAGCCGAGTAGTGATACCTACAAGCTTGAGAAAGCTCATCCTGACCGAATTGCGTGCAGCACATGTGGGCATAGTGAAAATGAAGGCGCTTGTTAGGAGCTATGTTAGGTGAGGCAGTCTACACAAAAGGTACAGCATCCATGGGAATAACCAACTAGTGCATAGCAGAGAGTCCACATAGACTTCTCAGGTCCATTCATGGACAAATACTTTCTGATCGCAGTCGATGCCCATTCGAAGTGGCCAGAGATTATACCGATGACGTGTATGACAGCTCCAAAAACAATTACGGTGTTACGTGAAATTCTGTCTCGTTTTGGTCTGCCTGTCATTTTAGTCAGCGATAACGGGTGTACTTTTACATCGGGGGAATTCAAAGAATTTAACAAGGCAAATGGAATCGTCCACAAATTCTCCGCGCTGCATTAACCCGCTTCAAATGAGCAGGAGTTACATACCCCACTTGTAACAACATCATAATGTAGCAGCATTGTCTCTACAACAACAAAGATCGAGCACCGTTTATTCATAATCCCATATATGTAAACATGTTTGTCACATCGAAGTGCAGGTGTTCAACGAAAGTTACATATCCCTATACTCGTAACCACACCATACCCAGCAGCTTCGACTCATATAAAAAAAAAGTTAAAAGTCTTTAACTGGCGATAAGATAATGAATTTTAAACCACCGATAGTGAATTCTTAAATTACATTAGCTACAGAAGTTGTTTAAATCTAAAAACACACCTCAAATGTATATCGAAGTGGTAAATCTCAATCCTTTGGTTTAAAGAACATTGCCAAAAAATAATATTAAAAAAAAAAAAAAAAATAAGGAATAATAAAACAAAAAAAAAGTATGTATAAATAAGTAAATTTTTTTCCAAAGAAAAAATTACATTAATTAAACTAGACGTTTATAAAAACAAATTAACAAGAGTGTTAAAAAATAACTACCTACAAAACAAACATATTACAAAAATATAAATTTATGAACAATAATAATTATACAACTGTAAAAACATTTTTGAACACATTCACATTGGAGCGGAGTGAGAGTATGTCCCCCAAAAATAAAAGTAAATAATAAAAGAAAAATTAAAGATAGTTTCCTAATTAGTAAAAGTTGGTATTTATTAAGAAAAGTTTCGAAGGGTGCTTCATATAAGGAATCTTTAAATTCTGACTTAATTGAAGACGAAGAGAAAATGAATGACGAGCTGATTGCCACGGGAATTTTCAACAGCCTCAGGATCCCCGATGCTGTTAAGGACCTTCCGAATTTTGATGGGAATCTTTTTTTTGATATCATAAGCAATGTGGAAGAAATACTTGCTCTTATGCCACATATAAGAAATACTGCGTATGAAGAAATAATAGTGAGAGCGATTAGAAATAAAGTAGTTGGACAGACAAATGAAGTCCTAAACATGTATGGAATACCCGTTGATTGGGCTCAGATAAAAGCAAATTTAGTCATATATTATTCTGATAAACTAAATGAGACCAGTCTCATTCGAGACAGTAGAAACCTTTTATTCAAAGATCATAGATATTTTATCTGCTATGACAAATCATATAAAAGTACATGAAATCTTTGCTAATGTTATTCTAGCCAAACAATCCCTTTATCAGGAGATGTGCCTAAACACATTTATGTCTGGGCTAAGAGAGCCTTTAGGATCTACAATTAGGTCAATTAAGCATACAAATTTGGCAGAATCATTAAGCTTCTGCCTTCAAGAACAAAACTGCCATTATTTTCAGAATCTTCTGCACCCACTAAAAAAGTTCAATATATGCTTTTTATTATGTCTTTATTCATGTGCGGTTCTTATATGACTAACTTAACAATTGGAGATAACTTAATATAGTGAGAGAGTATGTAATTGATATTCGTATATAAAGAGTATGATAACTATGTACTATTATGAGTATCAATATTAATGGGAGAGCAATATTAAGGAATACATAACACTACCCTTCCCTTAATTGGAAGCATATAGATATATGAATAATAATTTTATAACTGCAAAATGACAAAATAAAGCATTTATACATCTTACATAAAATTCAACAATTCATTAAATATTATTTCTTTCATTTTAGGTACCCCATAAAAATTATAGGTAATTCATAATTAGATTTCAGTTTTTATTTAGTATATAATTCGTTTCTCATAATGCATTTTAATTTCTTTTAATAAATCATATTGATTGAAAATTATAATTTAGACCAATTATACTTATGCAGGTTCAAAATTTATCTTATAAGTTAACCTGTTAGGTGCTTTGAAAATACGTGATGTTTTCCTACGAGGTTGTTGCAAATATTCTTCATTGATATCCTTTCCCCCCGAAGAAAAATTTTTTTCTTGACTCTCTGGATTTGAATAAGATCGTCTTCTTTTAAACTTTGGAGTTAAGTCAAAATCAATCTGTGGACTTGAATTAGATCGAATTCTTTTTGAATTTGGAGATAAGTCAAAATCATATTCATTAGTGTTCTCATTTTCGGATATTTTTCTAGAAGAGTCAAAGGCTATTTTCTTTTCGAATCGAAGTTTTATTTTATTTTATTGATCACCATGTACTTTCCTATTAACCCCGTTTAATTGTATCAAATATATTACTTTAGATAACCGTTTTATTACCTTTCCTGGTTGGTTGCCATTTCACAAAATTGTTTTTAATTGCTTTATACCATATGAGATCTTTCTTATTAAAAACATTTTTCTTTTCCTGATTTTTTTTTATTTGTGTATTCTCTTGTTTAGAATTTGATATGTTTTTCAAACTTTTTACTTTTTCTGATTTATTTTCAATTTTTGGAGGTTTTAAATAATCAATAAATGTTCCATTCTTTCAATATAATGATCGAAATCATCTTCGACCATGAACTGTTCGATATTTCCTACCATTGAAGATCCCGTTACAACGGGTTTGCCATCAACAGACATAATTTTTTTTTCCAAACCGTTTATGTATTTCTTTATTTTCTTTTTGTAGTTTGCTTTGGTTAATTATTTTTTTCAAATTTTGAATATTATATTTTCTTTTCAATAATTTAATAACAATTTATCGTTCGTTTTTGTTTTTACGTGTAACTTTTTAAATATTATATTTTATTAACACGGAGTCACCATCCTCGTCGCCAGTATTATGTCTTTATTCATGTGCGGTTCTTATATGACTTACTTAACAATTGGAAATAACTTAATATAGAGAGAGAGAGTATGTAATTGATATTCGTATATAAAGAGTATGATAACTATGTACTATTATGAGTATCAATATTAATGGGAGAGCAATATTAAGGAATACATAACACTTTTGAATCATCCTTTTGTTATAATGTAGATTCTTTGAGAAATTTAAAAGTTATGTGAACTATTTTTAATATTTTTTTTCCAATCACATATACATATATCTAGTTATGTGAACAAATACATTAATTACAAAAAAATTCCTATTTTGTCCTTTATATCCCTAATACTGATGATTTTATCATCATCATCATCGGCTCGACAACCGGGGTCCGGTCCTGGCCTCCTTCAACAAGTCTCTCCACCTATCCCGGTCTCGAGCCAACGCCATCCAGTTTCGCACCACAATGTTCCGGGCGTTCTGGTCTGCCATCTCTCCAGCGCAAGCATGGTCTACCACACTGTCGTCTGACATAGAATGTACCACAAAGAACTTTCCAAGCAGGTTCTTCTTCGCTTATGCGAGCTAGGTGCCCTGCCCACCGGAGTCTATCGAGCCTAATTTTTGTCACGATATCTGCTTCAAGGTAGATTGCGTACAATTCATGATTGTTCCGTCTCTGGAATCGTCCTTCCGCACATATGGGGCCAACAATTCTCATTAAGACTTTTCTCTCGAACGCTGTTAAGAGGTCGGAGTGCCTTTTGCTAAGCACCCAAGTCTCGGATCCATATGTGAGTACTGGCAGGACCATGGTCCTGTACAGCAGCAGTTTTGAAGTTATGGTGAGATTCCTGGATTTGAAGAGCTTTGACAGACTGTAGTAGTGATGATTTGGTAAACCTTAAATATGGATAATCCCCTTAGCGAACTCAGCAACCACCAACAACATGAACATAAACTCTTCACATCATTGGTTCATACTAACCGCGGAGGAGTTACATACCCCACTTGTAACAACATCATAATCTAGCAGCATTGTCTCTACAACACCAAAAATCGAGCACCGTTTATTCATAATCCCATAAATGTAAACATGTTTGTCACATCGAAGTGCAGGTGTTCAATGAGAGTTACTTATCCCTATACTCGTAACCACATCATACCCAGCAGCTTCGACTCATCAACAACAAACAACATCAACTCAACAACAACCGTCAAAAGATCAAGCACCGTTTATGATAATTTAATGTAAACATGTTTATCTCAGTGCTGGTTTTCACCGAGCAGTAAGTAAACAAAAACATGTTTACATCCTTTAAGGCCAGATGTTCAAAAGCGATCGAGCTTACCACTAATTCAAAGGCTTAATTTTTTTTACATCTATCATAATGAAGCCAAGATGATCAATTAAGCTTTTGGTATAAAAAGAATATTTGAATGGTATGAAAAGACAGTTTTTGGATTAATTTTGAATAAACCACATCTGTGGATTTAAAGTTTTTTTATTTAAAATTATTTATTGTTAAAAGTCCTTAACTCAGGCAGAAAGATTAGTGCAGAACATGAAAGTGGCACTTCGCAAGATGGCGAAAGATGCTGGAGATTTAAATCTGAAGCTTTGCAAATATAGCTCAATGTATGTTATTTCTCCAGCGTGATATTCGTGTATGCCTGGATTTAGTTCGTTCTGGGATAAAGGAGACTGTGAATTCTTAAATTACATTAGCTACAGAAGTTGTTTAGATCTAAAAACACACCTCAAATGTATATCGAAGTGGTAAATCTCAATCCTTTGGTTTAAAGAACATTGCCAAAAAATAATATTAAAAAAAAAATATAAAACAAAAAAAAAGTATGTATAAATAAGTAAATTTTTTTCCAAAGAAAAAATTACATTAATTAAACTAGACGTTTATAAAAACAAATTAACAAGAGTGTTAAAAAATAACTACCTACAAAACAAACATATTACAAAAATATAAATTTATGAACAATAATAATTATACAACTGTAAAAACATTTTTGAACACATTCACATTGGAGCGGAGTGAGAGTATGTCCCCC
This sequence comes from Baccha elongata, assembly GCA_951217065.1. Lineage (NCBI taxonomy): Eukaryota > Metazoa > Arthropoda > Insecta > Diptera > Syrphidae > Baccha > Baccha elongata. The sequence continues at coordinate 746,545 of CATNUY010000313.1, forward strand.
AAAAATAAAAGTAAATAATAAAAGAAAAATTAAAGATAGTTTCCTAATTAGTAAAAGTTGGCATTTATTAAGAAAAGTTTAGAAGGGTGCTTCATGTAAGGAATCTTAAAATTCTGACTTAATTGAAGACGAAGAGAAAATGAATGACGAGCTGATTGCCACGGGAATTTTCAACAGCCTCAGGATCCCCGATGCTGCTAAGGACCTTCCGAATTTTGATGGGAATCTTTTTTTTGATATCATAAGCAATGTGGAAGAAATACTTGCTCTTATGCCACATATAAGAAATACTGCGTATGAAGAAATAATAGTGAGAGCGATTAAAAACAAAGTAGTTGGACAGACAAATGAAGTCCTAAACATGTATGGAATACCCGTTGATTGGGCTCAGATAAAAGCAAATTTAGTCATATATTATTCTGATAAACTAAATGAGACCAGTCTCATTCGAGACAGTAGAAACCTTTTATTCAAAGATCATAGATATTTTATCTGCTATGACAAATCATATAAAAGTACATGAAATCTTTGCTAATGTTATTCTAGCCAAACAATCCCTTTATCAGGAGATGTGCCTAAACACATTTATGTCTGGGCTAAGAGAGCCTTTAGGATCTACAATTAGGTCAATTAAGCATACAAATTTGGCAGAATCATTAAGCTTCTGCCTTCAAGAACAAAACTGCCATTATTTTCAGAATCTTCTGCACCCACTAAAAAAGTTCAATATATGCTTTTTATTATGTCTTTATTCATGTGCGGTTCTTATATGACTAACTTAACAATTGGAGATAACTTAATATAGAGAGAGAGTATGTAATTGATATTCGTATATAAAGAGTATGATAACTATGTACTATTATGAGTATCAATATTAATGGGAGAGCAATATTAAGGAATACATAACACTACCCTTCCCTTAATTGGAAGCATATACATATATGAATAATAATTTTATAATTGCAAAATGACAAAATAAAGCATTTATACATCTTACATAAAATTCAACAATTCATTAAATATTATTTCTTTCATTTTAGGTACCCCATAAAAATTATAGGTAATTCATAATTAGATTTCAGTTTTTATTTAGTATATAATTCGTTTCTCATAATGCATTTTAATTTCTTTTAATAAATCATATTGATTGAAAATTATAATTTAGACCAATTATACTTATGCAGGTTCAAAATTTATCTTATAAGTTAACCTGTTAGGTGCTTTGAAAATACGTGATGTTTTCCTACGAGGTTGTTGCAAATATTCTTCATTGATATCCTTTCCCTTCGAAGAAAAATTTTTTTCTTGACTCTCTGAATTTGAATAAGATCGTCTTCTTTTTAACTTTGGAGTTAAGTCAAAATCAATCTGTGGACTTGAATTAGATCGAATTCTTTTTGAATTTGGAGATAAGTCAAAATCATATTCATTAGTGTTCTCATTTTCGGATATTTTTCTAGAAGAGTCAAAGGCTATTTTCTTTTCGAATCGAAGTTTTATTTTATTTTATTGATCACCATGTACTTTCCTATTAACCCCGTTTAATTGTATCAAATATATTACTTTAGATAACCGTTTTATTACCTTTCCTGGTTGCCATTTCACAAAATTGTTTTTAATTGCTTTATACCATATGAGATCTTTCTTATTAAAAACATTTTTCTTTTCCTGATTTTTTTTTATTTGTGTATTCTCTTGTTTAGAATTTGATATGTTTTTCAAACTTTTTACTTTTTCTGATTTATTTTCAATTTTTGGAGGTTTTAAATAATCAATAAATGTTCCATTCTTTCAATATAATGATCGAAATCATCTTCGACCATGAACTGTTCGATATTTCCTACCATTGAAGATCCCGTTACAACGGGTTTGCCATCAACAGACATAATTTTTTTTTTCCAAACCGTTTATGTATTTCTTTATTTTCTTTTTGTAGTTTGCTTTGGTTAATTATTTTTTTCAAATTTTGAATATTATTTTTTCTTTTCAATAATTTAATAACAATTTATCGTTCGTTTTTGTTTTTACGTGTAACTTTTTAAATATTATATTTTATTAACACGGAGTCACCATCCTCGTCGCCAGTATTATGTCTTTATTCATGTGCGGTTCTTATATGACTAACTTAACAATTGGAAATAACTTAATATAGAGAGAGAGTATGTAATTGATATTCGTATATAAAGAGTATGATAACTATGTACTATTATGAGTATCAATATTAATGGGAGAGCAATATTAAGGAATACATAACACTTTTGAATCATCCTTTTGTTATAATGTAGATTCTTTGAGAAATATAAAAGTTAGGTGAACTATCTTTAATATTTTTTTTCCAATCACATATACATATATCTAGTTATGTGAACAAATACATTAATTACAAAAAAATTCCTATTTTGTCCTTTATATCCCTAATACTGATGATTTCATCATCATCATCATCGGCTCGACAACCGGGGTCCGGTCCTGGCCTCCTTCAACAAGTCTCTCCACCTATCCCGGTCTCGAGCCGACGCCACCCAGTTTCGCACCACAATGTTCCGGGCGTTCTAGTCTGCCATCTCTCCAGCGCAAGCATGGTCTACCACACTGTCGTCTGACATAGAATGTACCATAAAGAACTTTCCAAGCAGGTTCTTCCTCGCTCATGCGAGCTAGGTGCCCTGCCCACCGGAGTCTATCGAGCCTAATTTTTGTCACGATATCTGCTTCAAGGTAGATTGCATACAATTCATGATTGTACCGTCTCTGGAATCGTCCTTCCTCACATATGGGGCCAACAATTCTCATTAAGACTTTTCTCTCGAACGCTGTTAAGAGGTCGGAGTGCCTTTTGCTAAGCATCAAAGTCTCGGATCCATATGTGAGTACTGGCAGGACCATGGTCCTGTACAGCAGCAGTTTTGAAGTTATGGTGAGATTCCTGGATTTGAAGAGCTTTGACAGACTGTAGTAGTGATGATTTGGTAAACCTTAAATATGGATAATCCCCTTAGCGAACTCAGCAACCACCAACAACATGAACATAAACTCTTCACATCATTGGTTCATACTAACCGCGGAGGAGTTACATACCCCACTTGTAACAACATCATAATCTAGCAGCATTGTCTCTACAACACCAAAAATCGAGCACCGTTTATTCATAATCCCATAAATGTAAACATGTTTGTCACATCGAAGTGCAGGTGTTCAACGAGAGTTACATATCCCTATACTCGTAACCACATCATACCCAGCAGCTTCGACTCATCAACAACAAACAACATCAACTCAACAACAACCGTCAAAAGATCAAGCACCGTTTTTGATAATTTAATGTAAACATGTTTATCTCAGTGCTGGTTTTCACCGAGCAGTAAGTAAACAAAAACATGTTTACATCCTTTAAGGCCAGATGTTCAAAAGCGATCGAGCTTACCACTAATTCAAAGGCTTAATTTTTTTTACATCGATCATAATGAAGCCAAGATGATCAATTAAGCTTTTGGTATAAAAAGAATATTTGAATGGTATGAAAAGACAGTTTTTGGATTAATTTTGAATAAACCACATCTGTGGATTTAAAGTTTTTTTATTTAAAATTATTTATTGTTAAAAGTCCTTAACTCAGGCAGAAAGATTAGTGCAGAACATGAAAGTGGCACTTCGCAAGATGGCGAAAGATGCTGGAGATTTAAATCTGAAGCTTTGCAAATATAGCTCAATGTATGTTATTTCTCCAGCGTGATATTCGTGTATGCCTGGATTTAGTTCGTTCTGGGATAAAGGAGACTGTTCAACAGAAACTTCAGCGCGCGCCATACGCGAATAGTACACAATACTATCCTGGTGATGTCGCACAGTGCGTCGAGTGTATGGGGATGGTGGACAAAAATCAGAAAATAACAGATTTTTCTGTTTAAGCATAAAATGGGGTTGTTTTATTAAGGACTTGTTTCGCAATATCGAGGCAAGTTTCAATCAAGCTAATTCCAACTTTTTTGACAGAAAAGAACCATAAATATACATCAAACAAACAATTTAACCACTGAATATTTTTGTGTGATATTATTCAAAATAAAAAATTGATAAATAAAATTAAAAAAAAAAATCCGAAAAAAGAAAGAATATACATACAGGGTGAGTCATGAGCAATGCGACAAAATGCTAGGGCGTGTAGGTTGCGTTGATACAAGAAAAAAATCGTATGGGAGGGGGGGTCTATTCCCCTCCGTTTAGCCGGGAGGGGCAATTTTCGAAAAAACTGACTTAAAATGGAAAAAAAATTATTTAAAATCAACGGCTTCATTCACAATGCTGTGCGATACGTTTTTGAAAAGCCAATAACTTTTTCTTTCATTCTGTGTTTAAATAAATCTATTCTAAGAAATAGTTTTTGAAATATTAATTTTCAAAGTCAAAATTTTGAAAAAAAAAATTCAAATTAATTTTTTAAAAATTTTACGTAATAAAGTGCTAATTTTAATTTCAAAATTCAATGCTGTTATTAATTTTAAGTCTAAATAAGAAAACCGGATGCAAAAATTTTATGTCGTTCTCAAGAAATTAAAACAAAACCAAAACCACCTTTTTCTAAGAAAAACATTTATTTTTATTGTAACGAAGCAATTTAAGAAGCATTAATCTTAGTTTTTTTAGTTTTTTTTATTCCTTTTATTTTTACTATATTTTTTATTGGAAGTACTTATAAAAAATTCTCGATATGATCTCCATTGTTTAGAAGGCATAGATTATATCTCCTTGTAATGGCTTCACATAAGTTTATCATCATCATCATCATCATCATCATCGGCTCGACAACCGGTCCTGGCCTCCTTCAACAAGTCTCTCCACCTATCCCGGTCTCGAGCCGACGCCATCCAGTTGCGCACCCCAAGGCTCCGGGCGTCCTGGTCTACGCCATCTCTCCAGCGCAAGCATGGTCTACCACGCTGTCGTCTGCCATAGAATGTACCACAAAGAACTTTCCGAGCAGGTTCCTCTTCGCTCATGCGAGCTAGGTGCCCTGCCCACCGAAATCTACCGAGCCTAATTTTTGTCACTATATCTGCTTCAAGGTAGATTGCGTACAATTCATGATTGTACCGTCTCCGGAATCGTCCTTCCTCACATATGGGGCCAATATAAGTTTATGCTTGACAAATTTTCCTGCAATTTGACTCCAGCGACTTCAATTCGTTCCTTCAGTTGTTCCAATGATACTATTTCCACTTCGTAAACATAAGAAACATGCATAGAAATCTAAGGGAGTTAAATCTGGTGACCTAGGCGGCCATTCCGTGGGGCCCCTTCTTCCGATCCAACGGTCACTAAAATGATCATCCAGCCAGTTTCTCACCTGTAAGCTGTAGTGTGCTGGAGCACCATCTTGTTGGTAGATTAAAGTATCTGCTATAACCAATGGAACGCTGTCTAATAAATCGGGTAAAAGGTCTCGTAGGAATTGCAGGTATGATTCTCCATTAATAATGGAATTCAAAAACCGGGGCCCGATCACAGTGTGTCCAACAATACCAAGCCAAACATTACAACTAGGGTTATTCCAATACTATTTAATTTTATTACGTTCTCATAAAACTCCAATTAAAAAAAAAGTAAAAAAACTAAGATTAATGCTAAATAAATAAATAAATTGCTTCGTTACAATAAAAATAAATGTTTTTCTTAGAAAAAGGTGGTTTTGGTTTTTTTTCAATTTCTTGAGAACGACATAAAATGTTTGCATCCAATTTTCTTATTTAGACTTAAAATTAATAACAGCATTCAATTTTGAAATTAAAATTAGCTTTTAATTACGTAAAATTTTGAAAAAAATGAATTTGAAATTTTTTTTTCAATTTTTTTTTCAAAATTTTGACTTTGAAAATTAATATTTCAAAAACTATTTCTTAGAATAGATTTTTTTAAACACAGAATGAAAGAAAAAGTTATTGGCTTTTCAAAAACGTATCGCACAGCATTGTAAATGAAGCCGTTGATTTTAAATAATTTGTTTCCCATTTTAAGTCAGTTTTTTCGAAAATTGCCCCTCCCGGCTAAACGGAGGGGAATAGACCCCCCCTCCCATACGATTTTTTTCTTGTCTCAACGCAACCTACACGTCCTAGCATTTTGTCGCATTGCTCATGACTCACCCGTATATCTACTATCTACATATTTCATCATAATCTAATTAATCGGCGTTTTCTTCACTCGAGCTGTGCTTAAAAATCTAATTCAAAATTTTCAGATTCTATGAAATTTGAGGTCATCATCGTTTTCTGTTACTATTTTCCTTGAAACATGCCAATAATATGTAAAAAGCTTAAGCCAACTCTAGTATAAACTCAGAAAAGACAAATTTCTGGCTGAGTTATTTTTAAGTATTTTGTAAAGTTACCTGTGTAACTATGTTGCGAAAGTTATAGCCTATTCACACCGAAAACGAAATCTAGATTTCGAGCAAAAAGTTCAAAATCTCTTCAAAATCAAGTAGATTTCCCATACATTTGCAGATTTCAAAATCTAGTAGATTACGACGAAATCTCCTCAAAATCTAGTTGCAAATGAAAATTGTTTAAAACAAACACACCTTTAAAATATTCAGCGAAATGCTGACTAGACTTGACGGCTGCTGTAAAAAAAAAAACAAAACAAAACTTTTGTGTTTGTCAATGTTTACCGTTGCGTCTGGTAAGTTTTCATTTTATTTTATAAATAAAATAAATAAATTTATAATTCTGATTGTTTTCTGGCAGAAAAAAATGGAACAAAAAAAAAAAGAAAGAAGAATTGGTGCCTGGATGATGAGGAATACCTGGTGGAGTTGTGGGGTGAAAAAATTCACGAACTCCGTGGAAGCCGAAAAATCGACCATATTCTAAAAGAATAATAATAATCATAAATAATAATCATACGAAATGCTGTAGCCCTAAAACAGGAACATTACCTTTGTCCACAGCAATCTCTATCGGTTGCGTTTCTCTACGGCCTTCATTATGATCGCTCTTTCCTTTTGAAGTTGTAATAGTTCCAAAATTAAGAGATTTCTTTTTTTTTTTTTTTGTATCGGACTGCACTTATCAAATAATTAAGATTATTCATTAAATCCGTATTTTGAATTAAAATTAACTGGAATTTTTCTTCGTTCATTTTTTGGCTAGTTGAAATTTTTTTGCAACAATTCAATATTTGAAATTTTTTAAGAAATTGACAGAAACGTCAAACAAAATCTAGTTTATGTGCGATGTGAACAGCTCAACTAGATTACGAAATCTCTTTGCTCGAAATCTAGATTTCGATGTCAGTGTGAATAGGCTATTAAGTACCTAAGCAACAAAACTAGGTATTTCATGAAAAACCGTAAATTTTTATATAAATACATTTTATTAGGGAAACGAATAGAGATATTATTTATATGTATGAAGTATTATTCCTTACTTGAATTTTGGCTTAAGAAATACTATTTAATAGTCAAACCACTTTTTAACCAATCAATATGGCGTTTGACAAACATATGGTGTGGTTTCGCAAACATTGTACCCATCGCCTAGCAAAATTGCAATCAAAATCCCTAGTTTTTTGACTCAGTAAATTTTGGATTATATGTATTGGAGCAGCTTACTGTTTTTAATAAACCAAAGATATAGTAAATTAAATACTCAACTTTGGGACCTTTTAAATTTAAAGTCCATTTTTGGGAAATTTCTTTGTTTTTCAATATGGGACTTGGTTCTACAAAAAGTTAAATATTTGTAAGGTTAGCAAGTATTAGCGAAAAAACTGAACACTTTTGTAAAGAAGAAAAATGGGGGAATTCAATGGTACTCACAATTTTGCTGCACCATGCTACAGTCTAATTAAAATGACACCAAAAGTGAATTTTGCGTCTCAAAAAAACATCAATTTAAATTTGATTTTTTGCACTCTTTTTACACTGTAATATAAAAAAACATGCAACAATTTAATCTGCTTAGAACAAAAACTTAAGCTTAAATAACATTGGCATCTTAATAAAAAACCGTTGATCCGTTACAAACTCGAATTTAAACAATGAAAAAACAGGTAATTACAATTGCCTAATATAAGCCCTATAAGATAAGCATCATTTTGTCTTCATATATCGGACTTGATTCTTTGTTTTTGTCCACTAGTCAACGCACTGTGTGTCGTGTAGGTAAGGAATTACACATCCAAAGACAAAAAATTTGAATTTGGCACGATAGGACGCAGAGATGGATTGCTGCACTATTTCATAAACCTAAATGGGAAGTTTTGGCGAAGACACGTGGATCAAATAATGAAGAGCAACATCGATTCATCAAAAATAACGAAGGATTCTGACTTCGAGGTAACATCATTGATTCCTTTATCTAAAACTCCATTTACCTTCATAGATCAAAAACCTGAAGCAACGTTGAAGGGACCAGAAACTAGTGAGCCGAATGCAGAGTCGTCTGATTGCATTCTTCCAGAGGTTGAAGAAGAAAGCAGTGATCGCCAGAACAGTCTTGAGGGTCAGCCTACAGTAAGACGGAGCACCCACACCAAGAAGCCTGTGGAACGTTTTTGATATAATTCGTTTTTGTGGTGAGTAGTGTTACGTATTTCCGAACGCTGTCCCTACTTTTGACGTAAACCTGCCGGAAATGCGTAACTAAGTGTAAATTCATAGCCATCGTGCTTTCTGCCCATCTTATATTTACCTCCGACCCATCTGGTCATACTTTTGTATGTTCTCTATTTACCGAATTAATATCTAATAAATTGAATTTTGTAACCTTGGATGATGGCATTTTATTTCACTGGAAATAAGTATTAAACGGCACATACATAACATAACTTAAACATTAGATTGGCGAAAGTCGGTGCTGAACAAGAGTCACAATTCCAAGACATATTAGGATTGGATAAACTTTGAAAGTCCAATGTCATTTACTTCAACTACTTGTGAAAAGTCACAAAAAGAACATAAATTAACACATGAGTGGGATCGTCGAATGGGTTCATGGCATTTAGCATAGTTAGCAGGCATGATTTTTAGAATTTTAGAAGAGAGAAACGAGAGCGTAAATAGAATGCGACTGAACACTTTGAAAATGCAGTTTCATTTATATAAAGTGAAATAAGTCCAACTGTTGAAAACTGGTCTTATTCCTTCCTGGAACTGCTATGAGTAGTTCACATGCATCATGGGCACAAATTCAAATTTTATTTTCGTGTGTACGAAAAAAAATTTACATTGATGTAAGTAGGATCTCTATTATTTTGTACGGTGTCTCGTCTCTTGTTTTTTACGTGAGTATATAGATGGTAATTATGTAGTTCTTCTAACATAGGTACTTACCGATTATAGATCTTTATGTACTGTATAAACGAAAATATGTCGAGAATTGTGCGCATAGATGGTAACATTAAAGCCAGTGGGAGCAGTTTCCGTTTCACTTTCGACTTTTTATAAGTTTCACTATGTGTGATGGTAGTTTGGAAGGCGCAAAACTGGTAATTACTGCACTTAGACCAGCGATCCCTGTACTCTGTGCCGCGCTCGTCATAAAAAAAACTACCACCGGCGCTTTGCCCAACTTCGTGTAGGTCATATAAAGTGTAAAAAAAAATTATAAAAATTTGGCATTTCACGTTTTATTGTTTCGTTTTGTCGTGAATATATGTGTATGCATATATGTACATAAAAACAAAAAACTTTTGTTCTTACCTTTTGTTTCAGGTTATCCTTTGTATATATTGGATATTAGAAATTGAACTAAATTTATGTAATGTTTTTTATTTGCAGAAAATATTTAATTGACTGAAAATATAATAAAATTCTATTTGATAACTGATAAGAAACAAACTTAGATAAAAACAAGTTTCTACACCTAAGTATATAAGCGCTGAGTTGATAAGCCTTAACAGTATATCCATTCCAATATATATGTAGGTTCTGTTATTTTCCTCGTACCGTATTTTCGAGTTACGTTATTTTTTTTTCTTATATTAATTATTTTCACCCATTTTTTTGCTGACTTTTAGAAAACGACTTAATTGGCTGGTCCATTGACGTATTAGGTATGGACCGCCAGTAGCCAATTTCACGCGTGTTTCAACATAACTAGGGCGCCATCTACTACTAGCAGGGAATCTGCGTAGCAGTAATATGATATTTTTAATTAATTATTTACTATTGAAATATTTTGGTGGAAATTATTATCAAACTACTTTTATTTTACAAAACACATCCACTCCTTATGTCATGAGTTACTTACAGATGAATATATTATCGTTTTCATTTAAATTATAATGGTGAAATTAGTACACGTATTTAACACTAAAATATGATGGCGTTTTTAGGCTGTTTTTAGCTGGAACAACTTTTCTTGGCTATTTGTATGAAAATTTCAACCGACTGGTGGTCCATATCTAGTACGTCAATGGTCTGGTCGTTAGCAGAAGATTGAATTTGTTCAACTCGATTACGTTGCATTACATCATTGCATATATATTTCTATAGTACGTCCATCGTATGCGGAACACATTCGAATATGTGGAACGCACGAAGCGCCATCTGTCTATGTTGGAAGCTCTAGCTCTTTGGGGAGTGGCTTGTTGTTGGGAGATATTTTGAGGGATACAAACTGGGGAATATTATAACGAGAAGGCATATAGAAAATTTCAAAGAGTTGGAAGAAGATGAAAATTATAATTGTTGACTTTTTCTCTTTGAGCTTCTTCGTTTTTATTTTGATAATGAATGTTCATAAGAAAAGGGAATTGAAAGTTATTTATTTATAATGTATGACTGTATGCATGGTGGAAAATAAATATTTGGCTGCTTCTGAATGTGTAGGTGCTAGCTTTAATGCTGAACTATATGAAATGTGGCAAGCTACCTATTAGAATAGAATGTAGCTGCTGACGAAACAATGTGACGTCACAATTACATATTCCATTGAAAATGCTTCTTACTAACATCTGATCCGGAACGGATTCGAATTTGTGTTATTGTTGTATGCATACATTTTGCGATAAAAATTTTTGAAAAGTAAATAACTAAATAAAATTATAAATTGGTAATGCAAAACTTGCTTTATTGGAAGAAAATCATGGATGCGGGCATCAAAGTTGACATCTTTAAACTTGATTTGCGGCTAAACTAAGCTTCCTAGCGACTTAAAAAATACATATTCGTGATCTAGGGAGTGCCACCTTTCAAACGCTGTATCACTTGTTTTGAAAAACAGACTTTTATCTTTAAACTTGATTTGCGGCTAAACTAAGCGTCCTACGGGTATCAAAGTTGACATCTTTAAACTTGATTTGCGGCTAAACTAAACGTCTTAGCGACTTAAAAAATACATATACGTAATCTATGGAGTGCCACCCTTCAATCGCTGTATCACATGATTTAAAAAAACAGACTTTTATTTTTTAACTTGATTTCTTATAGGTACCTACCTTACATTAAAACTAAACAGGAAATTTAAAATCTACATTGTTTCCACAAAGAGATACTGAAATGTGGCAACATATAACTATATGGTATCTTTTAATATGATTTTGTATACAAATTTTAGTTATGTAACCATGGTTGCCATATGAAAAAATTAACGTACCTATATTTATTTTCCTCACTTAAGTAGGTATAATGCGAGAATTGTTTGGCATCGACTCGGTTCGATTTTCAATTTTCCGAAAATACAACCGAGCCTGCGAAGCCACTTCAAACCATACGTATGTGCACGATGATAAATTTGTCTCATAACTCTATCCTGTACCTATATACGGCTGGCTTAAAATTTTATTAAAAGTAATTTTTGTTTGTTTTGATTAAGTTTTAAACTTTATTAAACATCTTTTGTTACTTAATACAAAACACAATTTCTTAACATAGTATGCAAAACTTATTAAGAAAAAAAATTGCTACCAATTTATCAATGTGGTAAACATTTTTTGATAAATCACTTTTTCATTTTCATTAATCTGCAACAAAAACAAAATATTAATTATTTGAGGAAATTTATCAGAAATAAACTTTTCTGTGCCCGAGTTTTGGCATAAAATATATATAAGTACATATTGGTATATCAATAATATACCTATATGTAATTATCTATTTTTCTGTTATAAAATATAAATTACATATTTTTTTTATTTCGTCTTCAAGGTCCTTGGCAGTCAATAAAACATAAATTACATACTTAGCTACATACTTACTTTTTTATTTCGTCTTCAAGGTCTTCAACAGCAGCAGAGCAGTCAAACAGCCAATGACAAATGCTTCTCCCCTTGTTTTTAAACTGTCAAAGAACAGAAATTTTTCAAACTGCTCATCCTCGTCATTGTTGTCAGAGTCAAAATACTATAGTCAACTCTTTCGCACAAAATCTACTCTACATTAAATTCTTTGTGCCAACAGCGCCAAATACGAAATTTCTCACAATCAAAAAATCGTCGAGGACAGAGGTACTATAGTTCTTATATGCAAAGATTACATGTACGTTTTCCAGTTCTCTATTTTTTTCAGCAATATGGCATTCTTATAAGGAGAGAAGAACAATAACGAGACATATATTTGGTCAAAGCTCTCTTTTCCTCTAATAGGAACTATTTTATCTGACATTCAGAATGGGCCCATTTCATTTTTGTTTTCGAAGTTCTTCGAGAACTGTTCGCTGTTTACATTTATTTGTTTCCGAAGGCAGTATATTTGCGTGTAGACGACTTTTTCTTCGTTTTAATGTTTACATGTAAATCTGTTATTGATTTTACTAAAACTGCAAATATAAATGACCATCTTTTATTTTCAGGTTTCTTCGAGGATATTTTTTGGTTTGGTAAGTATTTTTTTATTTTTTTATTTCTTTTATTTTCTTTCAGGTAAACATTGGTGGTAGTGTTCAGTTCGTTTGTTTTGTCATTGTATTTAGGATTGTAAAAGGTGAGTATTTGGTTCTCTCGGTTTGTTTCAGTTTTGGTAGATGTTTGTGTACGTAAGTATGTATGGTTGGTTATTGTAAATTGTAGTTCTGTAGTTTGTCAAAGTACGTTTCAAGTTTAATGTTAGTCTGTGATGAACGTTTTTTGTATGTTTTCGTTGAGTAAGGGCCAATTTTTCATTCGTCAGTTAAACAGTCAGTTAGCTATGAGAAGAATAAAATTAACTGACTCTTTAACAGTCTAATAACACTGTCGGATTTTTCAAGCAATAAAAAAGAGTCAGTTAACTATTCCAAGGAATAACAAAGTTAACTACATCCAACTTCAAAGTGTTAGAGTGAGAAAATCCCTTATTTGTTTCTTAAGTTATGCGATCGAGTGGGATAGACATACGACTTTGAAATCAAATGTCATTTTCTATTGTTTACTTTAAAAAAAATATATCTAGCTATCAAATTTCTGATTCAGTTTTTTGTTTAATTTTTTTTGTTTAACAAAACAAATTATCTATTATATATGTAATATAATAAAGCAAGAGTCTGATTTGGTCATCGGCATCACCAAGATAAGCAGTGTGGGACAATGGAGCTAAAAATCTCTATCGAGTTGGTGTGATGGCAAGCAAAGAACACGACGAGAAGAAAAGCAACCGCACAGTTTTACGTCTTATACATGAATGCCTTTATTAACTACGTTATGTTACAAGTTACAATGTATGTGTTATGTGTGTTCATTATGTATTGAACATCTTGCAAGTAATATGTGTATTGTGTATTGTGACATCTCCCCTTTTGAAAAAAAAAATTAACAAAATTATGTTTTTTTTTTTTTTTATATGAAATATCTGCAAACTAAATACTTCTTGAATTCATTGAAAATAAAAACTAGATACTTCAATTATAGTTACATATTATACTAATTTTGATTAGCTTTTAATTAAAAGGTTTGGGGTCACTGCAAGATAATATTATAAATGAACATACATATAGATATAAATAATGTTACCATTGAAGTAAAAGAAAATATAATGAGTTTATATTTGCACTACTATAAGTCCAAGCGTTTCAGTGGTTTAACAATTCTTCCGCTTCGTGTTGTCTGAAGTGGAGGCTGTTGTTGTTGGTTGGGTTGGTTAAGTCCAGATGTTGTAGCAGGCTCATTGACAATTTCAGATTTTGTTGTAACTGGCTCCGTAGGTGTATCATTGGTTGGTGTTTCTTGTTGTTGACATTCGGTTTCTTGCGAAGGCCAAACAATATTTGGTGATGTAAAATCGGCCTCTGTTTTGTGAAGATGATGAGTGTTCCTCCGATATTTTTTGCCTTCATATGTCTCAACGATGACTGATCTTGGATATTGTGTTTCTTCGACAATTTTTGCGCCAATCCATTCTCGATGTCCAGTTTGCAAACGCACCTTATCGCCGGTTTTGAGTTCCTCTGATGGCTTAGTACCTCTGTCTGCGTAAACTGCTTGTTGAAGACGTAATTTTTTTAATTTCCTTTGAACGCCGACAACGACCTTAGGTTTCAACTCATCTTTTGGTATTGGTATTGTAGTGTATGTGAGTACAGAGATTATCTTGCACTTGCTAATCCGATCGTTGATCACCATCACCATCTTGAGCACATGCAAACACACACACGAGATTAACGCTCAGTCGGTGGCTGGACCTTGATGTGTGCGGGTGCGTGTGTTGGCGAGCCGGTGAATGTTACAAGTTGCGACGAGGATGGGATTTTTGGTGATTTTTTGGAATAACGATTTCCATTTAAATTTCCATATAATTGTTCTGGTGGACCGGCTATATAGACGTTGACACTGTGATTTTAGAATGTCATTTCTTGGTGTATTTCGAAGAAGCAGTAGTGCGAGAAATATATCTGATTTATCCAGGTGACATCGTCTCAGTAAGTTTTTTGCCGTCTGAACATTGCGTTCCGCAAATCCATTGGATTTTGGATAGTACGGACTAGAAATTTGATGCTTGAATTGCCAAGTTGATGCAAAATGGGCAAATGTTTTCGATGTATATTGTGGTCCGCCATCAGGTTCTAGTATCTCAGGAATTCCATGTACTGAAAATAACTGTCGCATGTAGTCAATTACCTCTTGGGAATTAGATGATTTCAATTTCTTAAAATCCATGAATCCAGAATAATGGTCGGCCATCAAAATATATTCGTCTCCTTTGAAATTGAATATGTCAGTTGAGACAATTTGAAATGGATAGTCTGGGACATGTCGTTCTAGTTGTGGTTCTCTTTGTTTGCTTCTTTGAGTTTGTTGACACACGGAGCATTTCTCAATATATTCGCGAATGTTGTTGGTTTGTCCAGGCCAGTATAGTGATTGACGAGCTCTTGCTAACGAACTAGTAACTCCAGAATGTCCTGAGTGAAGATCGCGAACAATTTTATTTATTTCGCATTTTGGTACAATTACCTTATGTCCTTTGAATAGTAGACCTTTCTCAAATGTTATTTGTTCTTTAAAATGTGAATACTTTTTAACTGCTTCTAGTAGCATTTTGTCGTTTGCAGGCCATCCTCGTAGCACAACTTGTTTCAGTAACTGCAGCTCGAGATCTTCTGATGTTGATTTCACAAATCTATCACGTGCCTCATCGGTGAACGAAAGTACTATGTGTACTGAGTACTCTTCATCATTGCCTCCGTCTAGTGGTTTGCAATCACGACTGAGTGTATCTGCTATCGGGATTTGACTACCTTTTTTATATGTGACAATTGGTTGTAATCTGAGTGGTGCGTCTTGTAGAGGTTTTTTAAAAATCGTTTCGAGCGGTTTATGATCAGACTCTACTTCGATTCGTTTTCCGTAGACGTACTCATGAAATTTGGTGCATGCGAACTTGATTACCATCGCCTCCTTCTCAATTTGAGGGTAATTTTGTTGAGTAGGTGTTAATGCGCGTGTAGCGTAAGCCACTGGTTGGTCATCTTGCAACAAGCATGCTCCAAGTGCTTTTGAACTTGCGTCTACAGATAGTCTAACGGGTTTATTAACGTCGTAAAACTTTAACACTGGTGTAGAACTTAAGATTTTCTTTATATTTTCAAACGCATTTTTCTGTTCGAAATCCCAGTACCATGCAGTTTCTTTGTGGAGCAATTTTCTTAATGGTTCGGTGTTACTAGACAAATTAGGTATGAACTTCGCCAGATATGTGACCATGCCCAAAATACGTTGAAGTTCTTTAACATTTGTTGGTTCACACAAATTTTTGATCGCTTCAACTTTTTCGGTATCGCCTTCGATACCTTTCTCTGTAAAGATATGACCAAGAAATTTAACTTTTTTCTTTTCATACTCACATTTGGACTTGTTTAGCGTGAACCCAGCTGTTTTCAAACGATCGACTACTTTTTGTGTTGTTGAACGAAGTTCATCTACAGTTTTTGCATACACAAATATATCATCCATTGCAACTTTGCACTTTGGTATGCCTTCTAGCGTAGCGTTCATAACTTCAGAAAAAATCTCCGGAGCTGATGATATACCAAATGGAAGTCGCAAAAATTGGTATCTGCCCCACGGTGTTGAGAATGTTAGATAGTCCGATGTCTTCTCTGTCACGGGTATTTGCCAGAATCCCTTTTGACAGTCCAATTTGGTGAATATTTTTGCGTTTTGTACACTTGCAGCTATTTCTTCAACTGTTTGAAGTGGATAATGCCGCCGTTTTATATTTTTGTTAAGGTCGGTCGGGTCCATGCATATTCTTATTTTGTCCTTTTTCGTCACGATTACTATAGGACTTACTGCTGGGGTTGGATGACTTACTGGGCGTATTACTTTCATTTTGACCATTTGGTTCAATTCAGTTTTGACTTTGTCACGAAGTGCATGAGCAATACGACTTGGTGGTATAATTTTGAATTTTGGATTATCGATGAGATCGATTTCATATGAGAAATTTTTGCAACATCCAATCTTCTCGTAATTTTTAGTTGTGATCTCATTTATGCGTGCGATAAGACTTAGTTTTTCACAAGATGTACGCCCCAGTATTGGTATCAAATCTTCGGCAACTATTTTGAACGTCACCAACTCCGAATTATTTTTTGTTGCACAGTTTGCTTTGACTTCACCGACTACTTGAATACTGTGGTTGTTGTACGTGATGATTCGTCTCGTATTCGATTTTTCGATTGGAAGATTAAGTCTCGAGGCTTCTTTTTTTGGCAGCACATTGCATTCGGCACCGGTATCGAGTTTGACAATTACCGTCTTGTTTCCAATCTTCAATTTTTCAGACCATTTATTAGCTGCTTCAATATAATTTACTCGTGCACTGGTGGTAATCGCACTGATTTTGAATTGTTCTTCATCTGAGTCGGTATTGTTGTCCTGCTCTAACGCATTTACTTTTTTGAAAGGTTTCTTCGCTTTGTTTTTTTGATTTTTCGATGTCGTTGTGTTTTTCTTAGCTCTACACACTGTAGCCCAATGCCCCAAGCCGTTGCATTTCTTGCAGTGTTGTCCATACGCTGGGCACTGCTTTGGACCATGATTTCTTCCGCAACGCCTTCAGTTGAATGTCTTTTCGTTATTTGGTGCATTTACATTTTGATCTAGGCCAGTGTGTTGCAACTCGTTTATTTGCTTCGATGCTCTTTCTGCGGTTCTGCAAATCTTTTTGGCTTTTTCTAAGGACAAGTCATCTTCGGTCCACAGCTTCTGTCGTGTTGTGTCCGAATATATTCCAACGACGATTTGGTCCATCACAAATTCATCGGCATTTGCACCATAACTACACTTCTTGACCTGTGTCTGCAGCTTTTGCATGAAATCCTCGAAATTTTCATTGGATTGCTGTTTAATACGGTGGAATTGGCATCTCTCATATGTTTTGTTTTTTGAAGGTGCAAAGTGACTCGTCAGTTTAGCTTCAAGGACTGCCAAATTTTCTTTTCTGCTGCAGTGAGATTCATGTTGTTTATGACTCGTAATACTTCGAGGCCGACACAAGCCTTGAAATTAGCTGTCTGTATTTCTTGTGTTTCTGCAGACAATTTATTTGCGATGCAATAATTTTTGTATAGTTCCAGCCATTCAGTCCATTGCTGTGACATATCTATGTCGCTGTTTACCACAAGCGGCTTTGGTGGTTTTACTCCAGACATTTTTGAGCGTTTTTTTTTTCGTCGCTTATATTTTATATATATGAGTCTCTCTGTCTCTCTACTGAAGGCAGACACGCACAAACGGGATTTTGACCACGATCAAATGAAATCAAATAAAACTAGACCAAAAGAAAATTTAATTCAAATAATCGAATAACACAATGCTTTTTGGTAGTTAATCATTAATTTTTACTAATTTATAATTTTATAATTTTTCTGACACCATGTGATGGCAAGCAAAGAACACGACGAGAAGAAAAGCAACCGCACAGTTTTACGTCTTATACATGAATGCCTTTATTAACTACGTTATGTTACAAGTTACAATGTATGTGTTATGTGTGTTCATTATGTATTGAACATCTTGCAAGTTATATGTGTATTGTGTATTGTGACAGTTGGTTTCGAAGGAATGGCAGATCTTAAAGGTTTATCACGACAATGATTTGAAAGTGAAAGTTAAGAATACATCTTGGGCGTACAATCCCCTGGCTGTGACGAAAGTTGTGAGTTTTTTTTCTGTTTTAATCATAGCGAAGTTTTATAAATTTATTTGTGTTTTAGGCCTCATCGACGTCCGATGGGTATTGTGTCCCAGTCACCTTGAATGGAGAACGTTTGTCGGCTTTTTGAACCGAATGTCTCAGGTGATGCTACCGAAGAGTGTGTCAAAGATGCTGCCAATGGTTATGCGGTAAGAATCATAAACATTTTTAGATTCTTCAATGTTTTATTAATATTTTGTTTTATATTTCAGACCCGCTGTGAAGAATACCTAACTGGAGCATCACCAGTAACATCTGGCAGTAGCTTGACCAATGTCAACGGAGAATTTGCCGGACATACTGCTTTACAGGCAGCTAGCCAGAATGGTCACATTGAGGTTATTCAAGTTCTGGACCCATGTTCAGTATTTCCAGCGATACATATATAGTGGAACTGGCCAGCTTGACAATGTCAAGAACCGATCACATTCCAAAGGCAAAAGATGAACGACTCAATAGTATTTGAACCTGTGATCACTGTCTCTGGCTTTTAGAGGCTCGCAAATAAATGCACGATAGTCGAACGTGTCGTCCTCCGACCTCTGTCATCTGTGATGAGATACAACAGCTAAAAAAAGACATTCTGCCCGATATCGATATGTACCTAAAAATCGTTGATGGCTTATGTTCGGGTGATTCTATTTCCACAATAGCAGAGTGCATTGCGTGGTCAAATTGGTCAAGTTGCCGAAACGGTTGATCTTAAAATCAAGAAGATACTGCTGCAACCAAGTCAAGAAGGAAGTCGAGAAGAAGCTATGAAAAAATCTCTTCGTCTATCATGTGTGCAATTTATCCAAGATATTTATTGCTCAATATTGCTTATATAGTAAAATAAAACAACTATTAAAAATTTAAATACCTACATAAGCCAAATTTATTTATCGATTGCAACTTCTGTTAGAAAAGTTAATGCAGTATAAGAGAAAAGTAAGATTTAAATTTTGTATCCCTTCTATAGTTATGTCAGGTTGGGTTTGCTTAACTTGAGATGAATCTACGTGAACTACAAAGAGAATTCTATATGCAACACCAAAAAGCAAATAATACAACCGCTACTGCCGCCTTTCCCACCACAACAGAATAAAGATACAAAATAAAACTTATTCCAGTTATGTATGTACTAAGAGTATTTTTTTTTATTGAATTTAGCCGATAAATAATAATGCATAGTTATGTGTAAAATGTAAAAAAAAAAGCTTTGTGCAAATTAAAAACGCCGTTACATTAACAAAAGCTAAAGACGCTAAAAGTTGTTAAGCTATCTGAACCAACAAAATGCTTTTTTGTGCTTAAAGTGTAAAAATAGGTTTTTTTTTTATAGATTACTGTTTTCTAGAGAAACTGTGCGGTTTGGAGTTTAGGTCTGTGAGAATCCAGTCTTATGCCTTCATCCCAATTGACTCAACAAGTGCGTTGACTTTGCCCTTCAGATTGTTTCATGCCTCCCTCTTTGCTTTGCCTTTCAAGGAATAAGGAGACGCTCGGTTGGAGCTAGTTCAAATTCAAACAGAAAAAGCAAAACAAGAGCTGATAGATAAAAAAGCAAAACACGAGTTAAACATGGCTCAAAGAAAAGAAGAGCACACAATCAGACTGCAGCATCTTCAGAACGAAGATAACAGACGGCAAGAGGAGCATGTGCTGAGAATGCAAAAAATAAAAAAACCTATTGCAAATGCTGCGATATAATAGTAATTGACGCAAAAGATTCATATGTATATTATCTATTTAAGCTACCAAAGAAAAATATTTGATTTATAAAAAAAACAATAAAGGACGAAACAATGGCCCATATTCATAGACATATTGTAAACTCAAATTCTTTTGAACTGGAGTCTAACGTTAACACCCAGGTTAGACACAGTTGTTATGCATAGATGTTTTGTCAGCTCAGTTTAGTAAAACACGAGTGGAACGTGTCCCAAACTTGGGTTCCACACATGGAGTGAGTGGGATAGATTGATTTTTTATTAAGTAAGAAAAAGAAGGATTGAAAACAATGCATGACAGGTTGAAAACAATGCATTCCAGATGTTTACGATATTTTTTTATTGATAATTTTTGTCTACGAACAGAAAATTATAAAATTTGAAGAATATCAAATGAAAATTAAGAAAATGTCTGACAAAATGCCGCAGTATTTAGTTACTCCATCACGATTATTTTATTGCATCCTCATCTGCGTGAATAAAATACCTATATTCCGCTGAAATTTGTCTTATTGTTGGTAGGTAGATATATGTAGAAATATTACTATCTATTTATGTATTTTTTTTTTTTTGTTTGTAAAGTGGCAATTACCAACATTTTATTTTCAAGAAAAAGAAAATTACTCGCGACCCTTAACAAATTATTTCATTTGTCTACCTATTTCTGACGTTTATCAGAGTTAAATACAACTTAAACATGGGTTCGGTCCAGTTTAAAGTTAGATTCGAGTTTTTCGTTTAGACTTGGGTTTAAATTTTCTATGCATATCAAAAACTCGAGTTTAGCTTAAAAACAACTTAAAAAGAACTTGTCAAACATCTATGAATAATGTTTTTATAGAATTGATGTTTTATTTTATTGTTTTATTTTAGAATATCTCAAATAACATTCAAATTTTGAGTTAAAATAATATTTTATTCAATTATTCTACATTAGTGATCACGCAGCCATCATCACCGACTTTTCCTTGTAGGGTTTATACATTGCCAAATCCCGCAGCAGTTCTTGTTTTTTGTATTCACCTACTTTCTCTTACTTTTGTTTCAATTAAAAAAAAGTTCTATGACCCAAATGTTTGTATCTTACCACAAAATGTGACATACTAACAAACCAAGTACCTATCTATCTTTATGTATAGATACGGGCAAATATAACATGCCATCCATTTATAAAAGTATAAAAAAAAATTCTTAGGTGGCAATATCAAAAATTAAATATATTCTACCGACACACAAACCAGAATGATAATAATTGATCAGATACTTTGACTGAAGAGCTGATTTGGCCAGATTGAGGTCAATTGAGAATGGTAATGCATTTTAGTTTGAAGAAAACAACAATAATGACATTTTTTTCATACTTGGCAAATCTCTTGCATACATTCGTATTTGATTTTCTTTATTTCACTTGCATTTTATACTCAAAAATAAAATATATATCACATTAGAAAAGTAATTGTCAAACAAACAAAAAGAGGAACAAGTGATTTTCAACAATAAACATAGAAAAATCAGGAAGAAAATGAAAAGAAATAATAAAAAAAAGTTATAATACCTAGACGCTTCTTCTTTTTAAATATATCACAATTACTTATTCTTATTTTTTATTTAAATGCTGATAAACAGCTTGAACCACAGTTGCATCTTCGACGGCCATTCCTGTGATAATTATACCCGATATTATTAAAATGATTTACATTCAACATAAGTATAACTCACCCAATGATTGAAATACTGAAATACGCCTTTTCCTATAGTCCTGCTTGCACATATAACATCACCCACCTCGCACACGATATTGGTCTTTTGTCCTTCAAGTTCGTTCTTTGCTCCAGCCCAGTGGTCGATGTATACAGAAGCAACATCATAAACATCTTGACCAAGTTCTTTTTACTGTGTGTCATTAGCTCCGACAGCTGTCAATAAATTATAAATTGAATTTATTAAAACGAAACACTATTTTCTTTTTCTTACCATTGATGTGCACATCATCCTATAGCATGTCCAAGTGCAGCAGAGCTTCATTCGTTTGTGTGTCAGTAACAATAATATTAGCATTAAAAACACATTGATCAACAGATAAACATTCTATAACTTTGAGATTTTGGTTCACAAAAGTCTTCCGTAGTGTGTCCAACTGAGCAGCTAGTTTAACAGCCTTACTAGCCGTTCGGTTCCATAGACGAATCTCATCCGCTTTAAATTCTGTACACATACCCAGTGCGTGACTTTCACCTTGAATCCCACAACCAACAATCGCTTATTTCACTCCATCAGAAGGATTAATATGTTTTCTGCCAAAATACAAATATTTCGTGGCAACAACTGATGCCGAAGCTGTTCTCCAGGCAGTGATGAGTGTTCCATCCATAACACATCGCAGTTTTCCAGTTTGTGAATCAAGGAGCAATATATTAGCAAGTATAGTTGGTAATGGTGGACTATGTTGCTTGTTTTTGGGTGCCCACGTTACCAGTTTAAATGCTAAGGTTTAAAATAATTTAAGTTCGCCATCGACACTAGTTTCATGGTTGCCAATAAATCCTGGCCTAATTAACAGAAATCCATCGTTATTTTGAGTCGGTGTTTCAGTTCTCGCATTTTGAAAAGCATAAGGATGATCCTTAGAAGAGTTTTCTTTATTTACAACTGCTATGAATGCTTCTTCGATGGATTCATTTACCAATAGCTTCTTTGTCATGATCTAGGAAGAATTTCAGTGAGGCGACTTGAACCTTAAACAAAAAGCAAATATTATTTTTGTACAAATACCTTTGTGATTTTGGAATGTTGGAATGTTTTTCTTGTACAGCTCCATACCCGTCAGCCATCACACAACAAAACAATAAAAAATGATTAACGAATGACAATAGGGCTTTTTAGGTAACAACGATATAACACTTTCTCGTTCTCACAGAATTGTCAAAAACAGCAGTATGGTGAACAGCTGATTTTTTTTTATCATTGTTGAAAAATTGATTGAAAACAAAAGCGGGAATTTTAAAGAAAATTGTTGGTTTTGCTAATTAAAATAAATTTTTAAGATACGGAAATCACAAATTTCACACAAAAAAGAATACCGCATTTAAAAATTATTTCCAAATTGTTTTCTCCAAGATCTTGAGTTTGACTGTGTGAAATTTGTGATTTCCGTGGCTTAGAAATTTATTTTAATTACCAAAACCAACAATTTTCACACTCCCTATAGGGAGTTTTACCATCTTGTCAAAGCTCACACTATGCCGAAGACAGATTGAAATATGTATCGCGCTTTTTTCAAACTGTCAAACTCAAGATCTTGCAGAAAACAATTTGGAAATAATTTTTAAATTCGGTATTCTTTTTGTGTGAAATTTGTGATTTCCGTGGCTTAGAAATTTATTTTAATTAGCAAAACCAAAAATTTTCACAATTTTCGCGCTTTTGTTTTCAATCAATTTGTCAACAATGATAAAAAAAATCAGCTGTTCGGCATACTGCTGTTTTTGACAATTCTGTGAGAACGAGAAAGAGATATATCGTTGTTACCTAAAAAGCCCTATAGGGAGTTTTACCATCTTGTCAAAAAATATGACAGCTCACACTATGCCGAAGACAGATTGAAATATGTATCGCGCTTTTTTCAAACTGTCAAACTCAAGATCTTGCAGAAAACAATTTGGAAATAATTTTTAAATGCGGTATTCTTTTTTGTGTGAAATTTGTGATTTCCGTGGCTTAAAAATTTATTTTAATCTGTATTAATACAATTCATCTGTATTAATACAATTATCTTTA
Source organism: Baccha elongata (assembly GCA_951217065.1). Classification (NCBI taxonomy): domain Eukaryota; kingdom Metazoa; phylum Arthropoda; class Insecta; order Diptera; family Syrphidae; genus Baccha; species Baccha elongata. The sequence goes on from CATNUY010000313.1 coordinate 770,647, forward strand.
AAATTCCCGCTTTTGTTTTCAATCAATTTGTCAACAACAGCATACTGCTGTTTTTGACAATTCTGTGAGAACGAGAAAGAGATATATCTTTGTTACCTAAAAAGCCCTATTGACAATAGGGCTTTTTAGGTAACAACGATATATCTCTTTCTCGTTCTCACAGAATTGTCAAAAACAGCAGTATGCCGAACAGCTGATTTTTTTTTATCATTGTTGACAAATTGATTGAAAACAAAAGCGGGAATTTTAAAGATTTGTGCGCGAAAATTGTGAAAATTGTTGGTTTTGCTAATTAAAATAAATTTCTAAGCCACGGAAATCACAAATTTCACAGAAAAAGAATACCGCATTTAAAAATTATTTCCAAATTGTTTTCTGCAAGATCTTGAGTTTGACAGTTTGAAAAAAGCGCGATACATATTTCAATCTGTCTTCGGCATAGTGTGAGCTTTGACAAGATGGTAAGACTCCCTATGGGAAGGGAATGCAAGAAATAAAACGATACGACGACACTTCTTGGACTTGGTTCGTTTTTCAATTCGTTTTTCTCTCTGGCGGTAGTTTCTTTTTTTTTGTTGTTTGTGCTGCAAACACAAATAGAAAAAAGATGAAATGGCGTTCTATCGTTCCTTGTTTATATTGTTTCATTCCTGTGTTATGTAGTCACACTTACCAGGGAGGGTGATACAAAAGGTATTTTAATTTATTGGTTAGCAAGAGTTGAAAAATATTCCAAAAGTATTTCTCTTGCGCCACCGGTATTATTAGAAATATTTGATGGTGGTTCTGGATCTGAGGGATCATCCTCATTGTTGTCGATGCAAACCTCAGGATCTGCTGGTGGCTCGTCTTCATTTTGTTCTATAGCCATGTTATGCAGTACTGCAGTAGCTGTTATTATTTGCTGTACAAGGGGTAATTTGCATCGCATTCCAATACTTAGGACAGGGAATCGTCGTTTCCATACACCAAAACATCTTTCTATGGCATTTCTCGTCCTTATTTGAGACTTATTGTATAAGCGTTCAACACTTGTCTGTGGGTCGTTCAAGGGTGTAGCAAGATAATCATTTGTACCATATCCGCCATCTCCTAATAGAGTACCATTTCTAAAATGTTTATTGTCAAATTTATATTTGATTGCGGAGTTAGCAAATATGAGGCTGTCGTGAGTGAACCCAGGCCATCGGGCAACAATGTCTTGTATTTTTAAATTTGCTGAGCACAAGGCTTGGACATTAATAGAAAAATAGCCTTTTCGGTTTCGAAAATTCTCATCCGTGTCCCCACCTGTGTATGTGATATTGAATTTAGGTTTGAAATACGACATTTTGAAACTTTTGTTAAGTAATATATTACCAGGTGAAATAATTCGTACGTGGGTACAATCAATTGCTGACGACATTTTGAAACTTTTGTTAAGTAATATATTACCAGGTGAAATAATTCGTACGTGGGTACAATCAATTGCTGCAACAACTCGAGGAAATCTTGCCAGTTGATAAAATTCTTGTTGAGTAGCTATTATTTCACTCAGGTTTTTTGGCATTTGAACAAATCTGGACCTTAAGGACGCAATGGCTGTTGTGACCCTTTTTATGATACCACAAACGGTAGACGCATCCACACCCGCGAAATCTCCTATTGAAATATAAAAACTTCCAGTCGCAAAGAACCTCAGAGATTTCTAGAACAAATACATTTCACAAAGTGGAAAATAGTTCACATTTAATTTATTTGGTTAATCGTACCGTTCAGTGTTATGTTCTATTTTTCTTTTATCAAAATTAATAGATACTCGACCGTTTTTTTCTCAAACGAAATCTTCTCCGAAAGTCGTTGTCTTCCCATTCTTCAAAATGATCTGGTCTTCTCCTCACAACAATTTGTTTTCTGGAAACTTGGCGTACTAAACCTAGTTCAATTTCTTCTTGAATTATAAAATCTTCTAAAATATCAAAAAACTCCATCGCAGACCAATTATTTTACTTTTCCAAAATCCAATAAACGGTACCTTTTTGACAGTTCAACAATTTATTCCTAGGAATAACTTCTTAACTGTCTGCGAAACGAACAAATAACTTCATTCCACAGTTAAGGCATTTATTCCTAGGAATAAGTGCTAACTGACTGTCGAAAAATCAAATTTTTCACTAACTGAGGAATAAGTACTAACTGACTGTTTAACTGAGGAATGAAAAACTGGCCCTAAATGGCTTTTGTAAATATTTTGGTTGACGAGTTTATACGTAGGTAATTCATTGTTCGTAGTTGATCTGTGAGTCGTGATGTCGTCGTGTAACGTCCTTGTTGAGTTTGCTTTCCTTAAACGCAGGTATTTTATTTTAGAAGGTGTTATGTGTATATTATAATTGTGTTGTTTTAATCAATAGGTGTTGTTGGCTAGTGTTTCGGGGTGAGCATATATTATAAATCCCTTATTTGATAGTTACGAATATTCGTGTATGTATTACCTTTCTGGTGTTATCATTGTTATTACTAGATTACTCATGTTATGCACAAGGTCTTGTTTTTTTTATATTAGCTAGATAATTCTAAAATTAATTTCCCCACTTGTTAAAATATATTGTACGACTATAAAATACTTTGTCTACTCTTCTACTCTGGTGTTGAGTTTTCACACTACCTAAGTAAGTTATACAACAAATTTCTACCTGGAGGTTGTCTTAGTTGACATATACTTTGTTGTTGCCTACTCGCAGTTGTTCTATGCTACTTTTACTATTCATTTAATCCGATTTGACTTGCAGACCTGGTTGAGAACAACTTCTACTCAAGGAGTGTATTATCTGCTCGTGAATACCTTCCACTGCAGTAATAAAAGTTTCCTATGGGTTAAGTATAAGGAATTGTATATTTGATTCTCAAAAAATTTAAAATTTGTTTGCTTATGAACCTACCACTAGATGCCACTGTTATTGCATGAAAGAGTTTAAATTAAGTAGGTAGCGAAGTGGACCCCCTTACAGAAGTCTATATTCAATTTGATATAAATGAATTAAAATCACTGAATTCAATGATTCAAAACTAAGCATGTTTAAATCCCCTTCATTTGGAATTCAGTGACTTAAATCACTGAATAACGATCACCCCCCCCAAACCCCCGTTTAGTCGAAAGTGATAATTTTATTAAAATTAACTTATAACTGAAAAAAATAAAAAGTAAAAAAAAGATAACTCTGGAGTTTTTAAAAATACATTTTCAAATGTATCTTGTTTTTATTAGTTAAACTTTTTTTGCATAATTTAGTAGATTATTAATTAATAGTTTGTTTTCAGTAAGTCACTGATTAAAATTGAACAACAAAATTTATGTTTATTTTAGTTTCTGGCCACCAAGACAGCCATGGGTGTTATTCAGATCCTGGAAAACGACACGACGACGACAACAAACAAGTCTTAAGTTTGAAAAAACGGTTGCAAATCCTACGAAAAGCTCCTTCTAGTCTTAAGCAGATTTTGAACAAAATTGAATCAAATAAAACTACACGTTGAACAATAAAAAACTTAAATTCCATTTTCAGGCTTATTTTAATTTTATTTATACAACGTGTATATAAAGCTTAATGTTATGTAAATACATTTTAAATATTAATAAGTAAATGAGCAATAATTAATACTTTTTTATGTTTAAATTGCTAATTAAGATAGTCAAACTGTTTTACTTCTTTTCCTTATGCATTTTTATTTATTTATTCAAGTGTGATAAAAAATAACTCAAACAACTGAGTATGCAGCATAGTTAGCGATTCCGCAAAGATTTTGACCCTTCCGTATTCGCATATAACCATCTTCACCCCACTGATCACCCCACCAGTTTTTTAAAATCCAATAATCTGGGGCGTATCCCACGACAAGCATAGCATGGTTAACGGAGTTAGATGAGCAACTTTCATCGTCATATATTCCGTCACTGTAGAATACATAAGTAAGTAATGATTGTATTAAAAACTCTAACTATTAGTATTTATAAGGAAATTCTGGGAAATAACTGCTGGGTTATCTTATAATTCCTCTTTAGAAAAAATAAACTCTATAATGAGATTATGGAGCTGTGCCAACTTAAGTGTGACACAAGTGAATACAAAATTATAAATACAAACAAAAATACAAACAATGCAAAAGAATGCAAAGAAATGCAAAAGAATGCATACGGTTTCAAATGATTGATTGATTGCTGTAAAATAAATGGGGAAAAATTATTGCAATATTTTTTATGTCAAATAAATGCTGGTTACGAATTTTGAAGTTGAACACTCAATGAGAGGTCATTCAATTGACTTCTCATTCATATTATTGAAGTTATTGAGTTCACATTCACATTTGATTACATTCTTTTACATTCCGGAATAAATGAAACTAAATTAAAATAACTTTGAAGTTGAGCATTAATATGTTCTACGACCACTTTAAACTGTTTTTGAGCCCATAGGGTCTTACTTCTTACACTATATATCAAACACGTAAAATCTGGTTATTGGAATGATATTTAACTATGTTATGCTAAAGTAAATAAGGTATTAAAGAAAATGAAGAACAAGAAGGCTTCATGACATAAAAGTGTTCCACTGGTTTTTCTTAAAAATGCAACGGAAAGCTAATTTTGAAATTAACATGTGGCAACACTAATTGTGATCTGCTGAGGCTGTGTTATTTTTACCTCTTGCAATTTTTAACGTTTATAAAAGTAATTCTATCGCTATAAATTTAATTTTAATTATAATAAAATGTTTAAATCACCATCTTTGCTTTAATTTAAGAAATGTGTTCTTTTAAATACTATTTTTATCAAAATCTTAAAATAAAAATTAACAAAAATTTATTCATTGAATTTTTTAACAACAACAACAACAACAACAACAACAACAACAACAACAACAACAACAACAACAACAACAACAACAACAACAACAACAACAACAACAACAACAACAACAACAACAACAACAACAACAACAACAACAACAACAACAACAACAACAACAACAACAACAACAACAACAACAACAACAACAACAACAACAACAACAACAACAACAACAACAACAACAACAACAACAACAACAACAACAACAACAACAACAACAACAACAACAACAACAACAACAACAACAACAACAACAACAACAACAACAACAACAACAACAACAACAACAACAACAACAACAACAACAACGACAACAACAACAACAACAACAACAACAACAACAACAACACCCAACTAACAATTTTACTTGTGTAAGGTACAATTTCAAAAAATTAGTAAGCTATTATTTCTTTAGTGTTGTCATAAGGCTTATTTAAAGATGTTAACTGTTTTTCATTTAAATTTTTAAATAATAGCTTTCTTAAAGCATTTGGCAGAAAATACTCGCAAGCCATACGGAGGGACGATACAATCGCTTTTCATAAGGTCGCTCTAAGGTTTGTCAAAATTAGTCAGACAAATTCTAAATGTAAAGGCTTGTATAAAGCTTTATACTCGAAATCAATGAAAAGGCTTGTTAATCGAAGCAATTCGAACAGTCAAAATAATTTCTTCCAAATTTAAAACGTGTGATTTAGAATTTTATTTATTCAAGTCCATCATTGTTTTATAAAATGTAACTATTAATTATATACAATAATAATTTTTAAAACGTTTTATATTAAGATAATGATGATACGTCGAATTTATTATGTATAAATTTACGATAACCCATATAACTTCTATAGAGTTATCACAAGACTTCTTTAAGGTTGCTAAACATTTAATGCGGCTATACGCAGACGTTGTCACATTCCCCTCGCCAGGTAGTAGTTTTTTTTATATTGGTTTTAGGTTTCTTCAAAATGTCACGTTTAGTTTTCACTATTTACTAAATTTTAATATTAAAAGATACACAATAACACAATAACACAATAACAAAAAAAAAAAAAAAAAAAAGCTATTGCTCACATAAACAAAGTATCTCATCTCTTAGTATTAAAAACAAACTAAAGAAAACTATAGTTCCCTTAAGAAATCTATTGCTCGCGTACATAATTATACCACATGGAAAATATGACAGGTGGTTTGTTTTGTTAATGACAGCTATAGCTCACATAAGAAAAGTATCTCTTCTTTTAGTAGTTAACAACAAACTAAAGAAAACTATAGTTCCCTTAAGAAAGCTATTGCAATGCCACTTGGTGTGTTTGTTATAGCTCACATAAAAAAATTATCTCTTCGCTTAGTTGTTGATGACAAACTAAAGAAAACTAATTTCTTTATGAACACAACTGCTCGAATAAAAATATTATCAAAGGGATATTTTGCGCCAAATAGGCTTTCTATTATATTTTACCAACAGGCAGTTAATATAATAAAAAAAAAACTGCTTATGCTGAATTTCGAATCGAACTGTATAGCTACATATCTGTTCCTGTAGTACAAAGTAGGTACCTACATGGTATCAACTGGTTAAAATTCGATCTTCGTTCTGTATACATAACATTGGCCTGGTGGATGAATGTTTGACTGGGGTGCGTTGGGTTGCAAGTTCGATCCCTGGTTGAGGCAAGTAAGTTTTTTCAATAATAATTAAATTAAATATCAAGTTTTCAGAAAAGAAACTGAGCAACTTGAACGAAGAAAATATGGTCTCAGAAAAAATTAATCAAAATAAAAGATAAAGAAAAAAAGCTTAAGAAAAAAGGCGTTAAAAAAATTAATTTAAATTTTATTTGAATTTTTTTATTTCGGTAAGATTTCCGTAATTACTTTTGTAAGTCCTTAGCGAAACACTGTGACAACTATTTAGCGAAACAAAAAGCCTTTCGTAGCAAAGTATTGTTTCCATTTCAAAGCCTTCACCAGGCCTTATCCAAACTGTTTATGAAGAGTTATAACTTCGCTTATGTGCGCCAAATAGGTTTCTAAAAGATTGATTACAGTTGTTATAGAAATAAGAAAATAGCTTCTATTGGCCTTTATAAAAATTAAATTGTTACTTGGGCAACAACAACAACAACAACAACAACAACAACAACAACAACAACAACAACAACAACAACAACAACAACAACAACAACAACAACAACAACAACAACAACAACAACAACAACAACAACAACAACAACAACAACAACAACAACAACAACAACAACAACAACAACAACAACAACAACAACAACAACAACAACAACAACAACAACAACAACAACAACAACAACAACAACAACAACAACAACAACAACAACAACAACAACAACAACAACAACAACAACAACAACAACAACAACAACAACAACAACAACAACAACAACAACAACAACAACAACAACAACAACAACAACAACAACAACAACAACAACAACAACAACAACAACAACAACAACAACAACAACAACAACAACAACAACAACAACAACAACAACAACAACAACAACAACAACAACAACAACAACAACAACAACAACAACAACAACAACAACAACAACAACAACAACAACAACAACAACAACAACAACAACAACAACAACAACAACAACAACAACAACAACAACAACAACAACAACAACAACAACAACAACAACAACAACAACAACAACAACAACAACAACAACAACAACAACAACAACAACAACAACAACAACAACAACAACAACAACAACAACAACAACAACAACAACAACAACAACAACAACAACAACAACAACAACAACAACAACAACAACAACAACAACAACAACAACAACAACAACAACAACAACAACAACAACAACAACAACAACAACAACAACAACAACAACAACAACAACAACAACAACAACAACAACAACAACAACAACAACAACAACAACAACAACAACAACAACAACAACAACAACAACAACAACAACAACAACAACAACAACAACAACAACAACAACAACAACAACAACAACAACAACAACAACAACAACAACAACAACAACAACAACAACAACAACAACAACAACAACAACAACAACAACAACAACAACAACAACAACAACAACAACAACAACAACAACAACAACAACAACAACAACAACAACAACAACAACAACAACAACAACAACAACAACAACAACAACAACAACAACAACAACAACAACAACAACAACAACAACAACAACAACAACAACAACAACAACAACAACAACAACAACAACAACAACAACAACAACAACAACAACAACAACAACAACAACAACAACAACAACAACAACAACAACAACAACAACAACAACAACAACAACAACAACAACAACAACAACAACAACAACAACAACAACAACAACAACAACAACAACAACAACAACAACAACAACAACAACAACAACAACAACAACAACAACAACAACAACAACAACAACAACAACAACAACAACAACAACAACAACAACAACAACAACAACAACAACAACAACAACAACAACAACAACAACAACAACAACAACAACAACAACAACAACAACAACAACAACAACAACAACAACAACAACAACAACAACAACAACAACAACAACAACAACAACAACAACAACAACAACAACAACAACAACAACAACAACAACAACAACAACAACAACAACAACAACAACAACAACAACAACAACAACAACAACAACAACAACAACAACAACAACAACAACAACAACAACAACAACAACAACAACAACAACAACAACAACAACAACAACAACAACAACAACAACAACAACAACAACAACAACAACAACAACAACAACAACAACAACAACAACAACAACAACAACAACAACAACAACAACAACAACAACAACAACAACAACAACAACAACAACAACAACAACAACAACAACAACAACAACAACAACAACAACAACAACAACAACAACAACAACAACAACAACAACAACAACAACAACAACAACAACAACAACAACAACAACAACAACAACAACAACAACAACAACAACAACAACAACAACAACAACAACAACAACAACAACAACAACAACAACAACAACAACAACAACAACAACAACAACAACAACAACAACAACAACAACAACAACAACAACAACAACAACAACAACAACAACAACAACAACAACAACAACAACAACAACAACAACAACAACAACAACAACAACAACAACAACAACAACAACAACAACAACAACAACAACAACAACAACAACAACAACAACAACAACAACAACAACAACAACAACAACAACAACAACAACAACAACAACAACAACAACAACAACAACAACAACAACAACAACAACAACAACAACAACAACAACAACAACAACAACAACAACAACAACAACAACAACAACAACAACAACAACAAC